>CM076571.1:941251332-941439874 GCA_034641835.2 Pinus albicaulis | reverse complement strand
CGACATAGTGAAAAAACTCATCTGAGAATATATACATGACTAGACAAAAGCACTGTTGAGCCCTAAAAGTGTCTTCTCCTTTGCCAAATTCCACTTCATCTTATCATTCCTTTTTTCATTATATAGACCGAAAGATCAATAAGAATGATTAAAATAACTTAAGGAATACATGCAATGACTAACTTGTTGTACTTTTGTGGTTTTGTTGTCTTAATGATTTCTCGAGCGCTTTAGCTACAAAATGTAGCCACTCTAGGCAAGATTAATATATTCTGTAGCCATTTTGGTGTTTGAACATATTACAGGTGGCATCTGAAGAAAAGGAGTTTATGGTTAGATTCTAAATCTTTCCTACATCGTTCCTTATCATCCACGAAGGCTGAATCAAAAACTCGAGATGCTTATGTTTGTGGTCAAACCAAAAGTCCGAGAAGCAGATTTCTATAAGGATAAGGACTCTTGATTTTATTTCAGCAAATCTCGAGTCCTAAAAAGGAGTTTTAGTTTGATTTTGACTTTAGAATACACCTGTGCCTACTTTCATTCAATATCAGTTATGTTATTGCCTATAAATTTAGCTCAGTGAGACCGAAAAACATAAGTTAACTTTTATTTTTCCAAGGCTGTTATACTCTGTTTTGAAGTATTTTTGATAATAAGAAGAAGCATAACTTTGATTTTGTGTTGAAGACAAACTTGAGGATTTAAATATTTTCGTTCCAAATTGATAGCAGAGGGCCCCTGCTATCTACGGAGGCTTATACATGCTTTCTAAATAAGTAGCTTTTAATTATGTGTTGTTATATTTTTCACTTAGACAGTTTTCTGAGTTCGTATCTTTTAGTATCATGTCTTGCATTGTTTGTTTAACTAACAGATCCTCATGATGTTATAATTAGTCATTTCTCAAAACTTTTCCGACATATCTCTATTCAATGAATGGATTTAATTGTGACATCTTGAGTTACCAGCACTTTAGCTTTGTCATTTAGATTAAAATATCCTCAGTATCCTACAACCATTCTTGTTCTTAAAATCTTTTCCAACATATCACTATTATGCGAATGAGATTTGGTTGTATTATGTTGATTTAATTAGCATTTTTTGTTCTGCAATTAGATAGAAGATCCTCATATTGTTACAAATAGTCTTTTCTCAAAACTGTTCCAATAAATCTCTAAATCACAGAAAAGACCTAATTGTAATACCGTGGGTTACTTGTTGTTTAGAAGATCCTTATTTCATTATATCTAGTCTCCTTCAATAAACTATTCCAATAAATCTCTAGCTGATGAACGAGATCTAGCTGTAATTTCATAAGTAGTTCAAATATTCATAGGAGATCCTTAGCATATTATAGCAATTTTCTTCTCAAGCTATTCCAAAATATCTCTATTATATGAATAAGATTGTACTATAATATTCTAAGTTGATGTCTGTTTTTAGGAAGATCCTCATCACATTGGAGCTCAATCTCTTCCACAAACTATTCCAACAAACCTCTAACTAAAAGGATCAAGTTGAAATATAATGTCTTGAGTTACATTTATGTTCATTTGCAAGCTAGGACATCCATGGATTAGAATGCTCTGTTTTTCATCATTTTCTTTATTAGGGACAAAAATTACAATTACACTCTGTTTTGAGTCTGAAATTCCCTTTTCTTTCCTTTCTGTCATAGAATTGATCTCATCCTTTGAACATAGAATAGCATACTAAAACCTAAACATAACAAAACTAAAAAACATCAACAAAATATTGAAAACAATGAAATAAGAATAAGGATATTTAGGCATATATAGTGCAACTATACCTCATCAGTTTACAAGCCCTGGTCGATAATTTATGCTATCAATTCAGGACACTGAATTGACTAAACATTTTGGCGCCGTTGCCGGGGAGGTATAACTAGGTAGCCTTATTTCCTATTTCCCAAAAACAATGATATGCGTAGAGAAAGAGATTCTAGGGGTAGATTTGTAAGAGGCAGAAGTTTAATTCCCACAACTCGACTCACTCCACCAAGACCAAGAAGTAGCACACCTCCAACCCAAAATCACATTCCATACTATACTGGTCATAGGCTTCCAAAAGTCTCAAGATCAGATATCCCATCAGGAAGATCCCCCACTTCATCCACTGAAGCAATTCTAGAGGAAGAAGATCCAAGGACTCCTACAGAAGGGATAACCTTTTTCACTTCCACAGGGGAATATATTCCAACAGAAGAATTACAAATCCCTAGTGAAGAGGAAGAAGAGGACTATTTCTTCAATATACCCTTAATAGAAGAACCAGTAGAACAACTAGCTCTTCCAACTGAACCCTATATCAGTTCAGAGGAGTCTATCATGGCAGAAGAAGGGGAAGGAGAAGTCTTTAATGGAGAACATACACTATTTGGAGGAGGTAGAGGAAGAGGAGGAGATAGAGGAAGAGGTAAAGGAAATGCTGAAGGAGGAAGAGGAAATGCAGAAGGAGGAAGAGGTAGAAGAGGAACTGGAAGTCCTTTTGGATTCCCTATAGTAGATGAAGAGACTAATGCAACTATGAAAAATATCTCACCTTCTATTCTTCCAAACTTTCATGGACTAAAAAGTGAGGATCCTGAAACCTTCTTATTTGAATTTGAAGTTCTATGTAGAACCTATGATTATCTACAAGATGCTCAGAAACTTAAACTGTTCCCTTCAACATTGAAAGGAGCAGCATTAAAATGGTTTATGAGTTTAATCACTAGGTCTATTAGGACATGGGATGAAATGAGGAGAGCATTTCTAGATAGATACCTGGATTAATGTATACCATTCAATCATAATGAATAAGTGTTCAAGATGATGCAAAAAGAGGATGAAAATCTAGAATATTTGTTGGAAAGATTCAATTATAACATCAAGAGGGAAAAAATGGAAACCCTAGATCAAGAAACTTTGAAAGCTCTCTTGTTGAAAACAATTAGGGATGAATGGATATATATCCTCAATATGATGGGAAAAGGGGACATATCTCAACTTCCATTACCTGATATAGTTGAGTTATGTATTAATCTTTCAAGAGGAAAATCTAAAATTCTAAAAGGACCAAGAGACCCTGCTCTTGCAAGGGCAAGTAAATCTGCAGCTGGAATAGTAAGTAGGCAAAAACTAGGTAATATGCTTGATGAATTCAAATATGACATTCTACGGATTATTATTGAACAAATAGACACCCTTAAGTTACAAAACAAGCAAAAAGCTGAAACTGATGCCTTAGCAATCTTTTGTCCCAAATGTAGGAAGAAGCATGCCTTGAGAGAGTGTCCTTTAGATGCAAAAGTAATAGAGACTTGTGAAATTTGTTCAGAAAAACATGAGACCAAGAGTTGTCCTTCACTCCCTGGTCTTAAGGCTGCCTTTCAAGAAGAAACACCCACAAATTCCATAGAATCTCTTAACTTTGTCTCTAGAAGACCTTGGCAGGGACCTCAAACACATGGGTTTAATAATCAAATGTATAATCAACCCCCACCAAATTGGAACTCTCGGAAGCAACCTTGGCCCCAATTTCAAAATCAATCTCAACCTTGGGCACAAGGAACACAAAATATTTATGGAAGGTTCTCCCAGTATTATCAATATCCACCTTCTTATCCCTCATATCCAACATATTCAAAATTTCCCCCTCAACAAAATCCTCAACAAAATCCACAACATCAAAACCAAAATCAAAATCCACCACTTCCATTACCATTTCCTCAAAAATCAAATCAATTGCCTGCCCATCCAATACCAAACCCCAACAATAAAAACCCTCAGAATACATATATGATATAAGGTCAACAATTCCCAACCTATTTGATTACTCCTTTGGACCTTAATGATGTTCAACTTAGGTCTAGAAGAATACTTGAAAATAATAAACCTTCTGTAATTATACAAGAGCAAAACAATTCTGAGGAAGATTCTATATGGGTAAATAAAAGTCTTGAGGGAAGCACATCTTTTCAAGACCAAAATATTGAAAAATCAAAAAAGAAAGAACCAATAATTTCAACTCCTATATTAGAGTAGCCATCAACATCTACTTCTACACCTCCTTTTCCAGAAAGATTACAAATTGATAGGGGTGTGGAGAAACAAATTATGATGCCTAACTATGATTTCCTAGATGAGTTAAGAAATGTTTGTATTAATATTCCATTATTACAAGCTATCAAGGAAATCCCAATCTTAGCAAAAACAATAAAGGAGTTGAGTATGAAAAAAAAAGGAAAAAGAATAAAAGAGATAAAGAAAATACAATTGTTAGGAAAAATAGCAGATATAATGATGGGTAAGATTGCCATTCCAAAGTATCTAGACCCAGGAAATCCAGTTGTTAAAATACAAATCAATGGAATTGAAATCAAGAACACACTTATTGATTTAGGTGTAGTAATCAATATCATGAGTAGGAAAATCATGGAAAAACTAAAACTTCCTAATCTTCTTTTTACACCCACACTGCTACAATTAGCAGATAGATCTATGATCAAACCAAATGGGATAATAGAAGAAATTCCAGTGTCCTTAGATTCTTGGGAGTATCTTGTGGATTTCATGATCCTAACTCCTAAAAATGATCTAGGAGGACATCCTATTATATTAGGAAGACCTTGGTTAGCTACAGCTGATGCTTTCATTAGCTGTAGATCTGGTGATATGTACATCTCTGATGGAAGTTCAACCAAGAAATTCACCTTGTATCCTCTAGCAAGAACAATCACAGAATTAGATGATACTCAGTGGATTGATGATGAAGAAGATATACAACCTCTCTTCACTATTTCATAAATTAGTGAAGATAGTCAGATTCTGAATACTTTGGAAAATTATGAATCTTCTTCAGAATTTAAATATGAACAATTTCAAGAAGAATCTAACATTGAGTTCATATCATCAAGACAGATGTCTCTTTACTCCATGGAATAATTTGACAGCTCTGCAATTGAAATATTCCCAGGAAAAACCTTAAACATAAACAAAAACCTAGAGAAATTTCAACAAGAAAAGCTAGTCAAAACATTACAGAGACACTCTGCTGCATATGCTTGGGAGTACACTGACATGAAAGGGATCAATCCTAAGACTTGCACTCATCATATCTATATAGAGGAAAATTGTAAACCAATCAGACAACCTCAGAGAAGGATGAATCCAAACCTTAGGGAGATTGTTAAAGAAGAATTGCAGAAATTGTTAAATGTCAATTTTATTTATCCCATTTCAGATAGTCAGTGGGTCTCTCCTTTGGTGATTGTACCCAAGAAGAATGGAAAATGGAGGGTATGTATTGATTACCAAGAACTGAACAAAGCTACTCTTAAAGGCCATTTTCCCTTACCTTTCATAGATCAGGTGTTAGACACATTAGCAGGCAAGAAGTACTTTTCATTTTTGGATGGGTTCAGTGGCTATAATCAAATTCAAGTAGCACCTGAGGATCAAGACAAGACCACATTTACCTGTCCTTGGGGTACTATGCCTACCGAGTATTGCCATTTGGATTATACAATGCACCTGCAACATTCCAAAGGGCAGTATTAGGAATCTTTTCAGATCTAATACATGACTGTGTAGAGGTATACATGGATGACTTCACAGTCTATAGAAACACATTTGAAGAAGCCTTAGCAAACTTGAAAAAAGTTCTAAAGAGATGTAAAGAAGCAAATCTTTCATTAAGTCATGAAAAGTGTTTTCTGTTGTTTACTGAAGGGATTGTTCTAGGACATCACATTTCAGGAGAGGGGATCAAAGTTGATAAGTCAAAATTTGAAGTCATCTCCAGACTACTAGTTCCATGTTGTCAAAAAGATGTTAGGAGTTTTCTAGGATTTACAGGGTATTATAGGAGATTTATAGAAAACTTCACCAAGATAGCATCTCCACTTTTCAAATTACTTACCAAAGATTGTGAATTCAATTGGAATTCTGACTGCCAGTTAGCCTTTGAAATCCTGAAAAAAAATCTCTGAAGCACCTATTTTAAGGGGACCTAACTGGAAATTACCTTTTCATATTTCAACAGATGCCTCAGATACAACTTTAGGAGCTGTATTGGGACAAAAAGACCTGGTTCCTTATGCCATCTACTATACAAGTAAAAATTTAACTCCTTCAGAGTTGAATTATATTGTAACTGAAAATGAGTTCTTAGCTGTTGTTCATGCCATAAATAAATTTAGACACTATATAACAGGCTATGAAACTTTTGTTCACACAGACCATTCTGCAATTAGGTACTTAATGAACAAATCAATTACTAATGACAGAGTCACAAGATGGTTATTGCTTTTACAAGAGTTTAACATCACCATTCTAGATAGGCTTGGGAAACAAAATATAGTAGTTGATTTCCTATCTAGACTCCAAAACATTAAAGACAATACTCCAGTTGAAGACAAATTCCCTGATGAATATCTTTTTGCAATTACCACTCAAACTCCTTGGTTTGCTGATATTGCTAACTATCTAGTTTCAGGAAAATTTCCTTCAATTATGAATACAAGAGATAAAAGAAAGATCATTTATGACAGTGCAAAATATTCATGGATTGCTAATGAGTTATACAAAACAGGTCCAGATTTCATTATCAGAAGATGTGTTCGAGAAGATGAGATGCCTGAGATCCTCAAGGCATGTCATGATGAACCATGTGGTGGACACTTCGCTGAGAAGAGGACAACTTATAAGATCCTTCATTTAGGATATTATTGGCCATCCCTCTTTAAGGATGCTAAAGAGTATGTTAAAAGGTGTGACAATTGCCAAAGGGTAGGGAAACCTTCTCCTTCAGGTGAAATGCCACTGCAACCTCAGGTACACATTGAACCCTTTGAGAAATGGGCTTTGGATTTTGTAGGACCTATTAATCCTCCATCAAGACAAAAGAAATATATATTAGTTTTCACTGATTATGTTACCAAATGGGTAGAGGCCAAACCATTACTTTCTGCTACTGAAGCATCTGTAGTCAATTTTCTTTTTGAGGATATTTTTACTCGTTTTGGTGTCCCAAGAGAAATTGGTACAGATCAAGGAGCTCAATTACATCAAAGCTAGTGGAGCAAATGGTAGAAAATTACAAAATCAGACACAGAAAATATACTCCCTACCATCCACAAGCAAATGGTCAAGTGGAATCTACCAATAAAGTTATTGAAGGGATCCTAACAAAGACTATTCATTTACACAAGAGAGATTGGGCAGAAAGACTTCCTGAAGCTTTGTGGGCCTATAGAACTACATGGAGAAACACAACAGGTCACACTCCTTATGAACTTGTTTATGGAAAACAAGTCTTGTTTCCCATAGAGTTTCAGATCCAAACTTTCAAAATGGTAGTCCAGTTGGGACTTGATCTAACAGAAGCACAGAAGCATAGATTGGAGCAGATTAATGAATTGGATGAGATCAGACAAGATGCAGTCCAGAGAACAAGCATAGTCCAACAACAAAGGACTAGATGGCATGATAAGTACATCAAGGAAAAGAAATTTAAAGAAGGTGACTGGGCCCACTTATTTGATTCAAAGTTCAAGGATTTTTCAGGTAAATTTCAAACTCATTGGCTTGGGCCATATGAGATTGTGAAAATCTTTGAAAATGGAGCAATAAAAATCAAGACAATAAATGAAGGAAAGGTAGCCTTTCTTGTAAATGGACACAGATCGAAATTATGTTTATACGTAAAATATAAGGTGAAAATCAGAAATTTTTGACATTTTAGATTTTCAAATTTCTCTTCTACAAATTAAGCATCACAAAATCATAAGTTGCATTCACCTGTACATGTTCAACATGCATTTCATTCATTCCATCCATATCTCACTTTATCCATATTTTTTTTACTACATACTTCATGATCCATCTCATACTTCACTCCATCCACATTTTCACTTCTATTCCATTCCATACTTCATCCCATTCACATTTCACTTCATTCCATTCCATATTTCATGAGTTTTTGATGTAATATTCTCAGAGTTACCCTGCCTGCACTAATGATTCTAAATCTACTTCAGTAAACAGAGGATGAGTCAAAGAAGATTATGGAACCTAAGAGATCAATATTTTTCAGATGAAAGACAAAGCACATCAAAGCAACAAAGATTTTCAAAAGGGCTAAGGTAAAATTGTATGAAATTACTTTTGATAGAAAATCATTAAACGTATAATGTGGTTAGGTCATATGTTTTCCTAAGTTATTTTATGATTCGAATTGATCAAACCCCTATCATAAACATTCCTCGACCAAACCCCTTTTAGCTGGTCCATAAAAAATCATCATTAATTGAAAGATAATGGTCAGAACCTAGAAGTGACCTATTAGGTCACGTCATCAGACCACGACATTCATTGATCATTTTTGAAAATATTCATAAGATTTCTTCGCAGTCATTCATTCCATGTCAAACTCTTACACCCATTTATCCTTATGATTTACCACTACCCTGTTCCGTTCACATCCACTCACTGCTATTTCTTTCTGTAGCCAAATCCTCACCTGTAGAGAAGTCATTTTAGGGTAAGACAACCCTTCACAGTTGTTTTTTCTTTAAGAACATGAACAGAGCAGTAAATTGAAGCCAGAGAAAGGAAGCAATCTTCATCAAGAAGAAATGGGGCTTATTTTAAGATCAGAGCCAATTGGAACTAAGTATTTGGAAGGATACCCTTAGATTAAAGGGCTATTGCAACAGGCTGGATGGCTGAGCTTTATAGAGAATTTTAATGGATTCCACAAGGAAATCACAAAGTCGTTTGCCAGGTCGTTCAATGGATCAGAAGTGGAGATTTGGGATGTCTAATTCACCATCACATAGGAATTCGTAGCAGAAGCAACAGAGCTGCCAAGATAGGGAGAACGTTGGTTTACAAACAAATAATTTCATAATGAGGCTTGGAAACAAATGCTAAAAAAAACCAAGTATGGACACTGCAGTGTTTAAGAAAGGTATTCCTAGTTCAGCTTTGAAGAATAAATGGAGGAATATGCTATTAATTTTACAAAATTTCATAACCTGTGAAGGCAGATTTGGCACTTTGTATGTTTATCACATTAGACTCATGATGAATTTTCTAGATGAAGAAATAAATCTGCCCTTTTTCCTACTTAACAGTTTGAAAAGGATGTCTTCAAATGTCCAGAAAAGGCTTCAGTTCTTAGAGACTACCTTACATCATCATGGCTTAATTAAAATATTAATTGAGTTTCATTTAAAGAAGATATGATATAATTGGGATGAATTCCTCCTAAGGAACCATTTTGAAGAACCTAGAGAAACATTGTCTAAAGAAAAATCTGTGAGAAGAAGTAGGAGAGGAAAAGATGTTAAAATTGTTGAAGTCAGACCTAATGTATCAACACAGGAAGACAGTGATAAAATAATCTCTGATAAATTGGTAAAAATCAGGAAACAACTCAGGAATAAAAGGAAGAAGGAATTAACAAATGAATGTGTTGAAGAAGAGGATGTAAAAGATGAAAATCCACCCAAATTGAGAAGAAGCTCTAGGCTTAAGGGAATGATGAAAAAGACATGCATTAAAGGAACTGAAATCATAAACATTGAAGAAGAAGAAGTTCCATTTCAGACCCCAGTTGACAGATCTCCTATATCAATATGAAGAAAACTCTGGTAGAAGAACCCCAGATGTAGATCCAGCTCAGCAGCAGTTTTATGACCATGTGGAATCATTAGAGAGAAAAGCCTCAGAAAACAAAGAAAGATCCCCCAGTCCACAAGAACCTCCAATTGAAAAATTAAGAATAGATAATTATGAACTGGAGATACTGAATAACCATATTAAGAATGAAAATGAAATTCTAAGGGAACAGGTTAAATTGAAAGGCAGCATTAACATCACTCTCTCTCAGAAAATGGAAGGATTATATAAAGCAAACAAGAAGTTGAATAAAAGGAACGAGAAATTGAACATGGCACTCATTAACCTGAAGTTCAAGACACTCATAAGGAAACCCAGGATGGCATTAACCACCAAAAGAAGCAGAAAAAGAAGGTTAGATGTTGTTGCAGAAGTATCAGTACAAATGGAATGAAATTGCATAAGGACATGCAAAAGTTTTGCAGTGGGGGTATGTTGAGCCCTAAAAGTGTCTTCTCCTTTGCCAAATTCCACTTCATCTTATCATTCCTTTTGTCATTTTATAGACCTAAAGATCAATAAGATGATTAAAATCACTTAAGGAATACATGCAATGACTAACTTGTTGTACTTTTGTGTTTTTGTTGTCTTAATGATTTCTGAGCAGTTTTAGCTACGAAATGCAGTCATTATGTAGCCAGTTACACATTCCATAGCCATTTTGGTGTTTGAACATATTACAGGTGTCATCTGAAGAGAAGGAGTATATGGTTAGATTCTAAATCTTTCCTACATTGTTCCTTGTCATCCACGAAGGCTAAATAAAAAACTGGAGATGCTTATGTACGTGGTCAAACCAAAAGTCTGAGAAGCAAATTTCTATAAGGATAAGGACTCTTGATTTTCTTTCAGAAAATCATGAGTCCTAAAAAGGAGTTTTAGTTTGATTTTGACTTTAGAATACACCTGTGCCTACTTTCATTCAATATCAGTTATGCAATTGCCTATAAATTTAGCTCAGTGAGACCGAGAAACACAAGTTAACTTTTATTTTTCTAAGGCTGTGATACTCTGTTTTGAAGTATTTTTTATAATAAGAAGAAGCATAACTTTGATGCTGTGTTGAAGACAAACTTGAGGAGTTAAATATTTTCATGCCAAATTGATAGTAGAGGGCTATCTAAGGAAGCTTCTACATGCTTTCTAGATAAGTAGATTTTAATTCTGTGTTGTTATATTTCTCACTTAGACAGTTTTTTGAGTTCATATCTTTTAGTATCATGTCTTGCACTATTTGTTTAACTAACAGATCCTCATGATGTTATAATTAGTCTTTTCTCAAATATTTTCCAACATATATCTATTTAATGAATAGATTTAATTGTGACATCTTGAGTTACCATCACTTTAGCTCTGTCATTTAGATTAAAAGATTCTCAGTATCCTACAGCCATTCTTTTTCTTAAAATCTTTTCCAACATATCATATTATGCGAATGAGATTTGGTTTTACTATGTTGAGTTAGTTAGCATTTCCTGTTCTGCAATTAGATAGAATATCCTCATATTGTTATAAGCAGTCTTTTCTCAAAACTGTTCCAATAAATCTCTAAATCACATAAAAGACCTAATTGTAATACTGTGAGTTACTTGTTGTTTAGAAGATCCTTATTTCGTTATATCTAGTCTCCTTCAATAAACTCTTCCAATAAATCTCTAGCTGATGAACGAGATCTAGCTCTAATGTCATAAGTAGTTCAAATATTCATAGGAGATCCTTAGCATATTATAGCAATTTTTTTCTCAAGCTGTTCCAAAATATCTCTATTATATGAATAAGATTGCACTATAGTATTCTAAGTTGCTATTTGTTTTTACGAAGATCCTCATCACATTGGAGTTCAATCTCTTCCATGAACTATTCCAACAAACTTCTAACTAAAAGGATCAGGTTGAAATATAATGTCTTGAGTTACATTTTCAAGCTAGGAAATCCATGGATTAGAATGCTCTATTTTTCATCATCTTCCTGATTAGGTACAGAATTTACAATTACACTCTGTTTTGAGTCTAGAGTTCTCTTTTCTTTCCTTTTTGTCATAGATTTGATGTCACCTTTTGAACATAGAATAGCAATGCTAAACATAAACATAACAAAACTCAAAAGCATCAACAAAATAATGAAAACAATGAAATAAGAATAAGGACATTTGGGCACATATAGTGCAACTATCTCATCGGTTTACAAGCCACAATTCGATAATTTATGTATCAATTCGGGGACAAGTTGATTAAACTACCTGTTCGATCAACACACGTGAATGTTAATATTTCAGTCTCCCAACATACGTACAGTTCTGAAACTCATAAATTTGTGACAAATGTAGTTGTTATTCAGGAAGTGAATCTTTGTCTTCTCTCCTTGAGCAACTCATTTTCATAGGTTGGTGGAGAGAACAACAAAATTTATCCATAGTGATTTACACATAGTACTTGCACTCACATACTAGAATCTAAATGCAAGTTTACACACATGAATATGATGTTTAATGTTGTCTCTCGTCCTCCTTGTTAATTCATTTTTTGTTTCTCCAGTTATGAGTTGTTGTGTTCACCAGCTGCATCATTTCTTTGATGTTCACTGAGATCCAGAATGGGTCCTCCTTTGATTGTGAGTAGTTGGTCACCCATTTCCATCATTTCTTCGATGTTCATGAGGATCAAATTAGGGATGGAGTTAGTATTAATTCAAAAACTTGTGAAAGTATCATTTATGGTCACTATGTGTGGGACTCTATTTATGGTTATAATATACATTGAAAGTTGATTTTCTCTTTTCATACCTCTCCATCATTATCCTAACATTTTCCACGACTATGAAATTTACATTGAATCTTCCAAAGAATAAATTTGTGATGATATTATTTTCTCATCCTCATAACTCGTGGAATGTTAGTTACATTGGACATGAAGAGGAAAAATATTGCCAACCCAGACCTTCAACATCATACGATCATTTCTCAAGAAAAAAATGGTGAAATTTACGTAGCGCAATCTTCCCTTATTGCATAGGATTCATCAAATCTATATTAGGATACCTCGGTGCTAATCTGAGCTTTTGATCATGGTTTCCTTCCTCCTTTAATTCATTAGGTCCCGACTAGGATTTTTGATGTTGATCTTTATAAGCCACCCGATTTTCGATGATCTACCTTCGATGTTTGGAACTATCGCAAGCCTGTGGGAACTTCCAACCTATCTTTGATATTTATACTTCTCGGTTCCATGCATGATCATAGTCCCAATCTTGGTAAGATAGTTCTTTAACTGAGATCTTCATCACTCCGTTACTGATCGTTATATTCCTCTCATCTTCTTCCCTCCATCTATTTTGAATCCCTGTCACTCAATCATTGGAGGAATCACTTCTACAAAATCTCATTCATGAAACATAAATTTGCTACACCCTAGCCTGTTTTTATCTTAAATTCGAAATATCGCTCTTGCATGTCATCTTGTTGCGATGTGTGCAAACACCAAAATGCATGTATAAGTTTTTTCATACACTTTTTCCACATTCATATTTTTATAGCATGCATATTTAACTTGAACTTCCAATGTTGGAATGTATTGATACACCTTTTTATTGGATTCATTATTTATTTCTAAATATACTGTGATAAGGAATTTCCTCTTCCTCTATAGGCCGGCCTATAAGTGGGTAACTTCTTGAAGTTCATTTCATCTCAGCTCTACCTATTATTGGTTAGTTTAGGAGTAAGAAGTGGTTATTTTATTTCTTGGATTTGTTTGTATTGATTTTCTTTACTTTGACTCTTCTCTTTCCTTTTTTATTGTCATTGTAGGATAGATTTAACATTGAGCCAGTAGTTTCAAAGCAAGTATCATTGAGAGGTCTGAAAGGAATTTATGTTTTTATCAATGGTCGTTTTATTTTTATTCCCTCTCTTTGCGTGAATTTCACCTTTGGTAAGTGATGCCACTGATGGAAAATATGTGGAAGCTGCAGTGGGAATCACTGGCAATCTCTCGCTGCCTTAAACTACTCTAATCGGTTTTTGGTTGTCTGACTTTGTCTTTTATCAACTCGGTAGAAGGTGATAAGGAGGAAGGGATCTTTAACGAGTAGACATATATTTGAGAGGTGTATAAATATCATACAGCAAGGGACAACCACCTAGTATTAATAAGTCGAGATCCTCTTAACCCCATGAAATGATAAATTCTTTTCACACAAATTTATATGAGAAAAGTAAAATGAAAAAAATAAATAAAGGCGAAAGGAGAAAGGAAACTATGGGGAGATGGGCTCAACAACTCTTTGTTGGAGTAATTTCCAAACTCGCACAGGCAGAAGCAATGTTTAGCAAGCCTTAGAGCTTTCTGTGGAGTACTATCTAGGCTTGATAGCAAGCAACACAGAGATAGAAACCGAACTACGAAATCTTGTTTCATTTTTATATCTATATAATCCTCTATCCCCAGTGGCATGAATTCCATAACTTTGTTGGCGTGTGTAAAATCGATGAAGAGAACAATTGGGACTATATATTTAAATTAATATAAGTAAAGATCTATAAAACAATAATGAATTAATGCTTACAGAAGATTTAGACCTAGTTCTGAAGTCAAGACCCATGGGGGGAGTTGGAGTTATACCTATGAGTTTGTCACCAAGTAATATATTGCTACAACCTTTAATATTTTTTTCCATGCTTTGATTTTGGAGCCTCCTTTTGTCAACATGGGATTATATTTCATTTCCACCACGTATTCAATTTATCTCATATACTTATATTATCATTTTGGTCCTTTGTGATTCTTTGCTTTGACCCAGTGGGAACCTTTCCAATCACAACCAAGCCTTCCACGATGACCTTACGGCATTCATGGGATTGTTTCCGGCACGCAATATTGGAAAGGAAGGCCTCCCTTGATGATTTAGAGTATGAAAATCTAAGTGAAAGCCCATCCTTGGTCGACTGTGTGGATTCTAGGAGAGATCCAGGCAACCAAGCTCGAAATTGCATAGCATCCTTGAGCTCATAAACTACACAATGTACTAAGTCAAGGAGATGTACGATCCTGGGAACACAATATTTCTTAATAGTGTACAAATGTGGATTTTAGAAAAGAGAAAAAAGAAAAAGAAAAAAATAAATTCCTATAAATGAGTCATTAATTAGTTTCTACGAAGGTGCTTACAATTACTATTTTTGAAGTTTGTAGTCATCTTTTTCCTGTAATTTTAGGCATACATCATAAACCTAATCGGCCCTAAAATTATATAATGGGCACCCATATCTCTTTTTATATTATATCTTGGGCTATATTGAAAGGACATCAGGCATGGTGAAGTTTTTGGTGCTTCCTGCAGGTGAGATTAGCTTTTTATGCATCTTTTATTTTTCTCTTATTTATTTTTGTCGTTTTAATACCTTGAGTCCTAATTCACTTGTTTATTTTCATGGTTTTTGGAATTTACTTATATGAGCTTATATGAAAAGTGTTGGTTGATCTTTCACCTTTCACAAGTGTTGCATTAGTCTTCTTTGTTTTCCACACATGGGTTGTTGTTTTGGTGACTCATATGCATGTTTGTTTTCTCTTTTTCATGTTGATATTCTATACTTGTTACAACGATATATATATATCCTTAGTCAAATATACAACTGTAAATTGCACCATCACTTTCAGAGATATGACAATTTCACATACTCTTTACGGGCACATCTTCCCTTCCATTGACTAGTAATTTCTGGCATGTCTAGCTGGGCATTATGCAAGTCAGCTCAAGTTGTCTTCTTGGCCTCTTAGACTATGCAATGCATAGTACCAGGCTAATACGAAATGCATTGTGTAGTTCCGTGCTCGGAAACCCATTGTTGAGCCTCCGATTGTCCTGCGTGCACAGTGAAACCACTTAGTTTTCGCATCATTCCATTCACCCATTGTCATCATTTATAACCATATTTATTTATAAACACACCAAATTCCCGAATACATGTTTACATGGTATATTATTATTATTTATATTTTAATGAATTAATAAATTATTCATGGTTTTACTAATGATAGTTTGACGGTTCCAAGTTTTAATTTTCTGATTTCGTTCTTGTCTCCATGGTTGAGGTAGTAACACTACTCTAGAATGAAATCCAAAACATGGAAGCTCCAATATGGATTTTGTTGGTAAATTCCACCCATATCACACATGTGGACCTCAAGGCAAAGATCGAGGAAAATTACCAACGGTTTGACCGATGGAACGTTAAAGCAGATTTTACCGAAATTCGACCCAAAGCAGTAGCTAGAAAACAAAAACATGGGTTTGTTTAGAACAAGCCATTGATTCTTAGTAGAAGTTTCCCATAATTCATTACCATTTGGATATATTTTGATTTTGGATCCATATTTTGTAGTTGTGTGAGCAAACATTGTACCCATATTAATAACGCCCAATCAAGAAAACAAAGGTTGGAATGAATCGTGCTTCATAAAATTCGTGGAAAATAGGTGTCCATTAAATTCGGATCTTTAACCATATGAATCTCCATAAATTCATTGCAACCCCTATATAAACACTCCATTGAAAAAACGAAGAGTAGATGTTAATTTTGAAGCATATTGTGAATTTTTAAAAACTACGTTTTTCATTCCTTTATGAAAAGTACCTTGAAGACTTGATGTACGATATTTATTGGAGCAAATATTTGACCACCTTTTTGTGGAGGGCTACAAAACGGTGAGGAGTTACGCATTTTATGTTTTTAATGTAGTTGTTTTCATGTTTTCATTTTATCATTTGATGTAGTTATTTTCATAATTCCAATTTGTCATTTTGGCGTAGTTTTTTTTTATCATGTCATTTGAGGTAGTTATTTTCGGAATTCCAATTTTTCATTTTTTCGTAGTATTTATTTATTTATTTTTATTTATTATTTTTTTTTTTTTTTCAAAATTGCAAATTTTCCATTGTTGTAGTTGTTTCCACTAATTTCATTTTGTTATTTGATGTAGATGCTTTCATAAGTCTTCTTTTATCATTTGATGTAGATGAATCCATCTTTCCTTTCGAATTATCGGTATAGAGGATTCATAGTTTTACTTCTGAGGCAATTATTTATTTTTCGATAGTTTTACAAGCTCATGAGTGGTTTATTTCAAGAGAATGAGTGATTTTTTTCGAAATAGTAGTGATTGAGTGATTTCACTTCAGCATATGAGTGTGTTCTTTTCGCATTCATAGTGATTTCGTTTCAAGTGCTATAGTGATTTCTTTACCGATTCATTGCCATAACATTTCATTTCAAAAACATAAAAATGTATAAATTAGTTTTCTAGAATTCAATTTATCTTCATACACCAGACCATTAGAAACAAGAATTTTTAAAAGTGCTAAATAAATTAGTTAAGATTTATTCATAATATATAGAAAGTTTGTTTCGGTTTACAAAGTAGAAAGCATGTTGATTTTTTAGAACTTAGTTGTAATTTAAATTTATCAATTTCATTGGGAACATAAGAATAAAAAAATCCTTAGAAATAATATCTACAAATCCAATCATCACACCAATAAACTAAATGAATAGAAAACTACACTTTTAGGATTTTTAACTACGAGTCGATAATCTATGTAATCAATTTAAGACAATTAAATTTACCAAACATTTGGTGTCGTTGCCGGGAAGTGTAAACGAGGCCTTTTTTATTTTCATTAAAAAAAAGAAAAGAAATAAATAAAAAACAAAACAAAACTTAATCACCTACCACCTATATCACGTGGTGCAGTAAGAGCCACACATCCGTATAGATGCGATTTTGTAGGTAGAAGAAGGTGTAACAAAGGAGGTTGAAGAAATGGATGAAGATGATGAAAATAAAGGAAGATCCTTTTGGATTTCCCATTCAAAGAGCGATGTCATTGGGCACATATGAAGAGCATCCCTCCATCCATATTTCATAACTTCAAGGTATTAGATCGAAGACCGAAAACCTTTATTTTTGGTGAAATAATTTGTAGATCTTATGGATACTCATTACACATTCATAAGTGAATTTGTTTCAGCAACATTGAAGGATGGAGCTCTTCGATGGTTCATGACTTTAGGAACAAATTCTATAAGGACATGGGGTGATATGAGAAAAGTATTTTTGGAAAAATATAAATATGCATACACCATGACCTTATAGTAAATCTTAAGATGAACAAAAGAGGATGAAAGCCTAAAGATTTAATGTAAATTTAATTATAATATCAAAAATATAAGTACATAATTTAGGATGGAATATATTAAAAACTCTCCTGCTAAATATATATAAGGATGAATAGATTGATCTTCTTGTTTTGATGGGAAAAAGGAAGATGTCTCTAAATTATTTCAAGAGGAATTTATAAACTATCACAGAACATATCAAAGGAAAATAAAAGTATGTAAGATCATATCAAGATCCATTTATGGCAAGAGTAAACAAGTCGGCATCGGGATTGGTAATTCAAGCCCAAATTAACAATTGATAAACATTATAGTAATTTAATGAATAAAACCCGACATGCTAGAATGAAAAACGAGAGAAAAAGTTGAAAATGTTGCTTTATTTTGCAAATGTACAAAGAAACATTTTTTACTTAGATAATCACTTGTCATCAAATTTGTAAAATTTGTACGGGGAATCACACACTACGAAGATTCCATGTTACTAGGGTTGAAGGCAATTTACCGGAAGGATAATGGAGCAAATCAAGAAAAAGAGAAATTATGTTATGTAGCTCCAAGAGGACTATGGCGGCCTCATCAACCCAATATGATGCAATATCCTTATGCATAGTTTCAAGTTATACACGTCTTCGAAATATTCCGGAAAACACCATGGCTTTGGAAACCTTGGACATCTCAATCCCAACCTCAAAACCTTCTTGAAATCTTGGCGATCTCAATCCCAACCTAAAAAACAATCTTGGCAACAAATTTGGCAAAGACCTACAAAGGAAATCCACATATCCCTCGATGCTTCCCTTTCTATCCTCAATACCAATATCAATGTTATCAATACCATTCACCTCCACAACAACATCAATTTCACCATCAATCAACCTCAATTCAACCTTTCCTATTACCAACTACAAACACCCCAAAGATCCATTCCCACTCCACTACATGCACAATTATTTCGAATCCCCAACAATAAAACACCTCAGTCCACTTACAATTTTGAGGAGTATTGCAGAAATTATTCACCCGATTCACTAGAACAACAACTAGAAGAAGAAGATTCAAATGAGGTCAAGAATCATGGATACATGTTAATGCAGAAAATTTATTTGAGAACCCGAGATTGAAAAAGTTTTCTTTACATACCCATCACCATATTTTGGAATGAAGATCACATCTGGAGACTTGCATGACATGATAGCAGGAAGCCAAGGAATAAAGATTACATTGAATCTTGGTTCAGGTCATTGAATCCCAATTCTTAGTTCTTGATATCTTCGACATTATCTCAATCGAGGCAATTGGTCTCCCATATCTTTGGTACATATCAAAGAGTATATTTCAAACATTCATATGAGTTTAACTATCATCCAGTTTCAGCTTATGGTTCCATTGGAAGTATTCATATACTTGAACATGATTCGCCCTTTCAGAAGTAGGTAGGACATAAAAATAAAAATAAAAGGTAAAGAGAAAATAAGTCCTATTGTACGACAACTTCTTTGGCTCGTGGACATGGAATTTTCTTGAAATCCAGAATAATGAAGAGGGTCCCAGCAGATTTTGAAATTTCATGATGGTTTCATCTTTGCAACTATGGCTCTTCAAATCATTTTTGGTTTTATGCTTGAGTTGGATGATGTAAAATTCCTTATGGTCCACCTTCCGATAGATCTTGTCCCATCGACCTCGGCATTATACGGGATCGAGATCATAGATTATTGGAGTGCCTTGGAACTTGCATACATCAATGACAAGCCTCCTCGATGGCAACAATGTAAATACAACAATGTCTATAAGGATTGCCAAATCTTGTAGGTAAACTCGACTTCTTTTATTCATTCGTCCACAATCAAAGATGCACTGAACTGTAAACACTCATTTACATTATCGGTGAGTTGTCTCACATTGGTTAACGATTTTCATCATTGATCGGTAATCCAATAATTTCTTCCCATGCTCGACTTCGACACATTCATTCGCATGGTAAAAAATTGTACCATGAAATTTGGCTTTGATGAAGACTAATGTGGTTTTATGGAATCAACAACAAATTGCAACGGTACATTTTATTGGTTTCTTGTATGAGCATGTTCATATTTTTTCATTCAACAACGACATGATGGAACCATTATAACACTTTATTCATTTTGTTTTCAAAGCAAAACAATAAATTTGGGCCTATTGATACGTATACGGTATGTTCCATGATTTCTACTTCAACATGCGGTACACAATTCAAATAATTAGTTCAAAATTGGAGAAAGTAATTTTTTGCAAAAATTGACATTTTTGCAATAGGCTGACGAAAAGTTGTAGTTTACATCTATTGTTATGTGACTACTTTGTGTAAACATTCTAGAGCGGTTGGCACAAATATTAAAAGAGATTGGAGCGAGAAACAAGAATTATGAGCTTACGGGTTTCTCATAATATTAAATTAGGTAAGCACTTGAAGCATATTGAAAAAATTCATTTTTCAAGACTTTTCAACGGGTTTAAATGTAGCTTTTTCTTTTTCTACCATTTTGGACGATTAGAATGATTTCGGTATTTTGCACGGTAGTGCCTTTTCTTCATCAAAAATGGGATTCGAAGATATGTGTGATGAAAAGGTAATATGGTTTCCATTTTGAATCACTCAATTTGGCCTTAAATGAGTTCGTGGCATATTTTGTTCTGGAAAATTAATGAAGCTGAGTGCAGAAAGGTGAAACATGGTAGAAATTGATTTGATCATAACTTTCAAACCATGCATCCGTTGGCTGAAAATTTTCTTGTTAAATGCATTGAGGTAGTACGCAATGACACAAAAATTTCATAAAATTCCGTGTACTATTTTCACGAAATTGACCACTTTCACCTAAAACCATTTTTCATTTTTATCGAGATATGTGCACCCGACAGCTAATAATATTTTGTGGGAAGATGCATAATATTAATAGTAACAACCATGAAAATGTTTAGGAGATACGATTTACAACTCAAAGAAATTAGAAAAAAAAATACGCTACAGCAGTACGACACAATGGAAGACGGAGTCGAAGTGGAGGTACGAAACATCATGAGTAGACCACGAAATGATAACACGAAATGACCATCGAGATCATGTTCACTCTTCTCCAATTTGAAAAAGTAAACTTGAGGTAAAACTAGCCTTACACTTTTTTAATTTTTAAAAATTCAAAAATTTTGATGAAAAACTATTGTAAACATGTGGTTCAATTTTTCTCACAAGTTATGATTGGTTCTTTATCGACAAAGTCTTGCCACCCACCATGCAATCATCTCATTTGTTTTGCATGGTCATAATAATCTTCTTCTATGCTTTCACCACTCTCTTGTTTAAACTTTCTCTTCTTGTCATCCAACCGCATCCCATATGGTCCATCAACATGATGTTCGTGAAAAAGAATTATTTTACGGATAGAAAAGTTTGACTTCATGTCATGTTTATAGCACATGAGTCAAAAGTACCTGGAGCACTTAAATTATGTGTCATATTTCATCTTCGGATTTTTAATGGAAGCCAATAAATGATGAGTACAAAGCTACAAGAAGAAAGAAGATTGCAACAAGGCTTTGTTCACACACTCTTGAAGTCACTTGGAAACATATTTTAGGCTTTGATAAGTTTATAACCTAAAAAGAAACTCTTATTTTGTATTCTATTGCAACTCATCTCGTCAAGCTTCATTGGGAAGTCTTCATTCATTAGTTTTGAGTTCTTGAAGAAACTATTGATAACATTGTTGAAATATGATTGATTGCTATGCAGAGAATAAGAAACCAATAATTATGGGTTGCAATCGTATTATTTCTAGCCATACTAATGGGATGAACTTCACAAAGGATGGAAATCACATTCTATAGATGGAGTAAAAGTCTTGATGTGTTCTTCACAACAGGTACTTTACCAAGGCTTGAACAATTTGGAAACTAATTAAAATAGTGGCAAGTACTTGGGCATCCCTTTCTTACAAAGTTGCATAATAAATAATGAAGGGTTGGAGAAAAGGGCATGTTATTGAGACAAGGAACAATATTGCTCTTTGGAGTTAGAACAAGGATTTAGTTGAAATGATAGAATAAAGGAACAGAGACAATTTGGATTATGGAACTTTACGTGCTTTGTTTGCATGAGGACATGCAAAATCTCCAGTGTATGGGGGAATGTTGCGCCTCCATTTGTGATAATTTTGTTGATGAAGCCATCATTTTGCCTAATCATTTCACGCATTTGTCATCATTTTTAACCATGTTTCTTCATAAAATGCCAAATTCCCATACATGTTTACATGGTTTATTATTATTACTTTTATTATTTTTAATGATTAAAGAGAACTATGCATGGTTTTATTTATGATAGTTTGGTAATTCAATTTTACGCTGTTTCGTCAACATATGGTTGAGGTAGTAGCACCACTCTAGAATGAAATCCAACACATGGACATTGTTCCAGAAGCTCAAATATGGATTGTTGTTGGTAAAATTCCACCCAGCTCACATATGGACCTCCGGGCAAAGATCGAGGAAAAATCGGCATTTTGACAGTCAACTTTAAACACGTTTCAGGAAACTCAAGCAAATCTCACAAAAAATAAAACATGGGTTTGTTTCGAATGGGCCCAAATAAATTCCATGTGAGCTGTTTTCTGGATTCATTACCATATGGGAAATCGTTCGGGTTCTTTGGAGCCATGGCACTGGCACATTGCATGAGCAAACATTGCGCCCATGTGTCAATAAAAGCCAGTCAAGCAAACGAGAGGTTGGAATGGGCTGTGCTTCACTCAGAAGTCATGGAAAATAGGTGTCCATTTATTTTGGATCTTTAGTCGTATGAATCTCCATGAAGTTACCTTGCAACCCCTATATAAACACTCCATTGAAAGCAAAGAGGATAGGTTAATTTTAAAACATATTGTGAAGTTTGAAAACTCATTTTCATTTACCATTTTTAATGAAGAAGTACACGAATACTTGATGCGTTGTTAACTTTTGAAGTAAATATTTGATCGCTTGTTTGTGGAGATATTTTTTTACCAAACAATGAAGGTTAAGTTGCATTTTATGTTTTTAATGTAGTTGTTTTCATGTTTTCATTTAATCATTTGATGTCATTATTTGAATTCCAATTTGTTATTTGTCGTAGTTGTTTAGAATTCCAATTTTTCATTTGTTGTAGTTATTCTAGAATTGTTTTATTTGATGTAGATGCTTTTATAAGTCTTCTTTTATCATTTAGTGTTGATTTCATCCATCTTTCCTTTCAAATTGTCAAATTGTAGAGGATTCATAGTTTTATATAAACTGACGATGATTTATTTTAGAGTAATTTTACAGTTCTTGATGGTTTATTTCAAGAGAATGAGTGATTTCTTTCGAAACAAAAATGATTGAGATATTTCCTTTGACATATGAGTGTGTTCTTTTCCGTTCATAAGTGATTTCGTTTCAGAATTGCTATAATGATTTCTTTACAAGTTTCATTTCCATAACATTTCAGCTTCCAAAAATAAAAATGTATAAATTCACTTTTCTAGAATTCAATTTTATCTTCATACACAAGACTTTTAGAGAATAAGAATTTTTAGAGACTAAAAAATAAATTAGTTAAGATTTATTCATAAGACAAAGAAAGTTTGTTTCGGCTTTTACATAGTAGAAATCATGTTGATTTTTTAGAACTTAGTTATATTTTGAATTTATCAATTAAATAGAACATAAGAATAAAAACATCCTTAGAAGTAATCTCTACAAATCAATCATCTGAAAATCAAATAAATGAATAAAAAGGTTTCTAGCATATATTGTGCACTTGCACTTCACAATTTTACCAACTACGGTACGATAATTTATGTAATCAATTTAAGAAAATTAAATTGACCAAACACCCATCCCTTGGCCACGGGAAGTAGCAATGTGCGGTCTCACTCGCCCGGGATGAGACTATAAATTCTGGTCTCAAGCCTCAAGTTGCACCCTGATTCTTGGGCTATGGGTCCCATTCTGTAGATATCCCCCCTCCTTCACCTTAAAATTTGCAATTTTACTTGTGATCCAGTGGTTGTTTTTGATCTTGCTTTGCGAGTCAATTTATTGGAGCTAATTTATCTTTGCCATAGGTGAATTTTTTCTCCTACAAGTACAAGAATTGTTAGCACTTTTCTTCATCAGTCCTTTTGTCAATATTAGCACCAAGGATACGCTTCAAATAAATCACCAATGAAAATAGTACCAAGGAGGCATTTGGGGGTATGCTAGTGAACTTTCCATTTACGTGGGCTCGGAATTTTATAGAAAATGAATCATATATCGCATGGAAAAAAGTGAATGAAACATTCTCGGCAAGAAGATCAAAGAATATCTCGAAGGCGACATGTGTATATCAATGTTTAATGGTCGGGGTTACATAAGGTTATGTAGGTACCCTAACTTTCCCATTTGAAAACGTTTTCAAAGCTGGATATCATCTCTGATTGAAATACTATGACTTTGAATAATGCCAATAGATAAAGGCTTGCTTATTTTTAGGGAGGCGTTCCTCCTCATGTACCATTTACGGAACTCCTAAACGCTCATGGATTCTTACTTCTATGCCACCATTCTTGGAAGCACAAAGGACATTGTCAAAAAATTTGGGGTGAAATAGATAACAAAATTACGGCAGACACTCGCCAACACCTACAGGACAAAATCTCTTAGGAGACCTATATCTACTATTAATAGTTCTATGTTACATAATATATAGTCAACATAGTACGTACCTTCCTTGAAGGGGTGGAAATTCTTCATGAACTAGGTTGTGAATGAAGGAAATCCGTCAACCTAAGTGAAATTGTTGGTTCGACAGCTGAAGATCCATGTAGTTAATTCACACAGATCCATACCAAGAGAAAGCAATCTATAGTTTACATGTCTTCATATCTATTGGATGCAATGCATGTCCACATTTAATTTATTGGCATGAATTGGACTTGGACACCACGAGCTTATGGTGCACATTCTTTACAGAAAGCTACTTTCGGAGTGCAACCACAAAGGAATAATGGAAAGTCTAAATGATCACTTCCTCATTCTGTTCTACAAGATAATATTTGAGGAAGAGCCACCTTGCATATTCACATAGGAAATGGAACAAGTGTTAGGGTCCATGAGTCAGGGCACCTCTGAGATGACACTTTCCTCATGGTGTTTGATGGACAAAAGTCTCTGCATTTTTTTACCAGGTATGCCACTTGATAACCTAGTCATGCGATAGAATTGTACCATCGCTCCACGGGGTTATCAACGAATTTTCCCATGAAAAGAACCTTGTATGTTTACAACTTGCATATCATATTGTGCAGAGATTAATAACTTAAAATTGCGGACAACGAGGGTAAGGAAATAAAGAAATTTGCATTTGGTAGTTTATACATCAACTCATCTGATCCTCGAAAAGTTTATGAGAACATTGTGTGAGGATTCATTTCCGATGGCTAAATGGAAATTCTCTGAGACACGAGGAGGAAGCATGGAAGAATTTTATAATGCCTCGAGTCTCATGAACCGGTAAACTTCGTTGGAACATTACAAGTTACTGCGGAGACACGAGATTCTTGCATATGAAGAACTAGCGAAGAACGAAACCAGTGTACCGAAAAAGGTAAGATGAAGGTTGCATATAGCCTAGAGGAGAGAGAAGCCTAAGGAAACATATCCGGTCATTCTCAAAGCGACTATAACAACGAGAAGAAGAGGAAACAAAGGATGCAAAGAAGAAGAACAAAAGCGAGAGGGAAGAACAGAAGAAAATATATTAGAAGAAAAAGAATGGCGAGAAGCATGAAGAAGAATAAATGAAAATAAGAAAGGAAGAATCGATTTCATGAAGACAAGCTAAAGAGAAAGAGCAGAACTAAAAAGACCAGAAAGGAATCAAGCAGGTACATGACAAGGACCTCCTTTGAGGAGATTTAGGAGTTGGTGACGATTCAATACATGGAGGTGGAACCGAGTCATAGAACCAAGATATAAACCTAATTCCAATCACACAACATATCACCATTCGATATCCCCTCCTCATGTCGAGAAATATCCAAGCGAGGAGAAATTGTTCCTCTTCACGAGGGTTCCAATTATGGAAACGTACAATATGAATTATGAAGAGATGCGGAAAATGTTGTACATGCACGTAAGAAATAATTTTAAAACGACCCTCGCATCTTACGCATTCATTCTAGACAAAAAAGGGTGATTTTGGCACACACTAGAAGAATCCTAATGCCATTGCTACAACTAACCTTCATAGTTGTGCAATGTTAAACAGTATGCGATGGTGGAAAATAGATTTTGGAAAATAAATTACGGGCTATTCGGTAAGAGGTTGGACAAGTCTGGGGATTTACGAACCGCTCTCGAAAAATTATATCTAGAATAACTAAATTATCGTCCTCGGTGAAGAATCAACAGGAAGAGACCATATAACATTTTATGAGGAGCTTACATTATTGTGCATAAGGTAGTTTCCACTTGCATGAATTGCAACATAAAGTGTAAAGTTCATGTCAAAACTATGGAATTGTAAAATAAACTACGTGTCATGCATGAATGATAAAATGAAATCACATAGGGGAAACACTTGAATTGGGAAAGGAGAGACGAGGAAACGAGCGAGATTTCAAGAAATAAAAGGTTCAGATGCTCATTTAGAATAAAAAAAATCTCACCTCGTTCTTTGCTAGCATTCGGGCCTCATATTCCAGTTGTATAACAACGTGGATTTCTTGGTGAAATTTCACGGGATTCTGCTCCGGATTGGCTCACTCAATGACGCCAAGCAGAAGAATCGAGGTCGGAAGAGATTGAAGAGTACTTGAAGCGGTGAAGAAAGATCACCGCGAGTAGAAGATGTGGAAGTAGAACGAGGAAGAATATGAAGAAGCACATTGGTGGTCTTGTCCAAATGGCTGCACTATCTTGCTCCTTCTAAAGAAGAAACACATCTTTGATTTCAAATTAGTGTACCCAAATTCCATGGAAGGCTAGAGTCCACTTCCAACCTAATATATCCACATAGTTTTGGGGGAGTCATCGTCCAATACAAATATTCAGTGCATTACGTGGCGAGGAAAACAAGTGGAAGTTTCTAAGATGGAGTTCCTAAACTCAATATTATATTTTTCTTATTAGGTTTATCCGATTGTAATACACCCAATTTCTCTGTGGGTACGCGTATGTTGTAATATTATTTGAATTTTAATTCCAAGTAAAATTCCAAGTGTGAATCGTGGATTGTGAAAAGCCATGATGTAAGTTGAAGAGTCGTGAGGGAAGTCCAAGAGTCACAAAGGGAAAAGAAGAATCACCCTTTTTAATAAATATATCCTCATAACTCATGTAAAGGGATTTATGGAGCCAAGATTTCGGCTAGGCTTAGGCTTAGAATCCGGAGCTTGGGGTTAGGAAACCTTGGATTCTCCGTAGCATAGAGGGAGTATATTTATTTGGAGGTAGGTTTGGAATTCATGTTCCCTATTAGGGACTCTTTGATTAAAATCAAATGGTATACATATGATCGGAGACTTTCACTTTAATAAAGGTGAAGTCGACATGTTTTCATGCATATATTTGTGAATATTGTAGGAATATTCTTGTTTTATTTGCAATGTATGTTGTTAGAGATTACGCTAACACGAGCTATTGGTTAGCACTAATACTGAATCTTGTTGAATGCGTGTTGTATTTTTCGTCATGATTAACCACGGAACTATTTTGTAGGCCACAACTTGTGATACATGTATACTTGTGTGTTCCTTTCAAGGCTGCGTGCTATTACATGCTTCTAAGGGGCTCATTCACTTTTCCGTCATGTGTTAAAACCTTCATGCATTTAAATTTCCCCTTTGTAGAGTCACACACTTGTTTCATGAAGTCATGAATACATCACTATAAGCATTATTGTAGCCAGGCACATCATACCTTGATTTGTGAGTACCATTTTTCCACCAATCTAGCTTTATGTTTGTCTATAGTGCCATATTATTCATTTAGTTTATAAAACCATTTTACCATCCAATAAGATATTTATCTTTAGGAATTTACGGTCAATTCCAGGTTTTATTTTTAATTATAGATTCATCTTATTCCTCCATTTCTCTTCTCTACTCTTCATGTCAATTAGATTCATAAAAACTCATAGATTCTATAAAATTAAAACATTACTAATCGGGGAACATAGTCCTTATACCTTTTAGGTAAGGAATGCATCGAGTATTCTCACTTCACTATCTTCACCCATATTATGGTAGTGGTCTCCACCTCTCATTGGGCTTTAGCTGTTGATGATGTCCAAGTTACTAAATTATTCCTCAAGATTTCTTTGGTCACTATTTTTCTACTCCACCTTGCATTATTGTCTTCAACTTCATAAATGATGTGCCACCTTTCATAAGCTGTTGTCTGATTATATTATCTGCATACTCTGCATTACATCTCTACTTGCAAATAATTGCTGATAGAAGGATCCAAATATTTTATAAGCTTTAAATTTTGAACAATATCCTACAAAAATGAATTTGATATACTTTAGCATCAAGTTTATTTTTGTTCTCCTTTGAAGCCAATAATGGTAATTACCTTTAGAAATACCTTCAAATGATGTATTGTTGGTTTAAAAACCATACAAGGTTCGAATGGGTCTTGAGATGAAGATAAACATTGGACATCTATTCTTTAAATAAACAATTGTACTAATAAATTCTTCAAAAGTATTTTAAGAGGTTCTTACCTTTTCCAAGTCATACTTCGTGCACACTCCACCAATGTTCTACTTTTCCTTTCTACGTATACTTTGGAGTATAGGAGTCTTGTGAATTGCTGCTGCACTATTATGCTGATGCTTGCACTACTTGGTGAAGTTCACCAATGCGTACTCTCCTTGATACGAAGGAAGGAAGTTGTGAACTTCCTTGTTTGCTTCTCTTCCATGTTTTGAACTCTTTAAATACTAAAAAACATCAATATTTTCCTAAGGAAGTACACCCATGTGTACCTTGGTAAATCATCAATAAAAAAACATAAAATAATAGGCACCTCGTAGGATCTAGTCTTCATTGGTCCACGAACATTATAATGCACAATTTCTTATACATCTTCTTCTCCTATCGAGAATTGAGGGGATTCATCTCTTTGAAATTTTCCTAATGCACAACGCCACAAGTAGCATACTCATTCTTTAACATAGGGAGTCGTTCAACCATTCATTGTTTCTATAGCAATAATAAATAATGATAATAGATGTGACCATGCCTACGAGGAAAAATGATGTACGGTGACATAGCTCTGAAGTTGGTGTAGAAGGCTTTGATCGTGACATCAAGCTTATACGGGCCTCCAACTTTGACTCCTGTAAGCAACAAGTTTGTAGTGATCCAACAAATCTTTAACTATGCAATATGTTTTGAAAAATTCTTTAAATTCGATCGGTAATTGTAGACACAAAGATTATTTTTTATTGATCCCCGAGGTACATACATAATATTATGAATGTATGCATTTCCATTGGAAATGTTATCGGAATATCTCCACATCATGATCTAATGTGGGCAGTCATCCAAGATATATATTAGCATTGTTGCATACCTACTTGAAATTATCATACCGGCTCATTACATTTCATATGAATTGAAAATTCAGATTACACAACCATGTATTAACATCATCTGTTTCAACAACCAACATACAACATCGGACACAAACAACAATATTTTTGTTATTATAATTCGAGGCTTCACCTACAAATGTCTCAAATATATTTCTATGTTTATGCCTAGATTCATCACATTTATTTTATAATAATCTATAGCAAGATGCCCACTTCTAGCACAATAATTATTTTTTATTCGAGAATAATTTATGACATGTGACATACCTTGATTTGATTTTGTAAATGGCCTTCTGGGATGGGAGTCGACCTTTACTTCCTCCATGTTTTTTTCCTTTGAAGAACTTTTTCTTCGCCACAAGTGCTAAATCTATATTAAGAGGCTTCATGATTCTTGCGCCTTTCTTCTTCTGTAAATATACTGTCAAATATTCAAAGGTGGGAGCTTTATCCCTTGTTGCAAGACATGTAATAAACATATGATATTCCTTTGATATTTCATTTAACGTAATTGTTACTAGATCAATACAGGTAATGATTCTCCTATATCTCCCAACCGTCTTTCAAATATTTAATTCTTAAAACAAAGGCATTGACAGATTCATTTTCTTCAATTTTAATATACAAGAGCTTACTTTTTCAAAAAGAGGACTCGATTTTTATTTTTGGTTTCATATAATTACTTTAGTGCAAATTTCCAGGTTTCATTATATGTCTTATAAGTGATGAATATGAATGATTATATTATCTTTAATATACATTCTTAGTAATACCTCTTCTTTGTCCTCCCCGCTTCTCCTAATATTGAATTGATGTATCCGTTGCACCCGCAACATGTTTTTCTTCTCCCTTTGTAATGGTCCAAGTGCCATACCCTTCCAATAGTGTTTGCAACTTCAATTTCCAAATTGACATAGTTCATTCCATCCAATTTATTAGCTTCATTCAGGGTTGCCCTCGCTAATGAATTTTCCACTTCCCAATCTCTTTCAGAGCACCTCCAACAACTTCAAATATATATTTAAAAGGCTTGAATTTTAATAGGGTTATTAAAAGGCTCAATTATTCACTCAATGTATAAAAAAAACAAAGCCCTTTTAAAAATATATGGGAACTTCAAAAAAACAAATTAAATCCATTTTTAAAAAACTTCAAACAAAATATGAAAGCCCTTAAAAAAACACTCGTGCTCCCTTTTGATTAATGTCGACGCACTTTTTGATAGAGGTCAATGCTCAGAGTGAGCATGGTTTTTCAATGTTATTTAGGGGCACTCCAATGAAAAATTTTACACTTCGCATGTTTCCCTTATGTAAAATGCTCTTCCCACTATTATTCGAATAATGCATTGATTCATCCACCACCAACACAAATGTTTTTGAGTTAAAAGAAAAGAAACATTGCCAATAATCGCTACCAAGGAAGCCACCTCCATGAAACATGCAAAACCACTAATTTTTCGGAGTAGTGATCACTTTCAACAATGATCAATCTCTTGAAAATGGATGATTTATAGTGGCAACGACCCTCTCACACATAAGAAAAAAACTATAACATCTCTTCCACTCATAGAATTGATCCACATATCCACCAAATAACATACTCCACAACATTCCGCTAACCTTTCCGCTGGATAGACTCCTATGTCGCCGAATTTATCTTTTGTGACAACGCTCACTTTCACAATTATTGGTGGTTATTCCGCTTTAGCTCCACTTCAAATGATACACTCCACCTTGATTTAAGTCTCAGCTTTCTAATGATAGTTACTTTTTCATACAATTTGACTCGTACTAAAGAAGAAAATAATGAGCATACAAAAAGTGGAGAAGGTCGCATACAATAGGGTGCTTCTTGCCGCTCCATGAAACAATCCCGCATCCAATGTCGAATGCATAACCTAAAGTAGATCTCCATCATCTAGATTTCCAACCCAATTTGAATCTGAGTAACCCGTCACCAATATCAAATGAATCAATATACTTAAGAAAAAAATCAAGTGTCTTTAAGATACCCGAGTGAAACTTTTTGTTGGTCACTAATTTATGCTCCTTGCCGCATTATTGTCTTCAATTTTAGAAAGGATGAGCCAACTTTCATAGATGTTTTCCTTATCGCCTTCATATTCCTACTCATGGATTACATCTCTACTTGCAAACACTTTGTGAGTAAAGGAATCAAACATTTTATAAGATTTAAATTCTCGAATAGTAATTTCACAAAAATGCATTTGATACCTTTAGCATCAAGTTTCTTTTTTATTCTCCTTCGAAATATGTGCAAAAAGGCCTTACACCCAAATACACTCAAATGATGATACCAAATTAAAAATTAGGAAGACACAATCTAAATTGAATGAAACTTGCAATCTCTTTGTGTGAGGAGCCCCGAGGTCGCCACACCGCCGATATTCCATTGTCGATAAAAAACAAACAATACATATTCATAGGAGTACAAATAGTTAGGGAGATTAAACATATTCCCGAATAATAGGAACTAACCTAAATACAAACATAATAAAAAAAATTCTCCATTATTTCTAAGTTATATGCAATTAAAAACCCATTTTTTAAACAACATAGATTTAAATTTGACCCAAAAAAATATTTCAAACTAAAAACTCCAAAATCCTATAATGATTAGACAACCTTTTTAAGTGAAATTTAGTGATATAATTTTTAATGAGATTATTTTTTTTACTTAAAATTTGTATTTGAGTGTATAAATTGATTTGGAGCTTTGAAAATCCCTTTGGGATAATCTATTTGTGCATATTTAAAAATGAAAATATACAATTCTAACAATAAAATAATCAATATATAAATATATGTGTGCGTGAGAGAGAGAAATTAAAACATAGAACATTTAGACCATGCTTTCGACATGCAAGAGAAGTATTTAGTCTAAACATTTAACTTTCGGTGTCTTTTAGGTAGATTTTTTAATCAATTTTACTTAAAGAAATTGTTAAAATTGTAATCTTGAGTTGTTGAGTATGTGCAATTTAAATAATAAAGTGTTTTTAAGAGCATTGATTCCATTTATGCATTAAAAAATACAATCTAAGTAATGTAAACTTGTAAACTTAGTCAAATTTCAATAAGAGAACAAAAAATCAAACATCTAAACTATGTTAAAAAAACCATGTTCAATAAAATTTTATTATCCTCTCAAAAATTTATTTATTTTACTTTAATTTAATATAATTTAATTTTTAAAATCATATTTTTTTTAAAAATTAACTTTGAAACATTATAAAAAAATTTAAAAAAATCATCTCACTATAAACCTAACCCTTTAAACCTTTCTAAATATATATATATATATATATATATATATATATATATATATATATATATATATATGAACATGGCATTAAACCTGTAATGTTTTACACTTGTTATATATAGTTATGTCTTCTAAAATACCTAACACTTAAACCTTCTTTATATATATATATATATATATGTATATCTCATGAAACCGTAATATTTTACACTTCGTGTATATAGTTGTGTTTTCTAAAGTATAAGTGATGTTGAAGGGGTTATGTAGAACAAACACATATCATATATCACATTTGTATGGTGCAACTCACTTGTACCTTAAAAACTACAAGCATAGAGAGACTACCATGTGAGATTGCTACCGTTACGAGAAAATGGTAAAACACAATGTCCCCTATGTCCGATGATTGTTATCCTTAGTGATACTAGCTAATATATTATTTCAGTCAACACTATGATATAGTTAGGATTAAATCACAATTAATTTAATAAACTTCGACTTTTTCCTTTTACCATAAATATTTTTTTCCTTTCTAATATTACAATTTCATTTGAAAAATTTCCCTCTCATAATTTCACAATTTTTTTTAAGACCATTTTTTAAAATGAGAGGTTCCCTTAAATAACTTCATGCGTGTCCCCACTACTTTACATTCCATGCCTTCATAAAGTCACAAGTATTTTGAATTATCTTTAAGGCATCCTTCATATAATAATATGGTATGAAGTTTTCTTTTTGTGAAAACTTCATATTTCTCTGTACCATATGGGATACTTCGTTTTTGTTTATACTATTTTATTTGATAGTCATAATTCTTTTCAAATATATTTGTAGATACTCTTTATATGATTTGAGATTTATTTTAGAATTGTTATAGTTTGCTTTAGAATAAAGGTATACCATTTGTTTTTAAAGCACTACTTGAGACACTCTTCACATAATATAATATGAGATTCTTTTAAATGACATTATATTTATTTACACTATTTTAAATTGTATGTGTTTGCTAGTTACTATAAAGATTTCGACAACACTGTGACATGATATGAATTCCATTTAAGATTGTACAAACTACTTTATATTAGAATCGACCACATTATTTTTTTGAAATATCTTTAAAGGAACTCCACACACAATATGATGTGATATTATTTTTGTGATAACTTCATATTTATCGAGATTATTATAGATTGTGTACTTGATAGTCAAATTTCTTTTTTATATATTTTTAAAGACCCTCGTCATATAACATGAGGTTCAATAATAAAACCTACCTTAAATTAGAAATTGACAATATACTTTCAAAAACACTCTTCACAAAACATGATGAAATATTCTATTTAAGATAATTTCATATGTGCTAACATTTTTCTAAACTACCAATTTTTTGCAATGACAATTTTTTGAAATTCTTTAAAAATACCTTTATATTAATTTAAGTTTAAAGTTCTTTGTCATATCGTTAAAATTATACCACATTATTTTGAAATACCGTCCAAAGCACTCATCACACTCTAATAGCATTCTCTTTAAGATAACTTTACTTCTATTTGCACCATTTTAAAGAACATGTACTTGATAACCATAATTTCTTTTTAAAATATATCCTTAAAAACACTTATTGAATAACAAGAAATTCTCTAAAATGATCAAAAAACTACTTTAAATTGGAGATGGACCACATTCCCCCACCAAAAAACAAATTTTATTTTTCCTTTAATAATTTTTCTTACTCACAATATTTAATGATTTTTAATTTCTACTCTATTTTATTATAAAAAATATGTTTATTTAAAATATATTTTCTTAACATCATCTCTCATCTTTTTCATAAAAATGGGTAACTCTAAAAACGATTGAAGGTTTTTATCCTCGTCATATTAACCTCTTTCGTCATATTACTTCATCGTGTTTTCTTTAAAGAAAATTGCTAACCACCCTGCCTAGTGTAATATAGTATCACAAACTTCTAGCTATTGTGAGTAAATCTTTATTTAAAAATAGCTATAGTATCACAAAACAAAATTCCAATTACTTTTTATAATATTAAAAACATACGAGAAATTGTACATAATTCAGATCTAACAAATAGTCGAGCATAACTCTTCTAAGACCTCATCCCAAATGCATTATTGATACAATTGAATGTGGCATCTTTCCTCAAGACATCAACTATAAATGAGAGGAGAAATGAGGTCGAAATGATACGTACATGAAATATTGAAATAAAAATATAGCTAGCAATTGCACCATCACCAAATGTTGCAAAGGAAACGCCGTAATATTTTTAAAGAGATCCAATAATTTCTAAGCAAGATATTTGTAATGATTTTGGTCAATTTCAAGTAGTTGCGGAAACTAAACAACATTGGAAACACCACAAACATGAAACTTTCATTTATTTTGATACAAAACAACTCCATGCTAGTTAATTTTCTGGAAACACCACAAACATCCAACATTCATTTATTTTGGATACAAACAACCCATGCTAGTTAATTTTCTACTTATATTCCTCCCGGCCTATTTTCAAAATGATAGGTGAAGTATATGAAATTTGAAATTTGAAAAGGGACTTGTGTATATACGCAACTATGCTTCAAGCAACCCGTGAACCGAAATCATCCTTTCAAATTTCATATCCGAAAAAGAGATCAAATAAGTTTAGCAACATAATGAGGTAGGTACAACTCCCAATTCAAATGCTTCTATGGGGGAGAGGTTTAGTAAATGTCGGCAGAATCTATTCTTTTGAGGCAACATAATCAAACATAATCGTTTCCTCAAGCACTTGTTCTTGTGAAAAGTGATAGTTAAGAGGAATATGTTTGGTTTTGAAGTGCATAAGAGGATTTTTTGAGATGCTAATAACAATTGTCCAAGAAGAAAAACCACTACAATTTATCTTAGATCCACATAAAGGCCCCATAATATGGGTGTTGAAAGTTGGGATATTGTAATACGAAGGGTCATCATTTTTTATCAAACACAATAATATTCTCTACCACTTTGAGATGACCATCCTTCCTTTTCCCATTTTTCTATTATGTATGGAATTATCCCTTGTTGCAAGTAGGATAATTAGAACTTCGAGAGTTTTTCACAATGAGCTTCTTATAGATGAACTTATTGGAATTAGAATGATCTCAAATCCCTAACATGACACTAACCTAATTTTTTAAACACACTATACTAGTTGATAAGCATTCACACTAAAGATATACTAAGCATATTCTCTTTAGAATCATTCTAGTATGTCAATTAAATAAATAAATAAATTCAACAGTATCCCATCCACTTTTGCACCGAAATATGAAACTTTCCATAAACATCAATAATCAAGTCGTCACTTATCATAATCATAAGAAGCTCTGAAAATATTTCACTAAAATTAATATTTCTATATTTTAGCATTTTTTAAGTTATATTGCTATCTTTTTTTGACAATTTATCTTCAATCCACAATTTACAATATTTTAGCATTTTCCAGTTTATATTGGTATCTTTTTTTGAGTCAAATTTATCTTCAATCCACAATTTACAAATTTACTAAATTCATTCCTACATTCAAATGTAAAAATCAAATAATAAAAAAAAGTTAAACATAGTCATTTTTCAAAAAATTAATTTATCAATTTAAATGAAAAGTTAAAACTAGCTAAGTTATCAAAAACTTATTTCTCAAGCATTTCATATAAGTTTTAACAAAGACAATGAAGTGATCACCAGAAAAACAAAAATGAGTCGTAGAGTAAATTGATATCTTCTACGACAATCTTATGGAACTATATTGACGCTTACACACGAGACAAATTTACTAAATTCATTCCTATCATCTCAAAATGTGAAAATCAAATAATAAAAAAAAGTTAAACATAGCTCATTTTTCAAAAACTAATTTATCAATTTAAATGAAAAGTTAAAACTAGCTAAGTTATCAAAAACTTATTTCTCAAGCATTTCATATAAGTTTTAACAAAGACAATGAAGCGATCACCATGTAAAAACAAAAAATGAGTCGTAGAGTAAATTGATATCTTCTACGACAATCTTATAGAACTATATTGACACTTTGGCACACGATATAGCATATCGTATGTAAACCACTGAAATAATTTGAAATTTCTGTGGCTTTTCGGCTCCATCCACTCGCTGGACTATTTATTTAATGTTATGAAATTATTGTTTGGTATTAGTTTGGATGGATAGTAGCATTAGCCTGAGCTGATCAGTGAAGGCTATGAACCAGCATTTTTTTCACGAGCAGTGAGAGATGATAATAATATTTGTTTTAGAGACCAAGGCACTGCAAAGCCGAGCCTGCACCTAAGAATTCTTTGGTTAAGCTCTTATTTAAGAATTATGTGGTTAAATTTGTGTTTTTTTTCTTTTAATGGGAAACCGAGAGAGCCCATCTCTACAATTTCATGTAAGAATAGTACTTCAAACGCCAAACCCAGCTGTGTCTTACCTCAGCAATGAAATTAGATTTCAATAGGGAAAAGAAAAACAACAAATCCGGTCAATAAAACGCTTGCATTACAAGTTCGATTTGCAATCAATCACTATAAAATGTTTCTCACAAGTTCCGAGCAACCAACGGCCCAAACGTGACTGCCGAGTTTAGATGCCCACCTTCACCAACATTATACGGTTTTCTCAAATCAAATATCAACGAATTCAGGGAAGAGAAAAAATCTTTTTAATTTATATAATAAGATGACCACCCGAAACTCCACCGTGCAATACACGAGGACAAAGATCATTCCGCCGTGAGTAGGCGATACCCTAGGTGCCCACGCCTCCACACCGACTCTTATCAAGTTATTATTCCCGATGATCGTGGCAACCGTAACATACGCAGAACAAAATCGTCGCCACTTGCGTCGGCTCGTAGAACGACGCAGGATATAAAAGTGCGCGAGGGGGGTCTTCATACTTCATCTTCCCCGTGTAGTCGTGCTTCCTTCTCCATCCATGCAACGGAAACAAACCAACACGAAGTGCAGTCGAAGGTGAAGGTGAAGGCGAAGGCCCCTCGTAAATCGATTCAACCTTTCATTTAGTTAAACATCAAGAATCAGCTTGAGATAATAGTTTTTTTATCCGATCGGTGTAAAACTATTGAATCGTCTAACATTTCATCGGACGTTTCGCACTTGTACAATGTGGCACTTAGCAAAGTTATTTTCAAATAAGACGCCTTTACGACGTAATTATTGTAAATTTTGAAAACTATTTGAAATAAAATATATTATTGTAAATTTATATATTTAAATTTTTATTTTTATTTAAAAGTGTTTATAGGTTTGTCAAGTTTTACTAGTATAATCAAGTTGAGGATGAATCTTGTTAGCAAGATTATCCACGATCAAATATCATGGAGGCTATCGTGTCCGTACTATGGGGAGGATACATGCTTAAATCGTCTCGGCCTTATAGGGGCCGGTGTGGCCTAGATCGTGTGTGATCCCTCGAGTGATTTTGACGGCATAGATACCCCGGGTCACCGCGATTTCTCAAGCCATAGGTTAAGCTTAGAGAATCACACACAACTTGACAAAAGTGTCTATACGTTTAAAATAATTAATTTTAGATAACAATAAAGGATATCAAAGCTTATAAAAGAACTACATTGAAATTGAAATATATCTCAAGAAAAATTCTTATAAGAAGATTTTTTTTAAAATATTTATGTGTGTAAGTAATATTACAAATAATTTATTCATATTAAAAATAAATTATAACTGAATAATGACAATTCTTCTTTCATAGATATTTTTCATAATTTTTATTAATGTTTTGTTTTGTTTTTGTTTGTAATTTTAAAATAATATACAATATTTTACTAAGAGATAATATTTTATTGTTTATTTTCTTATTATTTTTCAAAAAAATTCATTAAATTTTGTTATTTAAAATATATATAAATTAAAATTTTGTGCATAGCGATGCGACGCTCCGCAAGCAAACCCTAGCTCATGCCCTAACACTTGGGTTCCCTCCGCGGCTTCCGCCTTTAGTCGCTACAGTTTCGCTCCCCGTGCTCCCGTCATAGCAAACTTCCGCAGCTTTCCTCTATGGGTCTCGAACTATGAAGCAGAGTGTCCGCCAATTGACGCTATCATTCAGAGATCAAGTTGCGGACTCCTCCCTCCTCACCAGAACTTTCTTCTTCACACGCCTTATCAACTCTTTGGCCTCTCCCCCGCTCAAATCCGGAGCTTCGTCCCGGCTCCCCCTCTTCGAGGAAAAAGACAAAAGAAGTTCTCGCCCCAAAGTCGGGATGGATCCCTCGCCAAGGGGCCTAAAGATAAGGCAAAGGGACCCGATGCGGACTGACATAATCTCGTACAAAGAAACTTGATGGTAGCAACTCGTGTGCTGTACGAGAAGGACCAGGAAAAGCATCAAAAAAGTTAACGTATGCCACCCAAAAGCTCGCGAAGATCCCATAAATAGTTATTTAGGACCTAGACATTGAGGTCTATAGAGAATCACATGTTAGAACATGCCATCATTTGCAAATTTATGGGCATCTCGGGCCATCCGAAAGAGCCCTTAAAGGTCGGATCCAAGCCAAATGGAACCCTAAAGGTGCAATAGAACTCCCGTATGGGTTTGGAAGGATTCTTCGCCATAGTTTTCGCTCTCCCCGGAAGACAAGGACATAATTTTTGAAGGGGGGGGCCATATTTTTTCAACTCGCCGGGTCTTTATATGAGATTCTAAAAGGAGAACTTCACTCCGAGAAAGAAGACTTCACTCATGTCCTAGTCTCGAGTTAGAATTTATTCTCTCCCTACGGACTACCTGGCACCTTCGGTTCTCCAAGCCATTGGAAAATGGTATCGGAGAATATATCAAGATGTTAGAAGGTACAAAGAATGGACATTACATTTCATACGCTCGGATCTCAAGCGCTTTCATACCGATGTCTCCGGCACCCTTCCCGTAAGCCATCAATCCGAACTTCGCAGATGAAACATGGACTCAAACGGTGGACTATGAACACATATCTTTCTATTTTCTGGGAAGTGCCACGAGCATGGACATATCTTCGCAGATTTCCTTATAGAACCAAACCCAACCCCCAAAATAAAATTAGGTGAGGCAGGTGAAGGATGAGCAAGGTTTCATCAAAGTGAGCCACAAAAATAGGAAAGGAAGAAGTAGCAACACAGAAGACAAGTTCCAAAGCCATCACAACAAAAACAAATATGACATCCTCTCTTCCATAATAGAGGAAATAGGGACAACACAAAGCAATAGCAAAGAACAAACCAACGAATAGGAAAAGGACATGGATACAAGTTTATGGAGAACACAACCGCTCTCTCAAGAAGAACATGCAACACAGTAGAAGAAAATGATATGGATTTAACACAGGACCCATCTTCAGCAGGAAAAAGTGATAGAGGACATCTTGATGGGCATGGACCCGCGTAAGATCTCAAAGGAATGGACTCCAAAAAGGTTTCGAGGGAATACTGCAGAAGATTACATACAAAGAATTGAGGAAGAATACACTCTGCAACAAAGCTTTCAAAAGCAAAGAGAACACCAAAACAAGGGTGAAGAACTAAAGCCGACGTGAATCAAAGCGAACCTCAAAGCCAACAATTAGATCAAGCCGTAGGCAACCAAAGAGAAGGGGCTCGGAAAACCAACAATACCACCACCTCCAAGAGCTTGGCAAGAGGCTCCTATCACATGCAAAAGGTAAAGGTTCTCTCTTACTCCAAATATTTTATTATGATCTCGTTATCATCTTGGAACATCGAGAGGACTCAACAGTCCTACAAAAAAAATGATCTCTCAAATCCAAAGCTACCTTAGGGAAAAACTCGATATTCTAATGCTACAAGAAATGAAAAGGCAGACGGTCCGAAATGATGGCCATTCAACAAGCCTCGCTTTAGGAAATAGGTGCCAGTCATTTGCATATTGCCGCCCTGGCACTACTAGGGGCATAGCAACGTTTTGGAAAGACTCAAAGTTTCATATGATTGACTCCTTTGCTTCCAAGCATGCCCCCACTACGGTTCTACAAATCGCGGAACCAAAGAAAAGCTATGTATCACCAATATTTATGGCCCCTACACGGCTCATGAATGCTCTACCCGGCTCAACCATCTCAAAAGCTTTCTCTAGCCTCTTAGTCATCGTTAGCATCAGCCTTTCCGCGCTGGAAACTTCAACATGATCCTAAATCTCGGGGTGAAAAAAGTGGGCAAGGCTCCGCAAAATGGACTCGACTCTCCGGCCTTCTCCAAAGCATGATATCCTCGACTTAGGCTTTATAGATACCCCCACTAAAAATGGCATCTATACCCGGAATAATAGGAGAGGAGGTGAGCATCAAATTGCCTCCAGTACTTGACCACCTCACTCTCCTCTCCTCGAAGAGTTATTCCTCTCCTCGTCGGAGTCATGAAGCCAACATTGCTCCCCAAGTTGGCTCGCATCACCGGCCGACTTGCTTTTAACCATCAAGATCTCTCGAAAGGCCGAAGAATGCACCCTTAAGGTTTGAGGCGTTCTAGCTCTCCCACCCGGATTTCCAAGAAAGAATCAAGGAATGGTGGACCACATCGCTCCCTCAAGCATGTGCAGCAAGATGCAAGGCTTCCACCAAAGACTAAAATTCATCAAACAAGAATTAAAAAAATGGAACTAGAAAAACCTTTGGAGATATCACAATGGAGAAAAAAAGTGATAGAATTAAAAATGAGAGCACTTCAACAAAGAATCATTCAAAATGGATTGAGAGAGGGAAATCAAACAGCATAAACATCGTATCCTTTCGAAACAATGGGAAGTAAGGGCCTTCCAAGAAGTGAAACCCTATGGAGACAAAGCAAATTAGGGATCAACTAGCTCAAAGATGGGGAAAAACAAACACAGCATTCTTCTACAAATCAATGATCCAACATAGAAAGCACAATAGAATTCTCAACCTAAAAACAAGTAGGGTATTTTGCTTGATACTCATTAGGAAATTGAGGAAGAACTGCACGACTAACACTCTCAAGCATCCTCAAAGAAAGAAATTAGAACAATGAGGAACACATCAAGAAGATCACCAACAACATCCCCTCCATCTTAACTGCGAGAACAGCAATCGTGATGCTTTTTAAAAAAAATAACCATGGAGTGAAGTGGAAGTGTTGCTATTCAGTCTACGCCAAAAGGCAAGGTCCTCAGCCTGATGGCTTCACCATCAACTTCTACAAAGCTTGCTCGAGCACTATTAAGGAAGATGTCTATGAGCCATTGTGGAAGAATCAAGGATGATGAAATCCATCTTTCCCTCTCTCGACGACCACCTTCTCGGGCGCTCATACCTAAATCGAGCAGGCGGACTCTCCCGATCACTTCAGACTCCATTGCTCTCCGTAATGTAATATACAAGATTATCTGCAAGGTTCTTGCCAACCACATCAAACCTATCTTGCCTCTCCTTATCTCGGCTAATCAAATGGGGGTATTTTGAAGGCGTACAAATCATGGACAACATCATTCCTCGTCTTTAGAATTTATCCACTCTCTCAAAGACCAGGGCAAACAAGGTATGCTAATTCAACTCGACATGTCCAATTCTTTTGACAAGATTAACCTGGAATTACATCAAACATATGTTGGCCGCCTTCAATTTCAGCTCCTGGGATTTCATCAAATGGATTATGGCTTTTGGTCCTCTAGGGGGATTTTTTTCTCTCCCATTCTCCTTAATGGTTCCCCCACCTCTACCATCAACCCTTGCGTGGGCATCGTACAAGGAGATCCTCTCTCTCCATTCCTCTTGTCATCATGGCCGAGGTACTAGGCAGTCCATCTCTCGCGGCCTCCTCCAACAATCTTATCTCGAGTCCTCAATCTCTACCCCCGTCCCTCCCATCTCCCACCGTAGTTTGTGGATGATACGCTCCTCATGGGAAGCCCAATGCCCAAGGAAGCCCATGCTTTTCGAAAAATTCTAGATGACTTCTACCTCTAGCCTCTCGGGGATCCTCCTGTCAACGACTCCAAGTCTAAAAATATTCTTTTCTCAATACTCCCACTCGCCATCCAAAGCGCACATCACCATATCCCGAGATCTAGAAAAGCGACCTTCCCTCAAAATACATGGGTGTTCCCCGATGGACAAACCTCTAGCCTCAGCTCGAATTGGGAACCCCTCATTTTCTAAGCTCAAGAAAAAGATCTCTCTATTTGGACAATTTCATAGGAATATTTTTCCTTGTTCACTCGTTCTTCAAGCGGCATGCATCTATACTCGCTCGACATCGCTCAAGCTCCCCATTCCATATCGAACCAGATCGTAGCCATTCAAAGAGATTTCCTCCCGGAAAGGCAGTAGCCGCAATGGAAAATGGGCCTTGGTGGCATGGGACAAAAGTTTGCTCGCCCAAGAAAGAGGGCGGTCTCGGGACTTCGTGATCGAGGCATCTTGGGCAAGACTCGGGGCGCCAAGACTCCGGTGGCCCCGGCTCACTAATCCTTCCACCCCTTGGGCCTTGCTTTGGAAAGCCAAACACGCCCCCATGCACCCCCGGGACTCTCTTATTAGGCTCTCGTGTAATCTCTGCGAGGCTCTCCTATTTGGAATCAGGCATGGAACAACAGATCGCTCATTCAAAATAACAGCTTCTCGCGGGAGATATGTAATGGTGAGAATTCCCTATTATGGGTGGATGCTTGCAAGTAATGTCCAAATATTTTGAGAAGATTAACTGGAATTACATCAAACATATGTTGGCTGCCTTCAATTTCAGCTCGGATTTCATCAAATGGATTATGGTTTTGGCCTCGGGGGATTTTTTCTCCATTCTCCTCAATGGTTCCCCCACCTCTATCATCAACCCTTTCATGCGGTAATCGTACTACGGAGATCCTCTCTCTCCATTCCTCTTTGTCATAATGGCTGAGGTACTAGGCAGTCCATCTCTCGGCGGCCTCCTCCAACAATCTTATCTCGAGCTCCCCACCCTACCCCCCGTCCCTCCCATCTCCCACCACGTCAGCTTGTGGATGATACGCTCCTCATGGGAAGCCCAACGTACTTCCAAGGAAGCGCATGCTTTTGAAAAATTCTAGATGACTTCACCCTAGCCTCCGGATCCCCTCGTCAACGACTCCAAGTCTAAAATATTCTTTTCTCAATACTCCCACCGCCATCCAAAGCCACATCACCATATCTTGAGATTCCAGCAAAAGTAGCTTCCCTCAAAATACATGGGTGTTCCCTTGATCAGACAAACCTCTAGCCTGGCTTCGAATTGGGAACCCTCATTTCTAAGCTCAAGAAAAAGATCTCTATTTTGGACAATTTCATAGGAATATTTGTCCTTGTTCGTTGACTATTCTTCAAGCCGTGCCTCTATACCAGCCTCTCGCCATCGCTGCTCCCCATTCCATATCGGGAATCCGCATCGCAGCCATTCAAAGAGATCTCTCTCGGAAAGGCAAAGCCATCAATGGAAAATGGGCCTTGGTGGGCATGGGAGAAAGTTTTCTCGCCCAAGAAAGAGGAAGCGCTGTCTGGACTCCGTGATCGAGGCATCTTGGGCAAGACTCTAGTGCGCCAAGACTCCGGTGGCGCCGGCTCACTAATACTTCCACCCACTTGGGCCTTGCTTTGGAAAGCCAAACACGCCCCCATGCACCCCTAGGGACTCTCTTATTAGAGCTCTCATGTGAAAATCTCGCAGGCATCTCTATTTGGAATCGTGTGCATGGAACAACATGATCACTCATTCAAAATCACACATTTTCCTCGTGAGATATGTAGATGGCTGCAGAATTCCCTATTATGGGTGGATGCTTGTGAGTAATGTCCAAATATTTTGACAAGATTGACTCGGAATTACATCAAACATATGTTGGCCGCCTTCAATTTCAGCTCGGATTTCATCAAATGGATTATGGCTTTGGCCCTCGGGGATTTTTTTCTCCATTCTCCTCAATGGTTCCCCCACCTCTCATTATCAACCCTTTGCGGGCATCGACAAGGAGATCCTCTCTCTCCATTCCTCTTTGTCATCATGGCCGAGGTACTAGGCAGGTCCATCTTTGCGGCCTCCTCCAACAATCTTATCTCTCAGCCTCAATCTCTACCCCCGTCCCTCCCATCTCCCACCAGCTTGTCGGGATGATACACCCTCATGGGAAGCCCAACAACCAAGGAAGCCCATGCTTTCTCGAAAAATTCTAGATGACTTCACCCTAGCCTCCGGATCCCTCTCGTCAACGCATTCAAGTCTAAAATATTCTTTCTCAATACTCCCACCGCCATCCAAATCCACATCACCATATCCCGAGATTCCCGATGAAAAGCAAATCTCTTCCCCTCAAAATACATGGGTGTTCCCTCGACGGACAAACCTCTAGCCTCGCTCGAATTGGGAACCCCTCATTTCTAAGCTCAAGAAAAATATCTCTATTTGGACAATTTCACAAAAGAATATTTGTCCTTGTTCGCTTTGTTCTTCAAGCCATGCCTCTATACACTGTACTGGCCGTCATCGTCGCTCCCCATTCCATATCGAACCAAAGCATCAGATCCATTCAAAGAGATTTCTCCGGAAAGGCAAGCAGCCAGCAATGGAAAATGGGCCTTGGTGGCATGGGACAAAGTTTGCTTGCCCAAGAAAGAGGGCGGTCTTGGGACTTCGTGATCGAGGCATCTTGGGCAAGACTCGGGGCGCCAAGACTCCGGTGGCGCTCAGGCTCGACTAATCCTTCCACCCCTGGGCCTCGCTTCGGGAAAGCCAAACACGCCCCCATACACCCTTGGGACTCTCTTATTATAAAGGCTTCGTGTAATCTCAGAGAGGCTCTCCTATTTGGAATCAGGCATGGAACAACAGATCACTCATTCAAAATCACAGCTTCTGGGAGATATGTAATGGTGAGAATTCCCTATTATGGGTGGATGCTTGCGAGTAATGTCCAAAGATTTTGACAAGATTAACTGGAATTACATCAAACATATGTTGGCCACTTTCAATTTCAGCTCGGATTTCATCAAATGGATTATGGCTTTGGCCTCGGGGGATTTTTTCTCCATTCTCCTCAATGGTTCCCCCACCTCTATCATCAACCCTTTCATAGGGGCATCGTACAAGGAGATCCTCTCTCCATTCCTCTTTGTCATCATGGCTGAGGTACTAGGCAGTCCATCTCTCGCGGCCTCCTCCAACAATCTTATCTCGTGCCCTCAATCTCTACCCCCCGTCCCCTCCCATCTTCCACCAGCTTGTGGATGATACGCTCCTCATGGGAAGCCCAATGTACTCAAGGAAGTCCATGCTTTTCGAAAATTCTATGATGACTTCACCCTAGCCTCTCGGATCCCTCCGTCAACGACTCCAAGTCTAAAATATTCTTTCTCAATACTCCCACTCGCCATCCAAAGCCACATCACCATATCCCGAGATTCCGTAAAAGCGGCTTCCCCTCAAAATACATGGGTGTTCCCCACGACGGACAAACATCTAAACTCGCTCGAATGGGAACCCCTCATTTCTAAGCTCAAGAAAAAGATCTCTATTTGGACAATTTCACAGAATATTTGTCCTTGTTCGCTTCCGTTCTTCAAGCCATGCCTCTATACTCTCAGCCTCTCCGACATCGCTCGCTCCCCATTTCCCCATATCGAACCAAATCGTAGCCATTCAAAGAGATTTCTCCCGGAAAGGCAAGAGCGCACGGAAAATGGGCCTTGGTGGCATGGGACAAAGTTTGCTCGCCCAAGAAAGAGGGCGGTCTTGGACTTCATGATTGAGGCATCTTCGGCAAGACTCTGGGTGCCAAGACCTGGTGGCGCCGTGCTCACCAATCCTCTCACGACCCTTGGGCCTTCGCTTTGGAAAGCCAAACACGCCCCCATGCACCCCCGGGACTCTCTTATTAGGCTCTCGTGTAATCTCAAAGGCTCTCCTATTTGGAATCGTGCATGTGGGACAACAAACATCACTCATTCAAAATCACAAAATTTTCCGGGAGATATGTAATGGTGAGAATTCCCTATTATGGGTGGATGCTTGCGAGTAATGTCCAAAGCTTTTGACAAGATTAACTGGAATTACATCAAACATATGTTGGTCACCTTCAATTTCAGCTCGGATTTCATCAAATGGATTATGGCTTTGGCCTCGGGGGATTTTTTCTCCATTCTCCTCAATGGTTCCCCCACCTCTATCATCAACCCTTTGCGGGGCATCGCACAAGGAGATCCTCTCCCTCCATTCCTCTTTGTCATCATGGCCGAGGTACTAGGCGGTGTCCATCTCTCGCGGCCTCCTCCAATAATCTTATCTCGTGCCTCAATCTCTACCCCCGTCCTCTCCCATCTCCCACCAACTAGCTTTTGGATGATACGCTCTCATGGGAAGCCCAATGCCCAAGGAAGCCCATGCTTTTCGGTAAAATTCTAGATGACATCACCTCTAGTCTCCGGATCCTTCCGTCAACAACTCCAAGTCTAAAAAATATTCTTTCTCAATACTCCCACCGCCATCCAAAGCCACATCACCATATCCCGAGATTCCCGTAAAAGCAAACTTTCCCTCAAAATACATGGGTGTTCCCCCGACGGAAAAACCTCTAGCCTGGCTCGAATTGGGAACCCTCATTTCTAAGCTCAAGAAAAGATCTCTATTTGGACAATTTCATAGGAATATTTCGTCCTCGTCTCGCTCTCGGGTTCTTCAAGCCATGCCTCTATACCAGTTCTCTCGCCATCGCTCGCTCCCCGTCATTCGATATCGAACCAGTACGTAGCCATTCAAAGAGATTTCCTCCGGAAAGGCAAAGCCGCAATGGAAAATGGGCCTCGGTGGCATGGGACAAAGTTTGCTCGCCCAAGAAAGAGGGCGGTCTTGGACTTCGTGATCGAGGCATCTTGGGCAAGACTCTAGGCGCCCAAGACTTCGGTGGCGCCGGCTCACTTAATACTTCCACCCCTTGGGCCTTGCTTTGGAAAAGCCAAACACGCCCCCATGCACCCCCGAGACTCTCTTATTAGCTCTCGTGTAATCTTAGAGGCTCTCCTATTTGGAATCGTGCATGGAACAACAGTATCACTCATTCAAAATCACAGCCTTTCCGGGAGATATGTAATGGTGAGAATTCCCTATTATGGGTGGATGCTTACGAGTAATTTCCCAAACTTGACTTGAGATTTACAAAGCCGTGCTCAGTAAGGCAACTAAAAGCTCAAAAATAAACACAAATTCAAAAGACTATCTAGAAACTCTCTGCAAGTCTTCGAATGGAGGGAATGGGTGAACATCAAATACATTATCCCTATCCCTCTCCACCAACCAATGAACATTCTTGCGGAGGAACTAAAAAATAGGAAAATTCAAAAGGAAGAAGGACCATCCATTCCGAGATGGGGCTCTAATGCAACAGGGAGATTCAATATCAAAGAAGATTACAACATCCCGCAAAATCCCACCCCGCACCCACACGACCGCAAGTGGCAGACTCGGAACGACAGAACCACCGGGGCCGAAGATCTCACTCTTTCTATGGTTAGTTGATGCATAGGAAAAATTCTAACATGGGATAATATATTGAAGAAAGGGTTTCTATAGGAACCTCCTCCGAGTGCATGTTGTGTCACTCTCCGACTCGAAACAACTAACCACATCCTCAACACTTGTCCTTTTGCCTCCAACATTTGGTCCTCGGTTCCTTCATGTCTTTAATACCTCCGATCGCATTCATGATTCCATTGTACTCCTCTCCGGAGAATTGGTGTCCTCGCCTCTCTAATAAACCCCCTCATCGCCTTAGCTTGGAACCTCCTCCTCGTGCATCATTCTAGTGCGGGCCCTCTGAAGGAAAGAAATTCCTTCGCGTTTTCAAAAAAAGTAAGGCCTCAAAGGAAGAACATCTTCTCTACTGAATCAAATGCACTCGTCGCGTGAATCCGCTCCACCGCTCAACCTCTTGAACCCTACTTGCCCTCCCTCGCGGGATGATCGTTGCATCCTATCCTTTCTCAACCTCCCCCCCCATCTTGCACCCCCTTCCCCTATTGACCCCCTAACCCCTCCATTCTCCGTTGCCCATATGGCAACCTCTCGATCACAATTTTACCAAGCTCAATTATGATGGAGCGTCAAATAACAACCCAGAATGGCCGGGTTTCGTGAGGAGTCTTTCGCAACTCTCGTGGCTCCACCCTCTAGATTTACTATGGAAATTTGCGTGCACATAAATAATAATGCGCATAGTAGCCCACGCGTTGGCTCACGCGCTTGAAATTGCTGTGCACAACAATCTATCGGCCCCTCCTTGTAGAGGGTGACTCCAACGTTGCTACCCAAGATTGTAGGAAGCTTCAAAGCAAGGGCATAGCGTCAGTCGTAAGTTTCCAACCGTTGGCGTATCAACAAAATCCTACATAAAATCAAAAGCCGTATAGGGGAAGCGAGAGGGGTTTCTTTCACGGCCAGTCAAAAGTGAGGCAAATAAGTTGGAAGATTACCTTGCCAACCAAGGGGTAAAGACCTTGGCGTAGACTTGTCTCTCGTGAATGGAAAGCAATAGATTCTCCAACGGTAAAACCAATTGCACAAACACTAAAAAAATAGATCTTCAAAAGGCTTTGGTCTTGTCGCACCATTCCTTCACCTATCACTCATGATGACCCTGTACATAGTACTCCTTCTCACGATTGAACATGGTGGTGGCTTGCCCTTGGTTTGCTCACTCTCGGTACGTCTCCACTCAAGGCCATTACTCCAAGTCGGCTCTCCATCACTCCTTGCATGCATGCGAAACAACTATTCACTCGCTCCACCTTCCCTTGGCCCATCCCCCCTAAATTCCCCCCCCACCTAGCCTTCATCCCTCATCACTTCCCGACCGTTGGGCTCCCTCTCACTCCCGTGCGTATTCATAGCTTCCCTCGCTTCGACCGCCTTCTCCATCTCTCTAAGCAAACAGCGCCTTCTCTCCATGGCCCCCCGTCATCGCCACCCTCCCTCCCTAGCCTCGTCGCGCGTTGCCACACTTATCGGGAGAATCAATCCCGTCATCCCGCTCACGAGGGCGTAGACCTTCACACGTAACACCGCTCGCATCTTCGCGGAGAATACTTCGGAGCCGGTGCAGGAGCTTCTCGGTTGGCATGGATGCAGCAGGCCTCCACTTCGTCGCAGTCCACCCCCTCGAAATGGTAGACACCGGCCGTGGATTCTAGACCCCGTCTCCTTACCAGGAGCCGTGTGAAAAATATTTATAGCCGTGCTTACCGATCTGCACCGCCACACCAAAACTTTCATCGGATATTGCGATACAAGATAAAAACAATAGGTTAGCAAAAGGTTGGAAAGGAAGATGGATGCGATGTCCGACAAATTCGAAGCCTATGTGAGGGCGGTTCACCACCTCCGCTTGTTGGGTACGCCTCCTCCCCTCACTATGATTTGCTAAAACAAAGCTCCTCGGTCAAGTAGCACCCGCTGAAGCCCGTAGTCCAAGGGAAGAAGTTCATGCAAAGGGGAACCCACAGGAGGCCGGGTTCGTCACAACACAATCTCCTCGACTCCGGTAGGAAGGAACCCGGATCGCCCCAATAATCGGTGGAGGACTATCTCAATGATGAAGAAGAGGTGAGCTCCCCTCGGGTCCATAACTTTCTCAGCTTCTACCGTTTTTTGTGTTTTATGTATGTATGAGGCTCACTCGGCCCTCTCAAGATCAAAAGATCTTTTTCCGAGCTTCCTTGAATGCTTCGACTTTTGCGTAAATACTATTTTTTTCTATCTCCCCACTTAGTACTTCTCCCTTAGATATCCCCCCTCCATGAGTGTGGGCTCGACATCGTGATCGTGTTTGACTCCGGTCATCAGCCTCTCGAGGCTTTTTTGTACACTATGTTTTTCTACTTAATGTGAATAAAACTTCCCAATTTACTATAATATATATATATATATATATATATATATATACTATTAAACATTTCCGTAAACTCGCACACCTTAGAAGATACATTCTATCAAATTTGTTAGAAACTTGCACCTAGCCTTGTTCAATCCAAAGAATAACCTATGAAAAAAGAACAAAACCACATTTACTTTGACTAAAATATTATCATTATAGATACATATCCTCTACGAGATTTACTAAAGGCTCTCTCCTAGCTCTCATTTTCAAATAATAATTTATACATAACAAAAAATCTTAGAAAGACAATCTTATAGATGCTCTGATCCATTAACCAAAATTAATTTAAATTATACAAAATGAAATTATGAGTCCATAGTATTGTGACAAGCCATATTTAAAAATTTATAATCTTCATAGCAAGTAAATCACATAATAATTCTTTTAAAATTAATAATAATAATTTAAAATAAAATTATTATTTAATTATTTTTTTTAAAATTTTCTATTAAATTTTTTTAATCTTTTTAATCCTTATAATGTTCATAAGTAAGAGTTTTGATGTTGCTAATGATTTGATGTGTCGACGCATTTACTTTTATTTTTAAAATCACATATATTTTAAAATTTATAAACTCTTCAATTTTAACAAATGATTTATTTCTTATTAAGAAATAATTAAAATACAATTATTATTTTAATAATTAGAGCATATCACATGTTAAAATAGATGATTATTGGCACTGAAGAGTAGATTATTGTCAGCCTCCTGCAGCCATTTTTACAGAGAAAATATATGTTGGGGCCCATAGAAAACCTCTCGCGTAAGTGATTGTCCCGGTGAAAACTCGTCTTCTCTAGTTAAGCCAAAACAAAACCCTTGAGCTTCAAGGGGATTGACCAATGCCAAATTTTTGTGGTCCACCAATTTGAGCGGGTGAGGGTGAACCTCGTGCTAAAGATGCAATCAGTATGCCAATTTTGTTGAAGGATGATCCGGATATTTTTTTCCCACACCACATGATGGATTCATTACCATCAATATAAAAATTCTTGGAAGTGAGGACCTTGATGAAAGAATTCCACTCCAAAGAAAGACAACCCTATAAGTCTAAATCAACAGCTTGATTTCCAGCTTCCTTACAACCAATCTTCAACCCTTCCCATCGAAGCTCCGATCAAGGTTGAAAATACCTTTGGAGTGAAGAAAAGTTATCGATGTGTAGAGTTGATGACACAAAAGGCCTCCCAAGACCATTATTTTTCCAAGAATGATATTCTGCGTCCATTACCAACCTTCCATATTAATCCTTCTCGCTAGGGCCAGCTGCGGAGGAGCTATTTGTAGACCTTTCCATGAGGAGGAACTCGAATGAGCGCTTTGTAAGTAAATTTTGGTTGGATCCACTCCCATAGGGATTTTTTTGTAGATATTTGACTGAGATATTAATTTTCTTCAAAGGTGAGTGTCAGCAGGCATCCCTCAAGGGCCTTTTCTATTGCAAGGGCACAACAAAAAAATAAGAATTTTTTAAAGCCCCAACCTCCAAGATGTTTTGGGGTGGACATTAATTCTCGAAGTTTTCTAGATGAATGCCTTGGATTTCTTTCATGTTTATAGGAACTTGAAGCTCAGCCTACTTGACTTTTTTAATAATTGATTTGGGAATTTTTAAGAGGATTAAACTAAAGCAAAGAGGCATGTCGTCAAGGACAGTATTTCAACGTACCAATGGTAGCACCATAGGTTGATTATTTCATTTGACAAGCCAAAGCCTATGATGGGCTTGACAACAATTTTGATTTAATGGATAGAAAAATTATTTGAATCTTTCTACTAGGGATCCCAACCTAAAAGGGAGTAAAATTTACCACGTCCGAGATGACATGTTGTTTGGGTGTTGAAGTAATAAAAGGAAGTATTATTTATGTTTATTTACATGTCCCTGTGAAAGTGCAGAAGAAAACTTTGAAAATAAGGGTGAGTATACTTCCCATTTCGTGACCAAGCCCTTCCCTAAAAATGAGGACACCATCTAACAAAAAGGAGATGGGAGACAATGAGATGGAATTTTGCTATCTTCATTCCCCTATGATAGATTCCCATATCCCTTTGTGGAGTTGATCATCAAGTTGAGAGACTTTCTTGGCTGATAATTAGAAGGAACAAACAAAGTGGATAATGGGAATGCCTTCCTTAGAGCCCCTGGAGCTAAGAATAATCTAGTAGGAGATCCATTGATAAGAACTATAAAGTTTGTAGAAGATACACATCCCATAATATACGTTGATCATGATATCATTTAGTCCGTTTTTTTGATAGTAATAGTTCGAGGAAGTTCCAATTGACACAATCATATGCTTTGACTAAGTCCAATTTGAGAACCATCGTGTTTATCTATTTTGACTTAATTGAATGAATTACTTTGAGAAACACCAATGTCACTTCATGTATCAACCCTCGTTGAGAATAAAACCCAAATTGCTCAAGGGAGAGCTTTAGTTAGCTAGATTTGTCTTGAGTCATAGGATATGACCTTGGAAATAATTTCTGTAAATCATGTTGCAAAAGGATATGGGATGCAAATCCCTGAGCGGTGGCTTTTTTGGAGCATTTGAGAATAAAGGAAATGAAGGTGGAACTAATATCCCTAGAAACCATCCCCCATAAGGTCAAATAAAGCAAGGAAAAGCTCCATTTTCAAACCATATGGACTCGTAATTTTATCCTTTGCCAAGGAGGTGAGAACATATTTGAGTTCATCCATTGTTGTTCGGAGAACAAACTTGCTCAACGTCGTCATCCAAATGGGGGAAGTGTTGAATAACTTTAAGATGATCCTACAAATTTGAGATAGTTTGTACCTTGAATAGGTTGTGAAAGTGGCCCATAGCCACAACCTTACTCGATTTTGAGAGCATTTCATACTGCTATCGAAATCGCCTTCCAAAATTTTCCCATGCTTCAATTTTGGAGCCTCCCTCTTCGTCCACGTAAGCTTATCTTTTACTATCGTTAAGTATTCAAGTTATCTTAGAGAATTATGTTTTCATGTTGTACTTATGATTATTTTCTTTGACCCTCGGCTTGAACCTTTTCCAATCACAAACAAGCGTTCTACCTTGACCTTGCAACATTCTTGAGCTTGTCTCCAAAATACTCGCACAATATTGGAAGGAAGGCATGCCTTGATGGCTTGAATTTCACAATCTAGAATGGCAGGCCAACCCTTGAGCTTGGAAAATGCATAGTTTTGGGAGATAACCCGAATCCTTAAGCTTAGAATTTTTTCAAGCATCCCTTGAGCTCATAAACCGCTCAATGCACCGAGTCAAGGAATTTTCTAGTCCCTGGGAACCGCATAATGTTTCTTGGTAGTGTGAATTCACGCGCTTTCCCAAAAAATAAAAAAATAAAAAAGAAAAAAATCAATCCATAGAAAATAGGGAGTCATTAATTAGTTTCTCGAAGGTGCCACCTTTACTATTTTTTGGAACTTTTCGCTAAGTGTCGCTTTTTCCTTCATGTAGGCATGCACGTCATAAACCCTAATTGGCCTAGTTATATATAATAGATGCCCCCTAGAGATCATTTGTACATTTTATATTGGAGCTCTAGCCTTCTCAAGGAGATCATGGAGTCCTCTCGCCGGAGTTTGCGCGCTTTTCTAGGTGAGTTTTTTCTTTTGTCATCTTTTGTCCCTTTTTCTCACGTCGCTTTTTTTGTTTCAATTTTGTGGGTCCGTGTTCGCTTGTTTCTTTTCATGTTTTTTTGTGTTTGAAATTATGTCCGTGGAGTAAAAGTGTTGGGTTTAGTCCATCATTTTCCCTTTCATCAAGTGTCGAGTTAGTTTTTCTTGTTTTGGCCCATCGATGAGTCACATGTTTGACGACTACTATGCATGTGTCTTTTTTCTCTATCACATGTTAATATTCTGCATCTGACTTTACGACTTCTCTATCTCTCCATCCTTAGTCAGATCTACACTCTAACTTTAACAATCACTCAGATCTTCCATTTTCCCATACTCCTTCCCAGGGCGTATCTTCCCTTCCTCTTTGGCCAACAATTTCCTTGTCTAGTTGGGCTATTACACAAGTCCAAAGGGCTCACATTGTTTTCTTGGCCTCTCGAGACTACACGATTCAGATAGTACCAAGATGACCCAACCGTACATTACGCGCTTCTAGTGGCTCAAGAATATCCCTTGGCCATCGAGACTGTGACAATACATAATCTCTCCCTAAGTTTTCCTAGGCTAAGACCGCACATTGCGTCGTTTAAAATCTCAAGCCGAAACCTTGGATGCCGAGACCGTGTAATGTGTAGTTCGCATCCAATACCCCTCCTTTCACCTCAAGAATTGTGCAATTTTCTCATCGGTCCATTTTTTACCGTCTATGATCTTCTTTATGAGTAAATTCCCCTCAAGCTTAATTTATCTTTTCCACGAGTGCATTTTTCCTCCTATAGGTATGCCACTTATTAATCACTACTCTTCAAAAAGTCACTATCATCATGGCACCATAGAGATATACTTCAAAGGACACCACTAAAAGAAGTACTAGGGAAGTAGTTGAGAGTACTACCAATGTTTCCAGCTTACGTAGATACTCAATTGTTCATAGAAAAGGAATCAAACATCACATGGAAGAAAGTGAATGAATAATTTTCTACGAAGAATATTCAAAGAATATCCTGGAAGACCGATAGGGTGTATATAAATGTTCAACAAGAATGGCTACATAAGGTTGCATGAAGGTACTGACTTTCCCATGTGTGTAGAGTTTGTTAGTTGGATATTGTCTCATATAGATTCAAAGACTCTATGAATATGAATAATGCCACATCTAAAAAAGGCTTGCTTCTTTTTTGGGAAACCTAATTACCATCTAATGTACTATTTACCAGCAGCTAAAAATGATCATGGATTCTTACTTCTATGCCACCACTCATCTACTCGAACACAAAGGACATTGTCAAAAGTTGGGTGAAAGAGCCAACAAAGTTCATCAAGACACCGACCAACACCTCATAAGAGATAATCTCTCAGGAGGGCCTATCAACTCTTGTTATTTCTTTGTTAAGTACACTTTGGTTAGCAAGAGTACTCAAGACCTCCTTGACAGGGTGGGCATTATTACTCGAACTAGGTTGTGAATGAAGGAAAACCATTCAACTAGTCATACTTTTTAGATCGACAACCCGATGATCCATGTAGCTAATGCCCCGAATCCTCCCAAGGGAAAGAACTATATTTTACATGTCTTCTTATCTACCGAATGTAATCTAAAATCAAAATTCATTTCCTTGTATGAATTGGAATTGGACACCACGATATCCTATCATGCACATCTTTTGCAAATTTCTTTCGTGAGTGCAACCACAAAGCCGTAGAGTAATGGAAAGGTTGACCGATCACTTCCATTCCATTTTACAAGCTAATCTTTGAGGAAGAGCCATATTGCATGTCACATGGCGCAATGGAAACAATGTCAGAGATAACAACATTGGTTTACCTCACCAAAAGGTGTCATTTTCCTCAGCAAAGTGCTCAAGGATAGAAGTCTCCGCATATTTTACAGAGGTACTCAAATCGATAAGTTAGTCGTGAAAATAGTTGTTTACCATATTTCCACATGGTTATCAACAAATTCTACATAGGAAGAAGAAAAATACCTTGAAATGTTGTTCCTTTGTAGATCGCATTGTATGAGATCAAGAACTTGAAAGGTGCAAGTATTAATCGGAAATTTTCATTCGATAGTTTGGACTCTGAACTTGTACAATCCCTAGAATGTTTTTGAGAGACCACTCCGTGCAAGGATTAATTTCTAGTGGATAATTATGAGACATTCTATAGACTGCGAGGAGGAAGCATGGAAGAATTTTTATAATGCCTCCAAGTCCCAAGGAAATAGTCACTTTCATTGGAACATCGCAAGTTGCACCGTAGACATAAGTTACCTGTGTGGGTAGAACCAATAGGAAAGAGCAACATAGTGTGCGAAAAAGGTAAGAGGAAGGTTGCATATATCCTAGTGGGAGAGGAAAGCTGCAAGAATGAAAGAATACCCAATCATTCTCAAAGCGGCTATAGTAACATAGGAAGCAGTAGGAAATAAAGGATCGAAGGAAGAAAAACATAATTACGTGAAGAAAAAGAGAAAAGAGGAGATTGAAATAAGAAGAAAGGAATAAGTAGAAAGAGGAAGAAAGACAAAGAAAAAGAGAAGAATAAACTCGCATGAAGACAAGTCAAAGAGTAGGAGAAGAACCGAAAAATTAGAAGAGGAGAGAAAAAATGTGTAGGACAAGTATCTCGCTAGGATATTGAGGAGATAGTTTTGATTCAAGACATGGAGGTGAAACCAAGAGCTACAGTAACCAAGATACTGCGCGATGCCAAGCACATAATAGGTCACCATTCAATTTCCCTCCTTGATGCAAAGACAGCGTCCCAAGCAAGGGAGGGGGAAATTCATTAGGGAAATTTTTAGGTCTAAAATGGGCCTCCTAAGAAAAATGTACAACAAAAATAAAATTTATAAGAACCAATAGTATTCAAGATGATGATGTCAACCATGGGGGATGATTCACCATTTTGGAGTAAAAAAGTAAAAAATAATAAAAAATAATAAAATAATAGCTACTTTTTTCAACTTATATTTTCAACTTCATCTCCCTAGTGTACTCAAATTTGAGCGGTAGTACTCGTTGGATGCAAAATTTAATTTTTGATCCAAGGAGTACCCATGTTGCATACTTTTGAGTGGGACCCATACTACATGAAAAAGAGAAATACATGAAAAAACATGTTTGCAATCACATTTTTCATGTATTTCTTTAGCTGTAGCAAGGTCCATTGAAAGTATGAAACATGGGTACTCCTTGGATGAGAAATCACTATGCATCCAATGAGTGTTTTCGCTCGTAATTTGAGTAAACCCATTGGGAGATAAGTTAAAAATATGAGTTGAAAAAATAGTTTTTTCCTTTTTTCCTTCTAAAATTTGATGATGTAATCAAATATTATTTTATTATTTCCAATATTATTTTTATAATTTCCTTAGGAGGCTCCATTTTAGACCTCAAAATTCCCCTAATGGTTCCTCTTGATGAGGATCTCGTTATGGACACGTACAATATGACTTATGATTATCTCTAGAAAAAAAATTGTGTACAAGCACAGTAAGAAACATTTTCTAGACTACCTCACATCCCCTCGCATCCATAAAAAAGAAAGTGTGACCGTAAGGCAGTGACCCGAAGGAATCCTAATTCCATTTCCACAATCAATTTGGCCTTCCTAGGTAAAAAAATTCAAACACCGAGTATCCGATGGCCGAGAATAAACAATTGGAAAAAATCTTTGTAGGATGTTAGGAAAGAAGTTGAACAAATCCGAGTAGAGGTACAAAATGCGGTGATCTCGAACAAGTCTATCTCGGAAGAACTGAAGGCAAGTATACTTGGCGAAGTATTGATACTAAGAGAGACCATGAAAAATATTTATGAGTAGCTTCGTTGCCGTGCATGTTGTAAAGATCATGTCAAAAACTCTTAAGGCTCTACAAGAAGTTACTGATCATGCAGGCTATGAATGTGTCAATGCAATAAAAGGGGCACCAAATGAATTGGGAAAGAAGACAAGGAAAGAGGTAGAGTTGGAGAAACAGAAAATGTTTGGATTCTCAGTTTAGAATAACAAACAACTCTCCTCGTTTACTGCCAAATTTCAAGCCTCATATGCACGATTGTATAACAATGTTGATTTCTTGGTGAAATCACACAAGATCCCATCAGCTTTGACTCCCACTCACTAATGCCAATCAGTAGAAATCAAAGGTCAAGCAAGAAATTGAAGAGTAATTGGAGTAGTGCTAACAGATTTCCACCAGGGAATACCTTGAAGTTAACGGGCCCCGTCCAAATCAGAGGAAAGCAACAACACTATGTTGCTCGGCTAAAGAAGGAAAACACAGACTTGACTCCAAATTAGTATACCTCGGGATGCCATGGAGGATAGAGTGTGCTTCCATCTTGATAACTGTCACACCATTTTTTGGGAGTCATCATGCAATATAAATCTTGGCATTGTTACGTGACTAGGGAATAACAAGTGGAAGTTGTTGAGTTGGAGTTCCCCCAAACTCAAGCTTAACCATTTTGTCTTATTTGGTTGTCTAGTTGGAAATGCTACCCAATTTTTTTCCTATATGGGTAAGAGTATATTGTAATATTCTTTGTAATTAATTTGCAAGTGAAATTCCAAGTGTCAATTGTGCAGAATGTGAAGAGTCAGTGATGTAAATAAGTTGAAGAGTCATTTTTGTAAATAATTTAAAAAGTCATGAGAAAAGTCCAAGAGTCACAAAGGGAAAGGTGAAGAGCCACCCTCATTTTATAAATATATCCTCACTAACTCATGTAAATGGATTTTGGGAGCTAATATTTTGTCTAGGCTTAGTACTCAAAATCACTGAGCTTGGGATTTTGTGTGACAAATCTTTCAGGCTTCTACGTAGCATAGAGGGAGTATCTTTCTTTGTAGGGAGAAGCGTATTGACTTCATGTAGTATAGTGGTCCATCAATGGTATATGTATGATGGGAACTTTCACATTAATCAAAGGCTTAGAGCCGACACATTTTTATGTGCATTTGTTGTGCATATACTAGGATTATTCTTTTTGTATTTTCAATGTATGTTGTTTAATCTTATGCTAACTATTATGGACTATTTCGTTTGCATTAGTATGAATCTTGTTGAATGTGTGTTGTTGTATGTTTTCGTCACGGTTAACTTCATGAACTATTTTTCACTCTAGCTTGTGATGCTCTTTAAACTTGTGTGTTCCTTTCAAGATGCATACTATTATAGGCTTATAAAGGGGCTCACTCACTTTTCCCTCATGTGTTAGAACCTTCATGCATTGCACTTTACCCTTCGAAAAGTCGTACAATTGTTTCCTAAAGTCATGAATACACCATTCTATGCATTATTGCAGCTGAAGGAATGTGTACATTAATTCCCACCGTTTCGAAACCGGGCCATATTTTGATGGGACTCCTACACCAAATGGTGTGAGGTCTAATGTGGATAATTTATATCAAGGAGATCTCATGAATGTTGGAAGGTCCAAAACTCGTCAACATTTATGGTGCTAGAAGGCGGGCCACATGACAAGATAATCCAATGAAGTGTGTGTGAACTTTCCACATCTTTAAATGGGTTGTTCCCATATGTTAACTCGCGACATTTTTTTCCAAAAAATGAAAATTTGAAAGTTCCCATGGGAATTATTAATGAATTTTTCACATTTGAAATTTGATGGCGAGGGCGGACCAACCATTCTCGAGCACACCGCTTGCTTTTTTCAAAATTTTCACTAAACATAATATCCACTCATGGGAGGATACCGCATACATGAGCTGTCCATCCTCACGTTTGAAGTGCATGTAAAGGAATGGTGTTACACATTTCCAACCACTTCTATACTCTCTTTCAAACATCTTTTCAAGGAGATTTATCGTGCCTTTGACAGGTATTATTATAACTCTATTTTCAAGAAAAATCATGCATTTGAGAAAAACACCTCCGTATGAATCTCTTAATGATTTTGACGATCATTTTATTCATTTTTTTATGAATTTTCTGAAGATGATGTTGATTGGAATCTCATGAAATATAAGTTTGAGTTTCTTTTTCACATTTCAATCAATACTCATGAATATGAATCTTTCGAGTCTCCCAACATACCTTGGTTATGGAGGTCGTAAATATGTGATAAACGAAATTGCTTTCTTTTTCCAAGTGACTCTTTATCTCCTCCCTCATCAAAAAAAATCCATTTCCACAAGTTGAGTGTGGGAGAACTTGAGAATTTATTCCTTGATTTACCTACATCTTCTCCCACCCCACATACTTATAATTTAAACGCAAGTTTGGATTATGAATTTTGATGTTTACGATGTCGTTCTCGTCTCCTCATCCTCGATCTCGTTGATTCTTTTGGTCCTCCCAATTGTGAGTTGTTGTGTTCACTCACTTTCCATCATTTGTTTTGACGTTCTATGAGGATCCAATTCAGGATGGAGTTAGTGTTGCACAAAAAAACTTGTGATATCATTTATGATGACTATGTGTGGGAGTATGTTTATGAGAAAGAATCGCGATGAAAGTTGATTTTTCTCCTTCCGCACCTCTCCCTCATTATCCTCGATATTTTCCACGACTTTTCCATTCTCGTTGAATCTTCCAAAGAATCAATTTTTTATGATGTTATTTTTTGTCACACTCATAAGTTGTGGAATGTCAATTTTAAATCCGGACATCGAAAAAATATTTTCCATATCTTTACAACCCGTCATCTTATTATTTCAAGAAACAGACAGTGTGAAATTTATTGTTTTCAATCTCACCCTCTTTGCGATTCACTTCGCATCATGAGGATCCATCTATTTTTTTATCTTCGAACTTCCCGATCATGGTTGTCATGATATATTCATTGATTCATCCGGAAATGGGATCTAGCTTTTTTGTTGTTGATCATTCGTAAGCCACCAGCTTTTTTTATCATCTACCATATGATGTTTTGGAACCACCACAAGCTATTCGAGGCACTTAAACCCACGCCTCGATGGTTATGTCGTAGTCTCATAGCCTCGATCATAGTCCCAATGATTGATAATGAAAACTCTTTAACTTTCAAGGGTTCCTCATTGACGTCCCGTTGTGCAAATTGAAATTTCGTCCGTATCTCAAACTTCACACCCTCCATTTTTTTTGCATGATCCTATCGTTTAATCATTGGAGGAATCATACATGGAAAGCTCGTTGCGTAGACATAAGTTTTCCACTCTTTATTTATGTTTTTTTGAGTTTAGATGTTTGAAATTTTTCTCTTGAATGCCATCTTTTTGTGATGTGTGTACAAACACCATAATGCACTCCGCAAAGTGTTTTTCATGCACTTTTCTATCATACTTTTCTATGTATATTTTAAAAATTTCAAATGTTATGGAATGTATTGATCCACCTTTCTTGGTTGTTGTTATTTCTCAATATATTTCTTAATAAGGATTGTCTCACCTCTATAAGTCAGCCTATGACTCATCGGTGGTTTCATTGGAAGTTTCATTTCACGTAAGCTTGGCCTATTCTTGGTTAGTTTAGGAGTAGGATTAGTTGGTTTGTTTTCTTTGGCTTTGTTTTTGTTGATTTTCTTTCCGTCCTACCCTTTTATTTCCTTTTTATTTTTTTATTTCTCGAAGCAAGCATGGTGAAGTTCAAAATGAATTTTGTGCAACTTTCAATGCTTAGTTAGTCTATTTGTTCCCTCTCTTTATGTGGATCTTTCACCTTTAGTCGATGATACCCCTAATGGAAAACTATGTTCTTGTTAGAGAAAACCATAGTGGAATAATGATTCTTAATCTAAAACTAGTAACACCTAATATAATTGGTTTTGTAATTGTTCCGCCTTTTGTCTTGTCAACTAAATCAAGTAGAGAGTAAGGAGGGGAGGAAGTCTTTTAACAAGTGAGCTATATTTTAGAGGTATATAAATATCCTTATCTTGAGGGAAAACTCCTCTCCGCTCGTTAATAAAGCTGAGACTCAATCTTCTCCCCATGAAATCAATAAGATAATTTTCTACATTTCTATGAAAAAAGTAAAAAAATAAAAAAATGAAATAAAGGGAAAAATAAGAGAAATGATTCCAGTTGAAGGGAGATGAAGCAAGCAACTCTATCGGGTGTTGTCCAAGCTCGTTGGCAACAGAGCAATGTTTGTGGCCTTGATGTGACTCTCGCCAGAAACTGCGTCTAGGCTATAGGTTGGTAGTAGAACAATACTAAAGATGAAAACCAAGACTTCTAACAATCCTATTACACTTTTATATCCATATATTCCCTCATCCCCAATCAAAAAAATCAAGTGCATACTTGGCTTTGTTAGTGGGTTATTGATGAAAAAAAACGATTAGTACTATATCTTTAAATTAAAAATAAGTAAAGAAGATAAGTGATAAATGAACTCAACAACACTTCCCGAATATTATACTTATTTTACATGAGTCGGGACCCATAGAGAGAGTTGGAGTTATTCCGCAGTGTTGCCAAGTAAGTTAGTGAGCTACTACAACGCATCCTCCAAAATTTTTCCCATGCTTTGATTTTTGGAACCTCCCTTCTCGTCAGTGGAGATTATATTATAATATTGTCAATTATTCAAGTTATATTACAAACTTTTCTTTTCTCATGCTCGTACTTGTGATTCTTTGTGCTTTAACTCCTCGGCTTGAACCTTTCCAATCACAAGCAAGCCTTCTACCTTGACCTTGCAACATTCATGGCCTTGTCTCCAGAATTGTGTAATCTTGGGAAGGCAAGCCTCACTTGATGATTTGAACTATGCAAACTCCAAAAATGGAAGACCATCCTTGAGCTTAGTAAACCACTTATTTCTCGGGAGACAACCCGACCTTAAGCTCATAAACTCGCGTAAACATCCCCTGAGCTCGTAAATTGCGCAATGTACTCAACAAGAAGTTATCTAGTCCTTGGGGAAAATGTACAATATTTATTAGTAGTGTGCATGTATCGTTTGCCTAAAAAATAACAAATCAAAAAAGAAAAAATAAATCCCTAGAAAATAGGGATCCATTAATTAGCTTTCCCGAAGGTGGCACAATTACTATTTTTGGAACTTTTCCCGCAAGTTTCTCTTTTTCCTTGATTTTAGGGATGCACGTGATAAACCCTAATCATCCTAGATATATATAATAGACACCCCTAGAGATCATATGTACATTCAATATTGGAAATATATCCTTCTCGAGGAGATCAAGGAGCCTCTCGGCGAAGTTTGTGGTGCTTTTCCAAGTGAGTTTTTTCCTTTTTTCATCTTTGTCCGTGTTTCGCTTATAAGTCCTACTTGACTTGTTTCTTTTCATGGTTTTTGGTTTTTTTAACTTATATTAGCTTTTATAAGTGTTGTTTTAGTTCACCGGTTTCCGCCTTTCACAATTGGCCCATTAGTTTTCTCATTTTCTCCCACTAAGTGGTCGTCGTTTTTGGCAACTCCCTTATACATGTTTGTTTTCCTTTTCCATGTTGATATTTTTATTTTTATTTATGGTACTCGATCTATCTATCCTCAGTTACATCTACACTCTAACTTTCCCCATCACTCATATATGATATTTTCCCATACTCTTTTCGGGTAGATCTACACTTCCCTTGGCTAGTAGTTTCCCTTGTCTAGTTGGGCATTGCACAAGTCCAAGGATTAAGTTGTCTCCGTTTGGCCTCTCAGATTGGAAAATGCATAGTACCAAGCTGAACCAAATATGCATTTCATGGATCCATGGCATAAGTATTTCCCTTGTTCACCAAGACTCACGCAATACATAGTCTCTCCCTTAGCCCTCGACCAACGGAGAATGCGCATTCCACAGCTTCTCAAGCCTCAAGTTGCACCCCCGTCTCACCGATACTATTCAATGCGTTGTTCTTGTAGCCAATATCCCTCCTTCCTACATGAAGAATTGCACAATTTTCCTTTCGTCATCTCGCAATGGTTGTTGTTTTGATCTTGCTTTCTCGGGTCAATTTTCTTCGAAGCTTTAATTTATCTTTACCATGAGTGAATTTTCCTCCCTACATGTATAACACTTGTTGAGAACTTCTCTTCATCAATCACTATCATCATGATTCCAAAGAGATTTTCTCTTCAAAGGATATCACTAAAAGAAGTATTACGTGAGGAAGATGAGAGTATGCAACATAGTGAACTTGCCAATTTACACAGATACTCAAATGTTCATAGAAAATGAATCAAATATCACATTGAATAAAATGAATGAAGCATTCTCAAAGAAGAAACTTCAAAGTAGATCTCGGAAGACCACGAAGTTGTATATCAATGTTCAACGGTCGCTTACATAAGGTTGCAGTAGGTACCTCAACTTTCACATCTTGAAACGTTGTCAGCCTGATATTGTCTCATACAAACATTCAAAGACTATGACTTTGAACAATGCCGCCGGACAAAGGATTTCCTCTTTTCGGCATCGAATTACCATCTCATGTACCATTTAATTGAGTTGGAAAAACTCATGGATTATTACTTATATACCACTACCAACTTCTTGAGCACATAAAGGACATTGTAAAATGTTGGGTGAAAGATCCCAACAAAGTCCGTTAGACACCCACCAATACCTACAAGAAAAATCTCTCAAAGGAGGGCCTATCAAATCTTGATAGTTCTATGTTGCCTAATTTATGGTCACCAAGACAAAGATCGAGACCTTCCCCGAAGGGTGTGAATTCTTACCGAAACAAAGGTTGTGAATGAAAGAAAACCATTCAATTGGCCGGACTCTGCCGTACTCGATCGGATAATGATACATGTAGCTAATGCTATGAATCCTCCCGAGGGAAATCAAGCTAGATTTTACATGTCTTCCTTTCGTACTGGATGCAACCCGCACCCACAATTAATTTCCGGCATGAATTGGACTTTGATCATTCACGTATAGCCTATCATGCACATCTACTGCAAGATTTTTTTAGAGTGCAACCATAAAATGAGTAATGGAAAGGTTTATTGATCACTTCCTCATTTTGTTGTACAAGCGTTAATCTCTGGAGGAAGAACCATTTTTCATGTCACATGGGGCAAACTGGAAGCAATGTCGAAATTGCATGATTGGTTTTCGCTCACTAGATGACACTTTTCTCAGAGGTTGTTCAATGAACACAATTCTCCACATATTTTACTAAGGAAATACCACGACTAATTTAGTCATGCAAGAAATTTCATACTATCTCTCCGATTGTGGTTATCAACAACTTCCTGAAAAGGAAAAAGAAAGCACCTCTTAACATGTTCTTCCTTTGTAGATCATATTGTACAAGATCAATAAAATTAAATTTGTAGGCACCGAGGGTAAGACAATAAGCGTAAATTTGCATTTGGTAGTTTATACTTCAACCCATATGATTCCCGAAATGTTTGTAGAGATCGATCGTGCAAGAATTCATTTCTAGTGGCTAAGTGGGACATTCTACAGAATCATTACGAGGAAGCATGGAAGAATTTTCTACTGATGCCTCCAATTCACGTGAACTAGTTAGCTTCACTAGAACATCACAAGTTACTTTGTAGATGGAAGTTATTGTGGGAGGCATAATCAATAGAAAAGAGCAACTCAAAGTGTGTGAAAAATAAAGAGGAAGGTTTCATATATCCTGTGAGAGTGAAGCCGCAAAATGAAAGAAAATCCAATCATTCTCAAAGCGTATATAGTAGCAAGAGAGGAAGAAGAAGCAAAGGATGCATGATGAAGAATAGAAGCGAGAGGAAGAACAAGAGTAGAGGAGAGATTGGAAGAAGAATAACAAAAAAAGCATGAAATGAAGCAAGAAATATGAAGAACAAAAAAGAAGAAGAAACTACACGAAGATAATCCGAAGAGAAAGAGAAGAACCAATAATTAGAAGAAGAGAGAAAACAAAATGCAAAAAAAGATCTCACTCAGGATATTGAGGAGTTAATTTTGATTCAGAACATGGAGGTGGAATTGAGCCGCAAAAACCAAGATGTAGACCCTGATGCCAAGACACAATAGGTCACCATTTAGCCTCCTCCTCTAGTAGAGCAAGCTCCAAGTGAGAGAGAGGAGATTGTTACTCTTGATGAGGTTCCTCGTTAGGGACACGTACAATCCGACTTATGACGAGCTCCCGTAAAAAAGATTGTACAAGCACAAAAGAAACATTTCCGAATGACCTAACTTCTTCTACATTCATTAGAGAAAGGATGGTTGTGGGTGCAGACACCAAAAAGGAATCTTAGATATCATTACTTTTGAACTCAACTTATAGACTTCAGGAGAGTGCATAGAATTAAAAAAATTGAGTATCTAATGGACAAGAAAAGATAGTTGGAAAAAGAACTTGCATGCTTCTAGGAAATAGGTTGAACAAATCTAAGAAGAGGTGCAAAAACAACTACCGTACAAGTCAATCTCGAAGAAATGAAGGGGCAACAATACTTGGTGAAGTACTCGACACTAGTTGAGACCATGCATAATCTTTATAAGGATATTTTAAACGTACATAAGGAAATTCTTCTCACTTTTCAACGTTTGCCATCATAAGTGTAAAGATCATGTCAAAAAACTTTAAGGTTGTATAAGAAGTTATTGTTGTCGTGCATGAATGGTCAATGCAATAAAAAGGGGCACCACCTCGAATTGGGAAAGAATTCAAGGAAATAGAAAAATTTGGATAAATCAAAGGTTTAGATGCTCATCCAGTAATTACTCACCTCATTCATTTCCAACATTCGAGCCTCATATGCACGATTAGTATAACAACGTGGATTTCTTGGTGAAATCGTAAAATATCCCATCAAATGGCTCACTCAATACTAACGCCATTCATAGGAATCCGATGTCAAGAAGGAGTACTTGGAGAAGTGCAAATATATCACCACTAGGGAATATATTGAAGTGAATAGGCAAACATGCGTATAGCACATTGGTGGCCCTATCAAATCGAACATTATGTTTCTCCCGCCAAAGAAGGAAAACACATATTGGTTCCAAATCGTTGTACTGATTCCATGGAGGCTAGAGTCCGCTCCCGTACTCGATAAAATCCATACGAGCTTGTGGGAGCTATCATGCAATACAAATCTTAGCACGATTATGTAATCGAGGAAAAACAAGTGGAAGCTTTCTCGAACTGAGCCCCCAAAACTCGAAGCTTAGCAGCTTTTTTCTAATTAGGCTATCTATTGGATCTACACAATTTTGTCCTATATGGGTACGAGTATATTGTAATATTCTTTGTAATTAATTTGCAACTCGAAATTACAAATGTCAATCGTGCATTGTGAAGAGAGTCATGATGTAAATAAGTTGAAGAGTCATTTTGTAAGGAAGTTGAAGAGTCATGAGGGAAGTCCAAGATTCAAAAAAGGGGAAGTGAATAGTCATCGATTTTTGTTATAGATATATCCTCATAACTCACGTAAAGGGCTTTTGGGAGCCAAAATTGTGTCTAGGCTTAGGCTTAGAATTAGGAGCTTGGGAGTTTGTGAGAGCCTCGTGACTACTCACAGTATATGAGGGAGTATCTTTATTTGTTAGAGAAGGTGTTGAATTCATGTTCCACTATTGGGGTTAGTGGTCCATCAATGGTATATGTATGATTGGAATTTTCACTTTAATAAAAGGTCAAAGCCAACATGTTTTCATGCATATGTTGTGAATCTAGTAGAAATATTCTTGTTGTATTTGCAATGTATTTTGTTTAACATATGCTAACACTTATGAACTATTTTTTTTGCATTAGTATGAATCTTGTTCAATGTGTGCTATTTTATTTTTTTCTCATCAGTTGGTTAACTTGTGAACTCTTTTGCACACTCATCTCGTGATGTCTTTATGATTGTGTGTCTTTTCTAAGTCCGCGTAGTATTACAAATTTATAAGGGGCTCACTCACTTTCCATAGTGTGTTAAAAGCTTCATGTAATTGCAATTGACCCTCCATAGAGTCAGTCACTACTTGTTTCCAGAAGTCACGAATACATCAAGATATGTAGTTATCATGCTGAAATGCGCAGATCATACCTTGATCTCGTGAGCACCCTTTTGTCACCAATATAGCTTTATATTTGTACTCATAATACCATTTGCTTTAAATTTGGGTTTGTACAACCATTTACATCCAATGGGATCTTTATCTTTAGGTAGTCCAACTACATGCTAGGTTTATTTTTAATTACGGATCTCATATTCTTCCTCCATCTGCTCTTCTCCACTCTTCATGTTCATTAGCTTCATTAAAAAATCATGGGTTCTTTGAAATTCAAAACACTACTCATCAAGGAATAGTCATTATACCTTTAAGGTAGGTGAATTTTTCGAGTAGGTCTCATTTTCACTTCACTATATTTACCCTCGGTTCTCCGAAGGTGCTTCTCCACCCTCTCAAGTTAGGCTCTCGAATATTGATGAAGTTGAAGTTAATGATTTATTCCTCAATCTTTTGTTGCTCACTATTTTCTACTCGGCTTCTCGCATTATCGTCTTTAACTTTAGAAAGGATTAGCCAACTTTTATAGTTGCTTTCCTTATTTCCCTTCATCTTACTCGCTCATGGAAAATTACATCTCCACTTGCAAACACCTTAGTGCGTAGAGGGATCAAACATTTTAGAATCTTTAAATTCTAAACATTATCCTACGTAGAAATGCATTTGATACCTTTCACATTAACGATTTATTTCTATTCTCCTTTAGAATTTGTGAAGGCCCTTACATCCAAATACCATCAAATGATGAACTGTCGGTTTAAAACCATACTAGGCTTCGAATGGGGTCTTGAGATCAAGATACCTTGTTGGAGTTTTATTCTTTTAAATAAACAATTGTACTAGTGGCTTCTTCCTAAAATAATTTGAGAGGATCTTACCTTTGATCATACTTCATCGCACACTCTTCCAATGTTATTTTTTTTCCTCTCTACAACATTGTTCTCGCTGTGGAGAATAGGTGCATCGTGAATTGTTGCACTATTATGTGATCCTTGCAATACTTGGTGAAGTTCCCCAATCAGAATACTACTCCCTTGATCCTAAACAAAGGATCTTTATGAAATTCCATATTTTCTTCTATACCATATTTTTTTGAATTCTTTTAAATACTAAAAAACATCACTCCTTTTCCTAAGGAAGTACAACCACGTGTAACTTGTAAAATCATCAATAAAAAACATAAAATAATAGAAACCTCCTAGGATCTCGGTCCGCATTGGTCCAAAAACATTAGAATTCACAAGTTCTAATACATCTCTTCTCATATCAAAATTAGTGGGGAATTAATCTCTTGGAATTTTTCCTAATGCACAACCTTCACGAGAGGCAGCATGCTCATTCTTTAACATAGGGAGTCATTCAACCATTCTTTGTTTATGTAACAATAAAAAAACATGATAATTGATGTGACCATGCTCTCGAGGAAAGATAATTTATGTTGACATAGCTGTAGAAGTTAGTACGATGATTACTTTTTATGGTGATATCAAGCTTGTATAGGCCTCCAACTTTGACTCCTAAAGCAACAAGTTTGCAATGATCCAAAAAATATTTCACTCGCAATATGTTTTGAAGAATTAAACATTCAGCATTTTGATATGTAATTGTAGACATAAAGATCAATTTATTCTTGATCCCGATGTACACACATAACATTATGAATGTGCCTCTACACTACCATTTGGAAAATGTTAAGGTAGAATAAATCTGCATCCCTTGATCTAATGTGCACGATAATCTCCAAGATAGATATTAGCACACATTGCATACCTCCTCTGAAATTCTCATACCAACTATTGTTACATGTCATATGAATCGAAGCTATAGAGTCCAAAAACCGTGTATTAGCATCATCCATTTCTAGTAACCAACTTGACATTAGAAACAAAAAATTTAATATTTTTTAAATCAAAATTTAGGGGTTCTCTTGCAAAATTTCCCGACTATCTTCTATGTTTATGCCTAGATTCATCACTTTTCTTCTCTATAACAATCTCTCGGTAAGATACCCACTTCTACCACAATAAAAATATTTTATTCAAATAATCATTTCTAACATATGAAATAACTTGATTTTATTTTTGAAAATGGCCTTCTCTCAGATGGACTTCCACCTTTACTTCCTCCATGTTTTCCTCTTCGAAGAAATTTTTCTTCTCACCACAAGTGCTAAATATGGATTCTAAGGCTTCAAATTTCAACGAATTTCCTTCTCCCGTATCAATATACTTGTCAATTCTTCAAAGGTGGGAGCTTTCTCCATGTTGCATAACCTATAATAAACATCTCGATAGTCCTATGACATTCCATTTAACATAATTCTTACTAGATCGCACTAGGTAGTGATTCTCATATATCTCTCCCAACTTGTCTTTCAAAACTTCAATTCTTGAAAGAAAGGCACCAACATATTCATTTTCTTCCATTTTAATATACAAGAGCTTAGTTTTCAAAAAGAGGACTCGATTTGTATTTTTTGTTTCATATAATTCCTTTAGTTCTTTTCTAGGTTTCATTAGATGTATTGTAGTCACAAATAATATGAGGGATTATATTATATTTAACTTACATTCTTAGTAATATCTTTTTCTTTACTCTCCCACTTCTCCTATTCTTGAATTGATGCGCTTGTCGCACCTATACCAGGTTTTGCTTCTTCTCCCTTTGTAATGGTCTAGACGCCATAACCTTCTAATAGTGTTTGCAACTTGAATTTCCGCTTAACATAGTCTTCGCTTCCATCATATTTATTAGCTTACTTCAGCTTATGTCTCTCGATGGATTTTCCATCTCCCAATGTCTTTAAGGAGCACCTCCAAAAACTTCAAATATATATTTACAAGGCTTGCATTTTAATAGGGCTAAAAAATTAAAAAATTAATAGGGCTCAATTATGTACTCAATGTATCAAAAAATATATAGCCCCCTTTTAAAAATATATGGGAAATGTCAAAAAACAAATCAAAGCCCTTTTTAAAAAACCTTAAAACGAAATATGAAATCCCTTTTAAAAAAAACATTGTGCTCCCTTTGATTAACATCGATGCACTTTTCGATAGAGGTCAATGCTATAGAGTCGCATGCCTTTCGATGTTATTTAGGGGAGCCGCAATGCGTGCTTTTCGATGTTATTTAGGGGCACCGCATTGAAAAATTTCGCAATTTCGGGAAGTTTCCTTCTTTAGCGCTCTTTCCCACTATTCGAAGAATGCACTGATTCATCCACCACTAGTCAACTATTTTTTGAGTTAAAAGAGAATCAACCACTACCAACAATTTTCCGGGAAAGGATCGCTTACGTTGCGGGGATCGATCTCTTGAAAATGGATGATTTATAGTGGCAACGAACCCTATTACACACACACAATAAGATATAAGATATCCCTCCCGCCGGCGAATGATCCACTATAAGAGTATCTTCCGCCGGCAGCATGATCCGCGTATCTATCGAATAGCTTTCTCTCGCACAAGATTCAATTAACCTTTTCGGGCAGTGCGTAACTTTCCGTTGTTGAATTTATCTTTTGTGACAACTCACTTAGACACAATTATTAGGGTGTTATTCAAACTATATCTTCACACTCGGCTCCACGTAGCTCCTCATGGATTCAAAAGATACACTCCACCTTGATTTAAGTCCGCATTTAATGAAAAAAAACCAGGTTGCATACATTAGGTTGCTTCTCGGTCCCTCTATGAACAATATTGAATTCAATGTTGAATGCATAACATGTAGTAGATATCTTATTATCTAGATAATTAGCCCAATTTAAATTTGAGTAACTTGTGAGCTCAACATCAAATGAATCAGTATACTTAAAACTAAAATCAAGTGTACCGAGTACGTCTTTTATTGCTCAATGTTTTTCGGCTCCTATTTCTCGCATTATTGTATTCAATTTCGTAAAGGATGTGCCAACTTTTATAATTGTTGTCCTTATTGCCTCTTCCCTCGCTCATAGAAAATTACATCTCTACTTGCAAACACTCAAAGTGGAGTAAATGGATCAAACATTTAATAAGATTTAAATTATAAACAATATGGACTATAAAAACACATTCTATACCCTTTAGCATCAAGTTTCTTTCTACTTATAAAAATGCATTATATTTTTAGTTTAGTGGACGTTAAAATATCATTCATTCATTCTTTCGAATATATGCAAAGGCCTTACACCCAAATACCCCCTCAAATGATGACACCAACTAAAAAAATAGGAAGACAAAATCTACAATTGAATGAAACTTGCAAATCCTAGCCCTCGAGCTTGCGACAAAGCCGGTATTCCATTGTTGTTGATAAAGAACAACAATAAAAATTTATAGGAGTAAAAATAGTTAGGGAGAACAAAGAGATTCCCGAATAATAGTGAACTAAATCCTAAATATCAAACATACAATCCAACAACTTTCTCCATTATTTCTAAGTTATATGCAATTAAAAACTCATTTTAAATAACATAGATCTAATTTTAACCAATTTTCTTTTTTCGACAAAACTAAAAACTCCAAAACTTATAATGATTAGATCAACCTCTTTAAGTGGGAATTTAGTGATAGATTATTATTATTATTTTTTACTTAAAATGTGTATTTTCGTGTATAAATTAATTTATAGCTTTGAAAAGCCTTTGGGATAATCTATTTGTGCATATTTAATAATGCAAATATACAATTCTAACAAGAAACTCATTAGATATATAAAATATATAAACATATATAGTGTGATAGAGAGAAATAAATACATAGAACATTTAGACTATGCTGTTGGACATGCAAAAGAAGTATGTAGTCTAAACATTTAACTTTGGGTGTTTTTTTGGGTATATTTTCTAATCAATTTTACTTAAAGAAATTGTTAAAATTGTAATCCTCGAGTTGTTGAGTATGTGCAATTTAAATAATCCAGATGGAGAGTATTGAATCCATTTATATCATCTCAAAAATACAATCTAAATAATGAAAACTTATAAACTTAGTCAAATTTCAATTAAAAAAACCAAAGAATCAAACATCTATGTTAAAAAAAGCCATGTTCAATAAAATTTTATTATTCTTCAAAATTTATTTATTTTATAAATAAAAAAATTACAAATATATTGTTCTTCAAAGTGCAAAGAAATACAATATTATACACCATTACTTCTTAATTTAATATAATTTAATTTTAAAATCATATTTTTTATAAAATTTGAACATTATAAAAACTCAAACAAACTTTCATCTCACTATAAACCTAACCCTTAAAACCTTCTTTTAACTATATATATATATATATATATATATATATATATATATATATATATATATATATATATATATATATATATATATATAACCCTTAAACCCTTCTTATATATATATATATATATATATATATATATATATATATATATATATATAACGTGAAACCGTAACATTTTACACTTCCGTATATTGTTATGTTTTCTAAAAATATAAGTGATGTTGAAGGAGTTATGCCAATTTAACACATGTATCGATATATCAAATTTTGTATGGTGCAACTCACTTATACCTTGCACCATACATGGATAGTACTACCATGTGAGATTGCTAACTATAAGAGAGAATGGTAGAGCACAATGTCCCCCATATACCTAATGATTGTTATCTTTAATGATGCTGAAGCTAATATATTATTTCATTGAACAAAAGATGCTATAGTTAGGATTAAATCACAAATAATTTAATAAAACTAGGAATTTTCATTTTACTATAAATATCCTCTTGTAATATCACAATTTCTTTCTGAAAATTTTCTCTTATAATGTCACAAATTTTTTTGAAGACCATTTTTTAAACGAGAGGTTCCCTTAGATAATTTGATGTCTTTCATAAAGTCACAATTCTTTTTAAATATTTTTAAGAAATCCTTCATATAAATAACATGGTATGAATTTTTCGTGATAACTTCATCTTTGTCTATACCATTTGGGATAACTTCGTTTTTTGTTTTTTTATACTATTTTATTTGATAGTCATAATTCTTTTTTTCAAATATATTTATAGATAATCTTTATATGATTTGAGACAGATTTTTCTAGAATTGTTAACATTGATTTAAATTAAACGTATACCATTTGTTTTAAATCACTACTTAAACACTCTTCCCATAATGATAATATAGAGATTCCTTTTGGAATAACATTATATTTATTCACACTATTTTAAATTGTATGCGTTTGCAAGTTACAATTTTTTTGAAAGATTCCTAGCAACACTCCTCACATGATATGAATTCCATCTAAGATGGTACAAGCTACTTTATATTAGAACTGACTTTCACATTATTTTTTTCAAATATCTTTAAAGGAACTCCTCACACAATATGATGTGATATTCTTTTCGTGGGATAATTTCTTCTTTGTCGAAATTACTATAGATTTTGTGTACTTGATAGTCAAGATTTTTTTGAAATATTTTTAAAGACCCCGGTCATCATAACATGAGGTTAAAATAATAAAAACTAATTTAGATTAGAAATTGACAATATTTTTTTAAAATACTTTTCAAAAACACTCTTCACAAAACATGATAAGAGATTTCATTTAAAATGATTTTATATATTCTTACATTTATCTAAATCTAGCCATATTTCGCAATGACAAATTTTTGAAATATTTATAAAAAAACAATTCTTATATTAATTTAATATTATTTTTTCATATCGTACAAATTATACCACATTCTTTTAAAATACCTTCAAAAAAAATCTCCCTCGCACACTCTAATATAACATTTTCTTTTATGATAACTAATATAACATTTTCTTTTATGATAACTTTATTTCTATTTGCACAACTTTAAAGAACACGTACTTGATAACCATAATTCCTTTTGAAATATATCTTTAAAGACACTACTTGCATGACTTGAGATTCTTTTAAAATGATCAAAGTTACTAAATTAGAGAGATAGATCTGCATCCCCTATCCCAAAAAAAAACAAAATTTACCTTCCTAAAAATAACTTCTCTCATTCACAATATTTATTGATTTTTAATTTCCTACTCTATTTTTTTATTTTAATTTCCTACTATACTTAAAATATATTTTCTTAACATGATCTTTCCTCATCTTTATCATAAAAACGAGTGACTCTACAAACGATCGAAGGTTTTTATCCTCCGTCATATTACTTCTTTCTCGAGGGACAGTTCATTATGTTTTCTTTTAAAGCAAATTGCACTTCATTATGTTTTCTTTAAAGCAAATTGCTAACCACCATGCTTGGTGTAATATGGTATTACAAATTAGTTATTTGAATAAATATTTATTATACTTGCAGCAGGTATGGTATTGCATATTCAATTTTATTTTTGTTTGTAAATTAGATAGTTTTGATTAATCATTTATCTATACTTTATACTTTAATATTGAGATATTATATTATTATTATTTTTTATTAGTATTTAAATTTATTTATTTGTAATGTGATTGGTTGAGGTTATTATGATGAGATGTTTAGTACTTTCTATTTCTAATAGTTAATAATTTTTTGTTTTTGTTTTTTATTTCTTTTTTATTTAATCCTTTTTTATTTTTTGATTTTCTCTTTTTTTCTATTATTTCCATTTTCATGAATTATATATATATATATATATATTTGCAATTTAAAATGACTTATTACTATATATTAAAAACATATTTTAATAAATTTAATTATAAAAAATTATATATATTAAAATGTATATATGTTAATATAAACATTATTAATTTAATTATAATTTTTAATTTTTTTGTGAATATATTTAACAATACATTATTTTATTAGTTATTTTATTTTTAAGCTATGAAATCTTTTTTTATTATTTTTAGTTTAATTAAGCTATATTTAATTTAAGTTAGACAAATAATTACTACTATATAACCTTTGTTTAAAAAATAATACTTTAACTAAACAAAATTATAATTACATTTAATAATAGTAGAAATTTTAATTTCCTTTAATAATATAAAAAAGAGACGAACGATTGTACATCATTCAGTTCTATCAAATAGTCGAACACAACTCTTCTAAGACCTCATCCCAAATGCATTATTGCATTATTAACACTATCAAGGCCTGTGACTAAAGCCTCATGGCAAGACATCATATATTCTAGTTTAGAAATGGATTCAACTCAATTTTGAATGCGGCATCTTTTGCTCAAGACATCCACTATAAATGAGATGACGTATGAGGTTGAAATGATATGTGATAATATGAAATTATTTAAATAAAAATATTTTATTGAAAAAATTATATATTTAAAATTTTAATTATATTTTTATTTTTAAAAGTGTATATAAATTTAAAATAAAGTTTGAAATAATTGATTTTAAAAAATAATAAAGTATATAAAATTTATGTAAAAAAAATATATTGAAATACATTTGAAAAAAATTCTTATAGTTTGTTCTTTTTAATATTTATGTGAGTAATATTACAAATATTTTATTCATATTAAAATTAAAATTAAAATATAATTAATAATAATATTTTTTTATAAATCTTTTTCATAATTTAATTTATAAATAACATACAATATTGTATTGTTTATTATTATTATTATTATTTTTTTCTCATTAAATTATTTTATTTAAAAATCTATATATACATTAAAAAAATGCTATCTATATATTATTAAATAAAATAGGTAAACTCGCACATCTTAGAGGATGCATTCTATCAAATTTGTTAGAAACTTGCACCTAGTTTTGTTCAATCCAAAGAATAACTTATGACAAAATAAAGAACAACACAATATTTACGTTGACTAAAATGTTATCATTATAGATACATATCCTACAAGATTTACTAAAGACTTTCTCCTAGCTCTATTTGCAAATAATAATTTATAAGCACAAAAAATCTTAGAAAGACAATTTTATAGATACTCCAATCCATTAACCAAAATCAATTTAAATTATAAAAAATGAAATTAGGAGTCCATGGTATTGTAACAAACCATATTTACAAATCAGATAATCTTCATGTGCAAGTACACAAGTTTAAATCACATATTAATTCTTTTTAAAATTAATAAGTAATAATAATAATTTAAAATAAAAGTATTATTATTATTATTTTTAATTTTAATGAATTTTTATAATTTTTTTTCCATCCTAATAACTGTTCTTAAGTAAGAGTTTTTATGTTGCTAATGGATTGATGCGTTGATCGATTCACTTTTATTTGCAAAATCATATATATTTTTTAAAAATTTATAAACTCTACAATTTTAATAAATGATTTACTTCTTATTAAGAACTAATTAAAATATAATTATTATTTTAATAATTACACCCTATCACATGTTAAAATATATGGTGTGATTGACACCGGAAGAATAGATGATTAGATAGTCTCGTAGCCATTTTTTTATATAGAAAACATATTTTGGTCCCATATAAACCTCTCGCGTAAGAGATTTTCTCCTGTGTGAGAACTTTTTTTCTCCAACATAAGCCAAAAAAACACTTGAGCTTCAAGGGGATTAACCCGCTCCAAAGTGAGCAGGTGAGGGTGGACCTTCCGAAGATGTAATCATATGCCAATTTTTCTCGAAGGATGATAACAATATTTGTTCCGCACACCACATGATGGAGTCATTAGCATTAGATAAAAATAAATTTGTTGGAAGTGAGGACCTCGATGAAAGCATCTCCACTCCAAAGCTAGGAAACCTTGTAAGTCTAAATTAATAGTTGATTTTGAGTTTCCTAATTGCCAATATTCAACCCTACCCATCGTAGCTTGATATGAAGGTTGAAAATACCCTTTGGAGTGAAGATAAATTATTAGATCCGGGTTGAGCTATGATGGCACAAAGCCCTCCCAAGAATGTTGTTTTTCCAAGAATGATATTATGTCCATTACCAACATTCCATATTAGTAATTCAATTCGCCATCGAGTAGCCATTTGTAGCACTTTCCATGAGGGCGACTTTGGATGAGATTTGTAAGTAAAATTTGGTTTGAAGCACTCCTTAAAGGGTATGTTTTGTATTTGTTTGGCACGTTTTAATTTTCTACAAAGGCATAGCTCTAAGTAGCATCCCTCGAGGGTGTTTTCATGTGCAATGATGCAACAAAAAAATATTGAGGTTTTTAAAGCCCCAACCTCCAAGTATGTTTTGGGGTGGACATTAATTCCCCTCGTTTTCAGATGAACTTATTCCTTTGATTTCTTTCTTATCTAGAGGAATTTGAAGCTAGCTGCTTGATTTTGTTAATAATGGATTTTGTGATTTTTTTTAGAGGGGTTAACCTCAAAGAAATGTGCATACCCTCAAGGAATATTTCATAGAGAACCATTATGCCACCAAGAGATATCCAATGGTAGCAAGCAGAGAATGATCAACGCATTTGTCAAGCCAAAGCTAGTCACAAGATTGATAAAAATTCTGGCTTTAGTGGATAGCCCAAGTATATGAATCCCCTAAGTGCGAGGGATCCCAACTTAAATGGAAGAAAAAATTACTCACGTCTCGATAGGACCTATTATTAGGTGTTGAAGTGATAAAAGGAATACTTATTTGTGTTGATTTCCATGCTTGTGGCAAGAGCATAAAAGTTTGAAAATATGTGAGTATGCTTCCCATTTGGTGACCCAAACTTCCCCAAAAATGAGGACATCATAAACAAAAATAAGATGGAATAAAATGATATATTTTTCTATCTTAACCCCTTCCCTGATATTTCCATATCACTATTTCCTAGATGATCACCAAGCTAAGGCTTTTAAATAATTATAAGGAACAAAAGGGGATAATGGGAATCCCCTCGCCTTAGACCCTCTCGAGCTAGGGAAGAATCGAGTAGGAGATCCATTGATAAGAACAACATTTTTTGCAAAAGATACACATCCCATAATCTAGTTGATCATTAGATCATTTAGTCTCGATTTTTTTTATAGTAATAGTATGAGGAAGTTATGATTGACAAAATCATAGGCTTTGAATAAGTCCAAATTGAGAAAAAATGTGTTTATACATTGTGCTTAATTGAATGAATTTCTTCTTGAGAAACACCAATGGCATCATGGATCAACTCGTTGAGAATAAAACCAAATTTTTCAAGGGAGAGCTTATTAGATATATTTTTCTTGAGTTGTTGGAGATGACATTGGAATTGTTTTTGTAAATCGTGTTGCATAAGGATATGGGGTGAAAATCCTTAAAAGGTGATTTTTCTTGGAGAAATTTGGAATGAGGGAAATGAAGGTGGCATTAATATCCATGGAAACCATCCCCCTAGTTCTATATTCTTCAGAATATCATCCCCCATAAGGTCAAAGAAATAAAGGAAAAGTTCCACTATCCAAGCATCTCGGACCTATAATTTTATCCATATCCAAGGAGGTGAGCACAAAGCATTGAGTTCATCCATTGTGATCAAAGGGTAGCAAAGTTACTCAACATCATCATCCAAAAAAATTGGGAGAAGTATTGAATGAATTTTAACTCGATCCTAAAAATTTGAGATAGTTGGTTCCTTGAATAGGTTGTGAAAGTGGCCTATAGCCGCAACTCTGACCTTTATTCAGTGAGATCATTGTAGCGCTACAAGCACCCTCCAATTTTTTTCCCATGCTTTCTTTTTGGAGGCTCCCTTCGTCCATAGGAGATTATCTTTTACTCGTCATCAATTATTTAAGTTATCTTAGAGACTTATATTTTCATGTTGTACATGTGATTTTTTGCGTTAACCCCGGATTGAACCTTTCCAATCATAAAAAAATCCCTTCAACCTTTACATTGATAGGGCATTATCGGGCTTTGTCTCCAAAAACTACACAATCTTGGTAGGTAGGCTTACCTTGATTATTTGAACTCAGTGCAATAAAGAATTTCGGAAGGATGGCATTGAGCTTGGAAACTCGTGTTTGTTTTTAGAGCTTGGCCTTGAAGCTTAGAAACTCGTGCATATGTCCCTTGAGCTCGCAACCCTAGCCAATGCACCGAGTCATGGGAGTTGTCTAGTCCTTGGGAATTGTGCAATATTTTCTTGGTAGTGTGCGATTCTCGGTTTCTTGAAAAATAAAAAAGTGAAAAAGAGAAAATAAATCCATAGAAAAATGGGAGTCATTAATTAGTTTTCCCCAAAGGTGGCACATTTATTTTTTGGAAATTTCTGCTAAGTGCCACTTTTTTCCTTGATTTTAGGTATGCACGTCATAAACCCTAACTATCCTAGATCTATATAATGGATGACCCTAGAGTTCATTTTTACATTTTATATTGGAGCTCTAGCCTTCCCGAGGAGATCAATGAGCCTTTGATGGAGTTTGCAATGCTTTTCTAGGTGAGTTTTTCTTTTTGTCATCTTTTTGTGGCTTTTTTCTTCGTCATTTCTTTCATTTCAATTTTGTGAGGCTTGCTTCACTTGTTTATTTTCATGGGTTCTAGTGTTTTAAATTATATTATATTGTACAAGTGTTGGTTCAAATATTCATTTTCCTTTCACAAGTGTCGCATTAGTTTTCTTGTTTCTTCCCATCAATGGTCGTCATTTCAGCCGACTCCCCTATGCATGTTTGTTTTCTCCATTTTTCATGTTGATATTATGCACTTGATTTGTACCTGCTGATATATATCCTTAGTTAGATATACACTCTAAATTTCACCATCACTGTCATCTGCAAGTTTCCCCATAGCTACATTTCCGGGGAATATCTCGGCCTTCCCCTCGATGAACAATTTCCTTCTCTAGTTGGGCATTACACAAGTCCAAAGCTCAAGTTATCTCGCTTGGCCTATGAGACTACATAATGCATAGTATGAAGCTAACCAAATTGTGTATTATGTAGTTACAGAGGCTTTAATATTTTCCCTTAGCCACCGAGACTACGAAATACTACAGCCTCTCCCTCGCCTCCGCCCAAGTTGAGACTCATTAGTGCAATCTCAAGCCCTCAAGAAGCACCCCTCGGTTGTTGAGACCGTGAAATGTGTAGTTCTTGCCACTAGAATCCCTCCCGCACCCCGAGCATTGTGCAATTTTACTTTTCATTCCAATAGAGTTGATGATGTGATCTTTATTTATGAGTCAATTTGTTGAAGCTAATTTATCTTTTCCATGAGTGCATTTTACTCGTACATGTATAACACTTGTTGAGCACTTCTTTTCATCAATAATTATAATCATGACACCAAATAGATATGATTCAAAGGATACCATTGAAAGTAGTACCGGGGAGGTAGTTGAGAGTATATGTGACTGAACTTGCCAATTTACGTAGATACTCAATTGTTCATAGAAAAGGAATCATATATCACATGGTATAAAGTGAATGAAGCATTCTCGCAGAAGAGGCTTCAAAGTAGATTTGGAAGATCGACAGTGTATATCAATTTTCAACAACCAAAGGTGCATTAGGTTTGATGCGCAGGTATCCGACTTTCCCATGTTTAGACATTTTCATTTGGATATTGTCTCATACATATTCAAAGACTATGACTCTAAATAATTCCAATCGACAAGCAAGGACTTATATTTTCCGGCAATCAACTACTATCTCATGTACCATTTACCATAGATAGGAAAATGCTCATGGATTCTTAATTCTTATGCCACCATCAGATACTTAAGCACAAAGGAATTTTTCAAAACTTGGGGTGAAAGAGCCATAAAAAATTTCGTTGTACACCGACCAACACCTACAAGACAAAATCTCTCAAGAGTGGCCTATCATCTCTTGATAGTTCTATGTTGCAAAATCTATGGTTAGTAGAGCATCGAGACCTTCCCCGAAGAGTGGGAATTCTTACTAAACTAGGTTTTGAATGGAGGAAAACCATTCAACTGGTCGACATGTTGGCTCGACAACTAAAGATCCATGTGTAGCTAATTCCTTGAGTCCTCCCAAGGGAAAGAAAGCTAGATTTTACATGTCTTCGTATCTACATCGGATGCAATATGCACCCACAATTCATTTTGTGGCATAAATTAGACTTGGACATCATGAGAGCTTGTCGTGCACATCTACTACAAGTTCTTTCGTGAGTGCAACCACAAAGGAGTAATGAAAAGGTTGTCTAATCATTTCCTCATTCCATTGTACAAGATAATATTTAGAGTAAGATCCTACCTTTCATGTCACATGGGGCAATGGAAGTAGTATCGTAGATAGTGGATTGGTTTTCCTCATCTGGATGATACTTCTCAATGTTTTATATGGACAAAAGTATTCTCATTTTTTACCGAGGTATGCGACCGAAAATTTATTAATGCAAGAAGTTTTCGTACCATCTCTCCACGAGGTTATCAACAACCTTGCATAGGAAGAAGAAAGCGCCTTGCCATTTTCCCGCTTTGCGTATTGGATTGTACATGATCAAGAACTTGAAAGTCATAGATACAGTAGGGTAAGGCAATAGATAAATTTTCATTTGATATTTTGGAATTCAACCCATACGATCCCTATAATGTTTGTAGAGATCATTGTGCAAGGATTCATTTGTAGTGGATAAGCAAGATATTCTAGAGACCTCGAGGAGGAAGCGTGGAAGAATTGTTATATTGCCTCCATGTCCTACGAACTAGTCAACTTTGTTGGAACATAGAAAGTTACTCCGTAGATGGAATTTACTCTAGAGGCGTAACCAACATAATAGCGAAACCCAATGCGTGGAAAAAGTTAAGAGGAAGGTTCCATATAGCTAGGGGGAGCGGAAAGCCACAAAATGAAAACATATCCAATCATTCTCAAAGCATCTATAACAACAGCGTAGAAGAAGAGGAAACAAAGGATGCATGAAGAATAACCGTAAGCGTGAAGAAGAACAAGGGAAGAGGATAGATTGGAGAAGAAGAAAGGAATAAGAACGAAGAAGAATAAAGGAAAAGAACAAAAGAAGAAGAAACAACACGAAGACAAGCCGAAGAGAAAGAAAAAAAACCAACAATTAGAAGAGGAGAGAAAATAGGCATAGGAAAAGAAGCTCTCGCTCGTGGAAATTGAGGATTTAATTGTGATTCAAGACATGGAGGTGGAACCGGAGCCACATAACCAAGATTTCAACTTGATGCCAAGCACACAACAAGTCACCATTCACTCTCCCCCTCCTCCAGCAGAAAGCAAGCTCCAAGAAAGGGAGAGGGAAATTGTTCCTCTTCGATGAGGGTCTAGTTATGGATACATAAAATATGACTTATGATGAGCTCTAGAAAAATATTGTACAAGGACATGGAAGAAAACATTTTTCCTGACTACCTCTCACATCTCCCGCATTCATCGAGAAAGGGTGTGATTGTGGTAGACACTAGAAGGAATCCTAATGCCATTGCCATAACCAACTTGGCCTTCACATGTGTAAAAAAGTAAAAAATTGAGTATCTAATAGTCGAGAACAAAAATTTGGGAAAGGGGAACTGCAAGTTGCTGTAGAAAAGAGGTTGAACGAAACTGCTAAGCAGAGGTACAAAATGCAACTCCCACATAGGTATATCCTCGAAGAACTAAATGTAATGATACTCAATGAAGTATTGACACCGAGAAATACACATGCTTTAATATTTATGAGGATATTTTTTATGGTTCATAAGGTAGTTTTCCACTTGACATGACCTACACATGGAAGAAGTGTAAAGATCATGTCAAAATTCTTAAGGTTGTATAAGCAATTATTTTTACATTGCATGAATGGTCAATCCAATACAAAGAGGTACCACTTGAATTGGGGAAAGAAGACAAGGAAAGAGGTTGAGTTTGAGGAAAAAAAAGGTTCGTATGCTCATCCGAGAATGAGAAAACAACTCACCTCGTTCAATCGCCAACATTCGAAAGGCCATATGCATCGCATTATATAACAATGCATTTCCTGTTTGTTGAAATCACACATGATGTCATTAGTTGGTTCAAACCAATGAGGCTAAACATATAAATAAGGTTAGGCAAGAGATTGAAGAGTACTTGGAGCAATGCGTACGGATCGCTACACAAGGGAAGATCTGAAGTTGCCAGTATAGAACATGCATAAGTAATTTGGTGGCTCGTCCAAATAAAAACTATGTTGTTCATGTGCTAGATAAGGAAACACAGACTAGTTCCAAATCAATGTACCTAGATTCCATGGAGGCTAGGGTCTACTTCGAGCCCGATACCATCCCACAATTTTGGGGAGTTGTCGTGTAATACAAAAATTGACACCATTACATGATCGAGGAAAAACAAGTGGATTTTGTTGAGCTAGAGTTCCCACAAACTCAAGCTTAACCATTTTTTTTCTTATTAGGTTGTCTAGTTGGCTCTACACATTTTTGTCTTATACGGGTACGATTATATATTGTAATATTCTTTTTGTAATTAATTTGCAAGTGAAATTCCAAGTGTTGATTGTGGGAATGTGAAGAGTCAAGATGTAAATACATTGAAGAGTAATTTTGTAAATAAGTTGAAGATTCATGAGGGAAGTCCAAGAGTCACAAAGGGGAAGTGAAGAGCCACCCCTTTTGTTATAAATATATCCTCATAACTCATGTAAAGGGATTTTGGGAGCGAAGGATTTTGGCTATGCTTAGGCTTAGAATCAAGAGATTGGGAGTTTGTGAGAGCCTTGGCTTCTCCGTAGCATAGAGGGAGTATATTTATTTGGAGGAGAAGGTGCTGACTTAATGTTCCACTCTTGGGGCTAGTGGGTTGTCAATGTTATATGTATGATTGGAACTTTCACTTTAATAAAATCTCATAGACAACACATTTTAATGCATATATTGTGAATATAGTAGGAATTTTTGATCCGGACTTATGAACACAATAAAATACATAAATACACATAAATGTAGAGATGCAATAGAAATAAGACTTAATTTCATTAATATCATGTAACCGAATATGCTTAAGGCATTTAATGGAAATAAACTAGGTAGGGCATTGGTAGCTTATTTATGAGAAGATATGTGGTAGCTGCTGAGCATCTAAACTATGTTACAATGAGGCTTGAATGCCTATTTATTATTGAGAAACAATGGAAAACCCTAAACATCCAAAAACCTAACACTAAGAGATGAAACACCAAACTATGGACAATGTTGGGGGTAAATTGTACATCATTTTTCTCGAGTCGTAACTTTGGCATACAATCTCTATTTGATGGACATGATACCTTGCTAGAAATATCTAGAAGTTTAGGACCCGAAAAATGCCAAAAAATAGTAAATTGTGCTACAATTAAGGAAACTAGAAAACTAAAAGAAAGAATGGTGGGGGTCCAAGTGGAAAGGCGAGTGACCACCAATATCCACCTTGATCATTCCTTCCCCCTTCAGATTAATGGTCCCCATTGTGTTGAGTTCCTCTCATGAGATGAGGAAACTTATGCTGAAACTTGGTCCCCAGTGAACACTTTCCCCTGGTGCAAAGGAATTGGCCTACTTTGACAAACTCAATATAGCTGGATACGTCGTTGGCAAGTGTTCTTGATTTGTGTGTCCATGATCCCATCTCATGGTGTCTTGTTCCATGTACCATTTGTTTAACTCTATTGGTGTGAGTTTTTTCTCGCCATGTCGGAGGTGTCCGTAGAGGTGGGAAGTAAGGACGAAGGCGTCCCACATTGAAACATTGGGTGCAGACCAAGGAATGGTGGAATATTGAGCTCTAAGGAATTGTCCCATATAAACTTGGTGATGGTATATGGCCCATATTGAGTGGGCGAAGCTTGTGGTGGGGTCCAGTGAGGTGCTCCTTCGAGCAAATGTAGCCACACTTTGCCACTAACGTAGAAGTTGTGTGGTACCCGATGATGATCATATTGCTACTTGTACTTAGCATTGGCTCTATCCAATTTGTCATGAACCTATTGGCGGATGTGCTGAATGCACTAAATGAAAGCTTATTTTCCTTTGTCAACTTTCAGACTAGACATGAGCCGAATCGGCCCCGAAGTAGCCGCAAATGGCATGGCTACATCAATGGAACATAGTGGTTGGAATCCCAAGCCCACCTAAAAGGGGCTGTGGTCGGTTGAACTGTGGAGAGCCCGATTATAGTTGTGTTGTACATAGGGGAGCCTCTCATCCCATGTGTGTGGATGATTTGAGTTGTACATGTGAAAAATGTATACGATCATCCTATTGGAAACCTCCGTCTGGCCATTAGTTTGGGGACGGAAAGATGTGGAATTGGTGAGCTTGGTGTCCAACATTGACCAGAGGCTGGACCAAAATGTACTGAGGAACCTGCTTTCCTGATATGAAATGATAAACTATGGGATCCAAAAGTGTACCCACACTTGTTCAAAAAAGAGTTTAGTAGTGACTTCTACTGTGATATTCTTCTTGTAGGCTACCATAATTGCCATCTTTGAGAATCTATCAATGACCACGAAAATAGAGTCATTTCCATGCTAAGTAGGAGGAAGGCCCAACATGTAATCCATGGATATGGATTCCCAAGGTTGACTAGGGGTAGGAAGCAGAGTATCGAGGCCTTGCTCCTTGATGGTAAATTTGGAAATGGCATAGGAAGTGCAGGTTCTGATGTAATTCCCGACATCCTGTCAAGGGTTCAGCCAAAAGAAATACTTTTGTAGGTCTTCCATTTTTTTCTCGACCCTGAAATGCCCAACGAATTGACAGTAGTGCGCTCCCCAAATCATCTTACCATTCTTGCTTGAAAGAACACAAAGGTGTCCCAAGTGACATAACAATGCATCCTGGAGGTGAAAATTTGGAACTTGCTTACCCTCCAAGAGTGTCTTGTACGTGTGGTTGATTTATGGATCGCTATTGTAGAGAAGCGGCCAATCAGAAGTCTCGTGCCCATAAGAGTTGAGCATTGTGGTTTGTGCCATGATCGGTGGTCAGCTGAGGTAGTTTGCAACATTATTGGTGCTACCCTTCTTTTACTTGATGTTTAAATGAAAATGTTGCAAATGTGTAGACCAATTCTGATGGAGATCATTCTACAACTTCCCTTGTGTTTGTATGAGTTGCAGGGGTTGGTGGTTTGTGTGGATGACCATTTACTTCCCCAAAATTTAATGCTTCCATTATCGGCAAGCCTGCACAATGGAATATATCTCTTTGCCATAAGTTGGATACTTCTAGACTGTGTCCGAAAATGTCTCACTGTGATATGCCACTGGATGCCCTTGTTGAGTAAGAACTGCCTCAATAGCATAGTCAGAGGTATCTATCTCGATCTCAAATGGTTGTTGCAAGTATGGTAATGTGAGCACTAGGGAAAAGTAGAGGAAATGTTTCAACTCTACAAACACCTTATGTTAAGATTCAAACCAAAATAATTTTTCTTTCACTCCTCCCTTGGTGACTTGACTCAAGGGCCAAGTGATATGAGAGAATCCCAACATGAACCTATGGTAGAAATTAGCAAGATCCAAAAAGTTGTGGAGATTTTTTAGAGTGGTTGGGGCTGGCCAATCCTGAATGACTTGGATCTTAGCAGGATCCACATGCAACCCCTGCTCATCAATAATGTATCCTAGACACTAAACCTGGGTCATGTCAAAAGTGCACTTCTCCAAATTGGCACACAACTTGTGTTGCTGCAATGTTTGGAGGACCTGTCGGATGTGGTGGAGGTGCTCTTCCCAAGTTTGGCTAAAGATAAGGATTTCATCCAAGTACACTAATGCAAATGAGTTGCTGAATGGCCACAATATTTCTTGCATCAGCCTCATGAATGTTGCGGGAACATTCGTCAACCCAAAAGGCATGATCGACGATTTTAAAAGGCCCTCCTTGGCTTTGAAGGTAGTATTCCACACATCAGAGGGTTCGATTGGTACCTGGTGATACCCAGACTTCAATTCAATATTGCTGAAATATTTTGTCCACTTGAGTTGGTCCAGAAGATTATCAATCCATGGGATTAGGTACCTATTCCATAAAATGAATTTGTTCAGCACATGATAGTCAATACAAAGTCTCCAAGTTCCATCCTTCTTCTACACCAACACGATCGGGCTCCCACATGGCTATGAACTTGGCTGGATATGACCTTTCTGCAACAACTCCTGAATTTGCCTCTTGATTTTTTCGTTCTATAGAATAGAGCACTGATAGATTGGTCCATTAGGAAGCGGTGCACCTGGGGTCATATCGATGGGCTACTTGACCTAACAGTGCAGAGGGATCCCTCCAGGTGAGGTGAAGATGTCCTCATACTCCTCCATGATGTTGAACATTTGTTGTTATTGTGTAGAGGAGCCCTGTTTAGAGGTCATGGGCATAATTATCTTCTTGCCTTGAGGGTGGATCATCTGGAAAAAAAACTTCCCGGTTTTGGAAATGAGATTAATGCATTTTTTTGTAGTAACTAAAGAGATGGTGGCAGGTGGTGCTACATATGGTATCATGTATAACTTGTTGCCCAAATTAATAGTAAAAATGCGAGGTTGGGATTCATACACAACATGTCACTTCCCCAAGTATGGTTGGATTAATAATACATAAAAAACATCATGAGGAGCAATGTCATATAATACCTCATCCATGAAGGGCTTGATGCTGTAGGGAAGGCGACACTGCTGCTTGACGCAGAGATCCCATACTTGGTGAAGCCACCTGATGGTGTACGGTTGTAGGTGTGATGTGGTTGGAAATCCCATCCACTGCATGAGCTTTACTGAAATGGGGTTCTTTTGGCTCCCACTATCGACAATGAACTGCAGTGGGGAACCCTTTACCCACATATGGGAATGGAAGAGGTGCTCTCCCTCCTTTGGATGTTCTGGTTCCTCCTTCTGGATCTTCATGGTGGAAACGATGGTGTTGGGATCCACATCAATGATATACTTCCTTTTTTCATTCTCATTTTCAGGTTATGATTTAGAGTCAGAGCAAGCATCTGATTCAGAGTTAGATCACGAATCCAATTCAAAGTTAGACACTCACTTGTGTTGTGAGTGGAGCTCTTATGGAACTCACACCACTTTCCCATGTCATTCTTTGGCTTTGTAGTGTTTTTATTTTCTTGTGGATTTGGTGGCTTATCCTGGGCCACCCTGCCTTGGCTTTGTCCTTTGTTCTGCAGTTTGGGGCACCTTTCCCTTGCTTCTAATTCATAGATCCAAAGTCTCGCTTCTTCTATTTGAACTTATGCTCAATATTGGAAGCATACCAGTATGTTGCACCAAGAGAGGAGATGTCAAGGAAATCCATTTCCTCCTAAATTTATCTACGCAGACAACTGTGGTACTTTAGCATCAAATGTTTCTATGAATCTTTGATACCTAATTTTGTGCGTTGGGTGTGGAAAAAATTCGTCAGCTCATGTGCATCTTGATCCCTCTGTTGCCACAACACAATCCATTGTATGTACTTGTCATCATAGCTCCCCAAAAGATAATATTGTTCCTTCATGGCATCTTGGAAAGAATCCCTAGTGGGTGCAGCCGAAAACAAAGAGGTTTCCCTCTTGTCCTTTTTATCACAGTAGGTTTCCCACCAGTCCTTGACATGGGGAGTGACTTTGAGGAGTGCAAAAGCAATATTTTCCCGATTGTGAAAGTCATGAAACAAGAAATACCCTTCTAATATATTCAACCATCTCTATATTATGTCTGCATCTATTTGGTCCTCAAATATGGGAATGTCAAAGTTTACTTGTACCTTAAAAGGAGTTGCACTTCCAGAGTGGTTGCTGGATGCAGATGCACTGCCGGTGGGTAGTCGTTGAAGGATTTGGGAAAAGTGATCTATCATCGCATTTCCTTGTTTCTCTAGGGCCTCCTCGATCAATATTTTAATAGGATATCCTACACCCTCATCTTTTTTTTCGTCTCCCATGGGCGGTCATCGGGGTTTGTGAGGCTGATCTTGCAAAGGTTCAACTAGATCGAGTCCTAACTCCTTATACCCCGACCTCATTGGGGACATGCAAATAAGGATAAAGAAAGAGTAGACCACTTAGATACCATTGATCTATAATTATTTAGGAAAAAAATAAAATAAATAAATACACATAAACCAATAAACGCATCATAAATAAGACTTCATTTCATTAATATCACATAACTGAAATATGCTTACAGACAGAATGGAAATAAACTAGCTAGGGCATTGGTAGCTTATCTCGTAGAAGAGATGTGGTGGCTAAAGGCCTCTGAAATATGTTACAATGAGGTTCAAAGCCATATTTATTATTAAGAAACAATCAAAAACCCTAAACACCCAAAAAACCTAACCCTAAGAGATGAAACACCAAACTATGGGCCCCATTGGGGTAAATTGGTACATCAATTTATCGGGGTCATAAATTTGGAATACGATCTCCATTTTACGCACATGATACATCATTAGAAATATATATCCAAGGAATACAACTCCTTACAGCTCCAGAAGTTCAAGACCCGAAAAACTGGCAATAATAGTAAATTGTGCTACAATGAAGGAAACAAAAAAACTGAAAGAAACAATAGTGGGGGTCCAAGTGGAATAGGCGAGTGGCCACCAATATCCACCTGGATCACTATTCTTGTTTTATTTTAAATTTTTGTTGTTTAAATTACACTAACACTTCATTTACATTAGTATGAATCTTGTTAAATGTGTGTTGTTTCATTCTTTCCTCACAATTAACTTGTGCACTATTTTGCAGGTGATCTTGTGATGTCTTTATGGTCATGTGTTCCTTTCAAGCTACATACTATTATAGGCTTCTAAGGGGTTCACTCACTTTTCCCTTATGTGTTATAACCTTCATGAATTGCACTTGACCCTCTATAGAGTCACACACTTATTTCTTGAAGTCACGAATACATAACTCGATGCATTATTGCATCTAAGGAATGTCAGTAAAACCCACTTCTTCATAAACTAGGTCGTATTCCGGATGGGACTCCTACACCAAATGGTGCTAGGTCTAATTGGGACTTCATATCGGGGATATCCCTTGAATTTTCATGGGTCCAACATTGCCAAAATTTCTGGCGCTTGAAGGAGGGCTAGATGAAAATCTGAGCCCATAAAGTCTGTGTGAACTTTCCACTTATTTAAATGGATTCTTCCCATATCTTAACCCCGACATGTTTTTCAAAAACAAAAATTTGAATGTGACAGTGGGAATTATTAATTGTTAGGATATTCCGACTCTTGCAATCCAAGGAAGGCATTACCCTCTCTCAGTACAAGTATGCTTGTGATCTTCTACACCACTTTCACATGGAAGACTGTAATCCAGCCCCTTCTCCCTTTCAGTCTGGAGTCAAGCTTTCATTCACTTGTACTACCCCTGAAGTTGATGCTACCTTATATCGTCAACTTTTTGGTAAAGTTCTGTATCTAACCCATACCTGTCCTGACCTTTCCTTTGTCGTTGGTCTTGTCGCTTGGTTTATGCACCAACCTCATGAAAGTCATTGGAAAGTAGCTAAAAGAACACTTTGATATATTAGAGGTATATTTCATTTCTGGATTCATTACAGTGCAGGAGAATCTCCATTGTTGATTGGTTTCACTGATTCTGATTGGGTTGGTGACCCTGATTGTCGAAAGTCTACTGCAGGATATGTATTCACTCTTGGTTCAGGACCTATTACTTGGTCTTGTAAGAAACAAAGTGCCATCTCTCTTTCTTCAGTAGAAGCAGGGTATTGTGGTGCAGTTGAAGCCAGCAAGGAAGCCACATGGCTTCGTCAGATTCTGTCTGAATTTGGTCTTCATCAGTAGCATCCAAATACACTTTGGTGTGATAATCAGAGTGCCATTCAGCTATGTAAAGATCTAGTTCAACACTAGCGTATGAAACACATTGAACTCCACATACACTTCATCAGAAATCTCATTCATGATCGTGTTCTTGAAGTGCATTACTGTCCAACCAATGATCAAGTAGCCGATATATTTACAAAGGCTCTCACATAAGCGAATTTAAACAAACTTCGATCCATGCTTGGAGTTCATGAAAGTTGTCATTAAGGGGGGGATAGGCTCTAATGCCTCCTTCCTTCTCCTATTGTGTCACTTTTGTAAATCCTTCAATCCTATCCCAATTTGTTCTTAAGGGGGGATGTTAGGATATTTCGACACATAGGAAATAGGCTCCTTTTGTGTCACCTTTGTAAATCCTTGAATCCTATCCCAAGTTGTTCTTAAGGGGGGATGTTAGGATATTCCGACACATAGGAAATAGTTAAGAATAACTTATTCTAGTGTAGAGTTAGGTAAAGTGTGTTTCTTTAATGATGCGCATTTGTAACTTATAATCTGATGGTCATGATTTGTATTGATTCGACGGTTATCTCTCACCTCGGTATTAATGACACTTGATCCGTGGCTTAACACCCGATTGGTTCATGATCTCTATTTAAAAAGCATGGAGGGTCATTTGTTCGGTAACTGTTTATGAGAGAAACATATGTAACTTTTCTTTTTATACTAATAAATTTCCTGAAGTGGCCACGTTGGCTCAAGCCATGGACTGTTTCCCTCTTTGAGGGTTTTAACCACGTGATTATACTAGTGTACTGATTTGTGATCTGTTTGTGAGCGGTGACCTTTGGTTCTTGATCTAAGGAACTTACCCTATAAATTCCTACATTAATGACTTGTCACATATGAAATTTGATGGCGACGGTGGAATAACCATTTTCAAGCACAACGCTCGATTTTTCAAAATTTTCATTAAACATAGTATTCACTATGAGGATATTTCATGCAGGTTGTTCATCCTCATGTTCGAAGTGTGCGTAAAGGAGTGGTGTTACACATTTCCAACCGCTTTTATACACACTTTCAAACATCTTGTCAAGGATATTTATCGCGCTTTTGACTAGTATGATTATAAATATGTTTTCAAGATAATCATGCATTTGATAAAATAACTTTATGAATCTCTTAATTATTTCCACGATCGTTTTATTCATTTTTGTTATGAATTTTCTGAAGATGATGTTTATTGGAATCTCATGAAAGATAAGTTTGAGTTTCTTGTTCATATTTTGATGAATCCGCATGAATATGAATCTTTTGAAAGTCTCCCAACACACCTCGGTAATGGAGCTCGTAAATTTGTGACAAAAAAAGTTGTTGTTCCAAGTGACTCTTCGTCCTCTCCTCATTAAACAAGTATATTTCTGTAGGTTGAGGTGGGAGAACTTGAGAATTCATTCGTTGATTTACCACCATCATCTGCCATCCAACATGGTCATAATTTAAACACAAGTTTGGACTATGAATATGATGTTTACAATTAATTTTTTGTCTCCTCTTCGTCCGTCTCTTGATTCTTTTGGTCCTCTTGATTGTGATTTATTTTTCTCATCCATTTCCATCGTTTCTTTTGACGTTCATGAGGATGAAATTTAGGATGGAATTAGTGTTGAACAACAAAATTGAAATATAATTTATGATGAATATGTGTGGGAGTTTATTTTTGAACAAGGATCTGCGATGAAAGTTGATTTTTCTCCTTCTGCACCTTTCCCTCATTATCCTGACATTTTCCATGAGTTTTCCATTCCTATTGAATATTTCAAAGAACAAATTTCTGATGATGTTATTTCTAATCACACTCATAACTTGTGGAATCTCAGTTTTGCATCCGAACATGGAGAGGAAAAATATTCTTTTCGAGATCTTTCCAACCCATCACTTGATCATTTTCAAGGAAAAAAGGGTGAAATTTCTTGTTTTCAATCTTCCCCTCTTTACAATTCATCAGATCCCGAGGATTCCTCTGTTTTTTATATTGAAATTTTTTGTCATGGCTGTCGTGATCTATTCACTGATTCATATCGTCATGATTTCGTTTTTCTTCTATTGATATTTTTAAGCCATATTTTTTTGATGATCTACCTTTTGATGTTTTGGAAATACCAAAAGCTATAGAGGCATTTCAAGTCATGCGGGTGGTTATGTATGGTTCTCGTAGCATTTATCATATTCCCAACATTGATTAGGACAATTATTTAACTTTCAGAGATCCTCATCACTCCGTTGCGCAAATTGAAAATCGATCAGTATCTCAATCTTCACACCCTCCATCTGTTTTGCACAATCCTATTGCTCAATCATTAGAGGAATCATACCTGAAAATATCTATTGTGAAACATAAGTTTTCCACTTTCTTTATGTTTTCCAAGTTTAGAAGTTTGAAATATCACTCTTTCATGTCATCTTGTTGTGATGTGTAAAACACCATAATGAATTTGCAGAGTATTTTGCATTTGATTTTCTATTATTATTTTTTTCTGCATATATTTTTAAAATTTGAATTTTATGGCATGTATAGCTTCACATTTCTTGGTTGTTTTTATTTTTGAATATAATTTTTTATAAGGATATACTCTCCTCTATAGGTTATTCTCTACATTGGTGGTTTCACTAGAAGTTTTATTTCACGTAAGCTTTGTTAGGTCCCCATAATACTAGTGTAGCCCCTTATTATTGCGTAGCCCCCTTATTTTTATTGGTGTGCCCATGTAGTCCCTATATTGTTATTATTGTGCCCCATATAATCCCACTATTATTATTGTTGTGCTCCTACATTATTATTGTTATGTCGGCTAGGATTATATTGTGAACCCTTGGACTCCTATATATAGAAAGGAGGTTTTTTCATTTGAATCATTCAATAATTGTTCATTTATGTAATGTGAAGGAGGTTTCCCCCTCAAAGATGCTTATTTATAAGTCGTGATCTATCTTTTCTTCTATTTTGTGAGCTGGTTACATAACATTTGGTATCAGAGCTTTGGATTCTAGGGTTTTGCTGCTGCAAACAGGTCATCATGGAATTTTAAATATAACTTGTTTTATAAGAAGGTTAAGAATCTTAAACTTTTACCACGAGAAGATAAAATCCTGAGGAACATCGTGTAAAATTTTTATATATTTTTAGAGATACTATATGAGGAAAATATGGTTTTTGCAAGATCCAGAATTTCATCTCAAAGAAGTTGCCGAGGGAAAATTGTCATAACTTTCGTTTTAGATATTGGATTGGAATTTTGTACACATTGGATGAAATATAACATAGATTAGTGTCCTTTTTATCAATTTCATATCCTATGGTTGAAAAAGTGACACGTGGCATGTCGTACAATTTCTCTCTACTGAACTAGCCCATAATCTGGTCATTGTGGGAGATTGGGCATAATGTTATCTTGAAGAATCCAAATTAGGTATGGTACATTGAATTGGAAAGAAGACTTAGAGGGATACCACAGAGCCAACGTTCAGATCTTGGAGATCCAAAATTATAGAGTTACTACCGTTTCAAGATCGAGCTCCTAAAAGCAAGAAAAATGCGTGTATTTTTTAAAACTATTTGCATAGATTTTGTTTGAAAAATTAGTTTGAAGTGATTCCAAGGGAATATTGAAGCATATATATTAGTATTGAGTTATAAAATTCCTCCAAAAAATAATTCTACACCCATTAAGCCCTCATAAAACTCTACTATGACGCATGAAGAGGAAGAATTGCAGCATGATATATCAAAATTACAAGACCAACTGTAAGAAATTTTGCTCTCACATAGAAGAACCAAAAGTGAACTAAAAGGTGACATAGATGGTTTAAAATCAGACATGTAAGCTAATATGGATGGGTTGAAGGACGTCATGAAATTATTGGAAGCTAATATCGATGGAATAGAAGGTAACATGGAATATTTGAAGAAAGACATGGAAGGTTTGAAGGAAGATTTGACAATATTGCTACAAGAAAAGCTTCTTAATGGCGAAAAGGTAGTAGAGGAAAATTATGATGAGAAAAAAAGAAATGTTAATCATGATTTCATAGAATCTAATGTTGGATTTAAGATCCACCATATTTAAAAGATGGATATGAGGAATTTTGATGGCAAGGATACGATAACATGGATAGTACAAATGGAGCAATACTTTGAGCTCCATAATGTGAAAATCACACATAAGCTACACATTGAAACTTTTTTTTAGAACAAAATAATTTTTTACAGTATCGATGCATTTATTCTCATAAACCACTGGTCACTTGGCAAATTTTTACAGAGGAAATGATAGCACATTATGAGGATACAAGGAACAACACCTTATTTAGCCAATTGATAAATCTCAAACAAAAGGGTTCAATGATGGAGCACATTGAGGACTTCCAAAAATTGAATATAAGAGTAAATAATATTCTAGAGGAACATAAGATTTATGTCTTCATAGGGACTCTAAAGGATAAAATCCAACATGAGGTTAGCCTTTGGGAACTTGATACATTGGAGAAGGCATTCACATTGGCAAGAAAAATTGAAAGAAAAATTATGGTGAAAAGGAAGCCTACCACTCACAATTATAAAGATGGAGGTGTTTCTACTCCTAGACTTCCACAAACTACAAGGTTGACACCATGAACATTGGAAGAAAAAGGAGAAAAATGAGTTTTTTATAGTTGTGATGGAAAACACACTAAAGGTCATAAGTGTTCTTAGAAGAAATTATTTTACATAGATTGTGAAGAGGAAGAAGAAAAGGAACAAGAAACTTCAAAAGAAGAGGATATACACCAGGAACCAACCCTAGAGGAAAGAGAAGTGAATCCGAACATATCCTGTAATGCATTGGCAAGAATTACCACTCCTCAAAATCAAGATAGAAGGGAATATCAAGAAGAAAAATGAAATACTGCTTATTGATTCGGGTAGTACCCATAATTTTATTTATAGTAAGGTAGCCAAGGAATTGAATTACTTCTTATACCCAACACTAGAGTGTCAAGTGATGGTTACAAATGGAGGAACTATAAATTTCTTTGGAAAGTGCCATAATATCAAGCTAACCATGGGGTATATGTATTGAAGAGTCCAATGCTCTCCATTCCAATGGGTGGTGTTGATGTTATACTAGGACTACAATGGTTACAATCTTTGTGGACGGTAGCTTTTAATTTTCAAGAACTTTTCTTCAAAAAAAATTTCAAAAGGAAAAGAAGTTGAATTATAGGGTATCACAGGGAAGTCATGAAAGATAATAAGCTCTAATGTCATGAAAAATCTTCTGAATAAAGAACAACGAGGCATAATTTCACAATTATGCTCACTAGAGGTTCAAACATCAAAATCATCTATTTCTTTAGATCTCCAAAAATTCTTGGAAAATCATTCTAAGGTGTTTGAGACTCCCAAAGGACTCACACATATTCATGATTATGATCATGCTATTCATTTGATTCCAGGAAGTGTTCTTCCAAACATTAGACCTTACATATATCCTTATGCTGAAAAGAGTGATATTGAACGTATGGTTGCAGAAATGCTAGAGGTTGATATAATTCAACCTAGTCAAAGTTCTTTCTCTACTCCAGTAGTATTGGTGCACAAGAAGGATGGATCATGGCATATGTGTCTGGATTATAGGGAGCTCAACAAGTTCAGTATTAAAGATAAATTTACCTCCCCATCATTGATCAATTATTGGATGAATTACATGGAGCAATTTACTCAACCAAGTTGGACCTTCGTTCTAGATATCGTCAAATTAGAATGAAGATTGAAGACATTTCAAAAATAGCATTCAGAACTCATGAGGGTCATTATGAATTTTTGATCATGGATTTTGGCCTTACTAATACACCTTCCACATTTCAAGGTTTGATGAATTCCATTTTCAAACCCTTCCATAGAAAATTTGTGCTACTATTTTTTGATGATATACTAATCTACAACAAGTCTTGGAAGGATCATGTTCAACATGTTGACAGGGTTCTCAAACTATTGGAGGAGAAACAATTATATGAAAAAACCTACAAATTTTCTTTGGAGTACGGGAGGTGGAATATTTCGATCATATTGTATCATGAGGGTTTTAAGGTAGACCCTAACAAAATTAAATCCATTAAGGAATGGAAACTCCCCACAACCATAAAGCATCTTTGAGGATTTATAGGGTTAACAGGGTATTATCGCAAGTTTCTTAAGAATTATGGGAGAATATTTGCACCTCTAACATCATTACTGAAGAAAGATGCATTTTATTGGACTCCAGAAGCAACTAATGCCTTTGAACATGTTAACGAGGCAATGTGCCAAGCACCGGTCTTAGCTACGCTAGACTTCACAAAAACTTTTATTGTGGATTGTGATGCCTCAGAGAATGGAATTGGTGTGGTTTTAATGCAAGAAGGAAGACCCATTTCTTTTGAAAGCCATCCAATCAAAGGAAAGTATTTACAGAAACCTATTTATGAGAAGGAAATGTTGGCAATACTACATGCACTAAAGCAATGATGACCTTACCTAATGGGAAGACACTTCTAGTTAAAAAAAAACCATGATAGTCTTAAATTCTTTTTGGAACAAACATTATCTTCAAAAGAGAAGAAAAAATGGGTCACGAAGATGTTGGGTTATGACTTTGAAATCATCTACAAAAATTTGGAGAAAAATGTTGTTGCATATGCACTCTCAAGAAACGATGAGGATGTGGAAGCATTTTTTTTTCCATTTCTATTATCCAACCTGAGTGGATAACCAAAGCAAGGGATGAATGGAAGAATGATGAAGAGGTGTGGACACTCATTCAAAATTTGTAGCAAGATCCTAGTACATATTAAACATTTAATTGAAAAAATTATTCATTATGGTACACATATCCCTTATATATTTGTAAGAATTCCCAACTCAAAAAAAATATTCTTTTGGAATTGCACACCTCTCCGTTAGGAGGGCACTCAGTATTTTTAAAAACTTACCACAAGGTCAAAAAGGAATTTTTTTAGGATGGCCTTAAATCTGATATTCAAAATTTTTTGGAGGAATGTTTGGTTTTCCAACAAAATAAAGTTGAGACAATTATGACCTTTATTTAAAACCTTTATCCATTCCAAGTCAACGTTGGGAGGATGTTTCAATGGATTTTATCACAGGTTTACCCAAGTCCGAAGGAAAGATTTCCATCATGGTGGTAGTTGATAGACTTACCAAGTATGCACACTTTTGTGCATTATCTCATCCATTTAAAGCTAGCACAGTTGCTAGTGCATTTATGGAAACAATTCAAAAGCTACATGGAAACCCAAATATTATTGTAAGTGACAGGGATCGCATTTTTACAAGAATTTTTTGGACGAAATTATTTTCTTCTTTGGGTACTCAATTAGCTCATAGCTCATCATAACATCTTGAATCTGATGGGAAAACTAAGATAGTGAACAAATGTTTGGAAGGATATTTTTGTTGCTTTGTATCTGATAAAAAAGCACAATGGGTCAAGTGGTTACCTCTAGCTGAATGTTGGTATAACAATTCCTTCCATACTGCAGCAAAAATGACCCCATTTATGGCACTTTATGGATATCATCCACCGTCCATCACATAATCTTGAAGAGAAAATTCTAAGGTTCAAGCAGTGTAATATCACATCGCGCATCAGCAACAAGTTTTCCAACTCTTAAAGGATAACCCCACTTTGGCATAGAATCGAATGAAACAATAGGAAGATCAACATTGCAGCAAAAGAAGTTTTGATGTAGGCGACTGGGTATTTTTACTGCTACAACCATACAAAAAAATTTCCATCAAGAAACATAATAAGGATAAAAAATTATCAGCAATGTATTATGGTCCTTACAAGGTGTTGCGAAATATTGGTACTATGGCATAGAAATTGGAGCTTCCTGCATCTTCCCGAGTGCACCCATTTTTCCATGTTTCATGCTTAAAGAAGTTTATAGGTGACTCAAATCCCAGTTCAAACAATATTTCAAGAACTTGATGTGGAAGGAAAAATCATATTGGAACCTGAAGCAGTGAAGGAAACAAGAACTTGATAGCTAAAAAATCGATCAATTTCAGAATATCTCATCAAGTGGAAGAACTTACCTGTTGAAGATTCGACATGGGAGGATGAGAAATTTATACAGAAGCATCCATAAATACTCAAGCATCGAGAGATGAGCACCATCATTAGGTATCTTTTAAGGGGTTAATTGTTACATTTTTAGCCTTATTAGTCTCTCTTTCTCACATTTAATTACATTATGGTCATATGTTGCTTAGTGTAGATGGTGAATTAAGGGTTGTCATACTTTGAATGCCTAATATGGTTTAAATGCAAGATAATCATGAAGATATTCCATTTTTTCTGAAGATTGTGAAATAAAAGGTCAGAGTAGACAACAAGGGGTAGTTATAGGGGGGTTGACCACCTCCTTTACTCTTAAAGGCAGCCAAGGGATCCTCAATATTCTCCTCCAACAACTCAAAATCAAAGGCTGCCATGGAAAGTGTAATATTAAAGGAATCAAAGCTCCACTTATGTCGAAGTCCAAGGGGACAAATAACCTACTTTTTAGGGAGTTGTTGGTAGCTACCCTTTAAGATAAATAGGGCAAGGAAGGAGCTCATTAGGATTTTATTTTTGGATAGAGCTAGAGCACTCTTTGCTCTTGTAATAGACATTTGTGACTTTCATATGCTATGTAATGATATTGGTTATGAAATAAAATGAGTATTCAACTTATACTTCACTAATTTAGTTTCTTAGAGTTGAGCTTGTGGGTTAGGGCCAAATCCATTGGCCTCAATCTCTCTTATGTATTTGTGTTTCCTTTCCATGCCATTGTAGTTATTTTTTTTCATGTGTTGTAGTTATTTTGCTTACATTTCATCTTACTTTGTTTAGTTTGGTTCCATTTCATGTTGTTGTAGTTAGACTCTTGTAGGCCATAGTAAAATAGAATATAAAGCTCCAAAGCTATGTGTTAAAGCCTCCCTCTCTCACCTCTTTCATTTTATCTTGAGGAGGGTAGATTGTCACCACATGCCCAAATTTCTTTCAGTTTATGATTTCTTAGAAAGAATAGATAGGTTGCTTTGTTTACCATGAACATGTTGTGATTTCTAAGTTAGTTTTTTGTTTGAAATGCATAGGTAGTTTTACTTAAATTCAATTCATATTTTCCACCATTCCCATCATAGATTTGTCAATGATAAATGCATGAACAGGTAGTTTTATTGTAGGTATGAGTAGAGCAGTAGAGAAGGACTCCACCAACATTCTTAGCTTCAGTTTACACCCTTCACCAACCAAATTTCAACCAAATCGCCTTCAGCTATGGTTTTTGAGATCTGCACCACAACACTGAGAGAAAATCTGGGGGTGCAAGACGAGCTTTCAAAGAAGTTATGAGCTTGAACAAAGGGTTGGATACCTTCCATCCACCTAGGTCCACCTTCATTCCACCTTTCCTACCCCCTTCCTCACCATTTCTAGCCTCAAACTACCCTCGGCCTGTTTCCAGTAGTGTTTCAGGACATCCTATAGCACTATAGGAAATCCTGTAGCAGATCTTGTAGGAGGTCCATTCAGTCACTTATTCAGGCCAAAACCTCTCTTTCACCTCACCTAGACCTAGCACAACCTCCAAGGCACCTTTAGTTTTGAAACCATGAGTCAAAGACCGTATTAAGCCATCTCAGTGCCTCCTTCGTTTGCTTCAAAACAAAGTATTTACATGCATATTTATCTCATTAATAGATGCATTGTTAAGAATAGAAGTAAAGCATGAAGTAGATAGATTTTAATCAACCATTTGGCCCAATGTATGCTTAGATTAGTTTCCCTTTCTGCGAGTTCAATTCAGCAATTGTTATGAGTTTTTGAGCTTTTTGTTTTATTCAAGGATCAGACTTTCAGAGATGTATGCAGTTATTCTTTTATGAAATGAGCAGACTGGTTTCATTCGACTGATTTAAGTTTCAGAGGGCTAGGATCATGGGTTAGGGCCCAATCCATGTGCCTCAACTTCTCTATTATTACTATATTTTTCTTTCTGTCAGTTAGCTAGTTTTTCTTTTGCCATTTAAGTTAGATCTGCCTCTGTTAAGTTTCATTGCTGATTAGTTTTTGTAATGTTGTAGTTTTAATTTATTATGTGTAGTAAAATAGAGGTAAAAATCCAAAACTGTGGTCAAGTTTCCCCCTCTCATCTCTGTCAATAGAGTTCGAGTAGGGAAAACCTTCCCACATGCCAAAATTTCTTTCTAATTGAGTTTTGGGAAGAATTTGTATTACCAAGTCCAGACCTTTTTTTTCCATGGTTTTATCACACATTTCTATCTGTTTCCCGTGCATAATCCATAGGTGTGCTTCACTTTTGCACACTGCTCTTATGCCTCCATTCCCCTCGTTTCCTTCTCACCTTAATGCTGCACTTACCATTTTTTTCGAACGCACTTAAGCCCTTTAGCCTTATTTCTTTGTTTTGCTCCGTTCACGGTTGCCTACCCTTTTTATGAAAAACACATGAAAAACCATTCCAAACCACCAAAAACCCGACCTTTGTCTTGCTCCTCGAGACTCCCGCCACCATACATCACAATCGTACTTTGCAGCCCTTACCTTTTTTCCTTGAAGACTTACCGCTCTCCTCCGTCGATTGCCTGCCTTATTCCTTCGTTCTATTGGTCACTGTCTTCAGACTCATTTTAATGAAAAAACACTTGAAAACCATTAAAAACCCGACCTCAGCCTTCCTCCTCAAAATTCCCATTATCGTACATCGCACTTCGCAAATCACAACTTTTCCCTTTTTCCTTTAACTCTTACCGCTTGTTTTTTCCAATTACGATATTGCGATCACACTCTGCTGCTGGTCCCATCGCCATGCCACCCATCGCAAATCACCCTTCGCAAAACTTGCCTCATCACACTTCACATCATTTAGCTTGTTTCATTAACACTTATTTCTTGTTCTTGTTCTTGCGATATTACGAAATCACAAATCGCACAATTTACCTTTTCACATAACACTTACTACTTATTCTGCCAATGTGATAACTCCACCACATCACGCGTAAAAAATCGCACTTCACACATTTTAGTTCGTTCTGTTAACCTTTACTGCTATCCCTTTAAACTTGCAAAGTTGCAATTGCAACATCACACATCGCAATTGTTGTCCTCCATCGCACTTTGCCATCGGACTTTTGAGTTTTGTCCACTCCAAAGCCAATTTATGCCATATTATATCGTTTTATAAGGTTTAACCCCTTCTTTCCATTTCTAAGCCTTGTTTCATGCGCTAAGCCGTCAATTCTCAATTTTAGCCCTTTTCTTCCCTCCAAGATGCAAATCAACCCCTTTTCAAGTAGAATTAAGTCATGGATAGTTTAGCTACATGAATATAATCATGTTATATAGACTATAGGATAAGTAGAGTAAATTTAGCTAATTTTCCAAGTTAAGCGTGGTTTAGAACTAGTTTCCTTTCTGCCATTTATTTTAAGCAAGTTAGCTTAGTTTCTTTTCAGTCATTTCCCTTTCTTCCGATTAAATTAGTTTCATTCTTTTCAACACTTTATTTTAATTTCTTTCCAGTAATTTACTTTCCAGTTGTTCTCATAATTTAAGAAATATCACCCTTTTGTAAAGCAGAAGAGGGTGACATGAGTAGAATGCATCTTCTGTGCATATATCACTGTCACCTCCAAGTTTGTATGAACCCAGGGTTGATAAAGTAAATTAGGGTAGCCTCTAGGAGTTGCAACACTCTTGGTGCAATACCAGGGCTCGCCAACTGAAACAAATTTTATCTCAGGGCTTGGGCACCTGGAATAGTGGTTTAGCCCCTGGGGGTACTTAAACACTTGAGGGAAGTCATTAAGGGTTTTGTATTGTCGATTCCACTTCCTTAAGGTGATCTAGGACGTTGAATAATATCATAGTAACTCTTCATCACATGTTTACCCTAGAAGGTCGATAACTTGGGTAAACGTGGAGGGGCATGTTATAGAGTGGTATCAGAGCTTTTGGGTTAAACACTTGGAATGGATGGGCGAAATTTGTTTGTCTTGCATTCATGTAGGTTGCATATGTATTCATTATGCTTGTGGTCTATGTGTGTGTTATGTATGCATGGTGATGGTCACAATATCAGTTATGTCGACATGGATAGGTTGATGTTAAAATGATGAATATGATGATTTAATTATGTATATATATATATATATATATATATATATAGATATATATATTGTGCTAATATGGATTGATCAGGAAGATGATATAGCCTCCCTTGAACTTAATTGAGGTACATGTAATTTTCTTATATTTGGTTATTTGACATGGTATGTTTACAGGAAGTAGAGGATCAAATATGAAAAGCAAGATGGTAGACTACAATTCAATTGATTTTCCCTACAGATAAAATGAGAATCATGGTTATGAGTAATCCCCTCACACAATAGATACATTTATAAGTCTAAAGGAAGAAATAAGAAGTTTAAAAGAAAATAATGACACGATCATTCAGTCCCAAGAGAGGCTTGCCAAGGCACCAAAGAAACAAGCAGAGGTCAATGTAGTTATCCTTAAGATTTTGTCAAACTTGCAGAAATAAAGATCACTTAGGATCAGTCATGGAAAGGAGGATAGGACTAATGGAAAATATGGTAGCAGGTCTTATGGTGGGCACAGGTCAAATAAAGATGATACTGTTAGAGATCGAAGGTTATTGGATACACCTGATGGACGAGGCAGTGTACATGGGGTTTACTCTATTCATTAGGGGAATTTTGAGGTCTAAAATGGGCCTCCTAAGGAAATTATAAAATAATAATGGAAATAATAAAATAATATTAGATTACATCATCAAATTTTAGAGGGAAAAAAGAAAAAAAATATTTTCTCAAGTCGTATTTTCATCTTATCTTCCTAAGGGTTTACTAAAATTTCTAGTGTTAGTACTCGTTGGATGCAAAATTTAATTTCTCATCCAAGGAGTACCCATGTTTCATACTTTCTTTGGACCTTACTACGAAAAAAATGAGAAATACATGAAAAACGTGATTTAATCACCCATGAATCACATTTTTTCATGTATTTCTCATTTTTTGTGGATCAAGGTCCATAAAAAATATGAAACATGGGTACTCATTGGATGATGAATTAAATTTTAAATCCAATGAGTAATCCCTCTCAGAATTTGAGAAAAACTTTAGGGAGATAAGTTGGAAATATGAGTTGAAAAAGTAGTTTTATTGTTTTATTATTTTTTAATATTTTTGTTTTCTTACTCCAAAAATGGTGAATCCTCCCCCATGGTTGACATCGTCATCTTCAATCCTATTGGTTCTTATAAAGTTTATTTTGGTTGTACATTTTTATTATGAGGCCCATTTTAGACCTCAAATGTCCCCTAATTTTTGGCTTAGACAAGTATCATGTTCATCCTCACTATCACCCTTACAGGAGGAGTGATAGGGTATATTTTCTGGATGAGTTCAAGAAAGAAGAGACACCTACATTTGATGGAGAAATGGAGAAGTCACTTGATGCAAAAGCGTGGTTACTTAGGATGCATAATTTATTTTGGTTACATGATTACTTAGAGAACATGAAGTAAATAATATCTATGTTTAGTCTTGAAGGTAAAGCAAACATTTGGTGGGAAGATGTAAAGAACGTCAGAGACATCTCAAAAGAGGAGTTGACTTGGAGTGAGTTCGAGAGACTTTTTAGGAATAAGTATCTATATTAGATATATTATGATAACAGGGCAAAGGAATTATATTAGTTGAAGACGTTATCTATGACCGACGAGGATTATACTTGCAGGTTCTTGGATTTGTTGAGGTATGTGCCTTATCTAAAGGAGGAGAAAAAATATTCATAGATTCATCAGTGGGTTGTCGGTAGAACTCAAGGACAAGATTTAGTTTGATGATCCTAGATCGCTGGAGGAAGCCATCAGAAAGCTGAAGAATTGTTATGAGAAATCAAAGCGAAGGTTCAAGACTAATTAGTATTGGCAAGGTAATAAGAAGAATAAAGGGAAATGGGATAAGAAGAAAACTAGACCTTAAGACACAGGTAGCAAAGAGAATGTAGTACCACCTAATAAGTTCAATTCAGCTAACATAAGACAGGTATTTTAGTCTGAGGAGCAGAACAAGGGTGATGGAAGGAAGCCTTTACAGTGTTGTACTTGTGGCCAAGATTATCCCAAGAGATATTTTCCACAACGTCACAGTGGCATAACACAGATATATAGGTCTAATTAAGCACAAAGAGTGGGGGATTTTGGACAAAGTATTCCACAGATTTATGAAACAATAGATAACAGGAAGGCATATCACCAAACATTTATTATCGAGATGGACGATAAAATTTGTGATCAAGTTATTTCTATTTTTATTGACCCTGGATCTAATTATAGTTATGTTAACCATGACCTGGTAGATATGTGTGGTTTGAATAAAGAAGTAAATGAAAAATCTTGGTTACAAAAGTTGGCTATAGGTTCAAAGAAAAGATTTCATCATTGTGTAAGAGCCGGTGCATTCGATTTGAATGGTATGCATACATCAACGCATCTGAATGTTCCTCCATTGGGATCATATAATTACTTGTTGGGTATGGATAGGTTGTATATTCATAGGACTAAGGTAGCCTACTATGATAATGATGTTGAGTGTTTGGATGACAATGTGGAACAAATAATCTTGCAGGGTAGGTGTTATCACCCTCCCCAACTTCCCAAGGCTGACAGTAGGATTGGAGAAAGGTAACCACAGACCAAACTTTAGGTCAGGTAGCTAGACCTACCCAGACCAGAGAGGGATATCTCTATGCCACTTTTAGTCAAAGGGATGATTGGATATAATGTTTTAGGCTAGTTATGATGCTCTACAGATTAAGGTTTTTTTTTGTTTGGAGTTTTGCTAGATAGGAATGATAGTTAGGAGACTAGGTCTAGGGTTTTGATATGATTTGAAAGGTTTAGATGTAGAGGTAAGGGTGATTCTAGGTAGGTAAGATAAGAAGCATGATTAATTTGTCATTTTTTATAGAGTGAAATGAGAGGGAATCAAAATGAGCATTAAATTGAATTCATTCATGAAAAGAGAAAAACAATTTCATGAAAATATTATGAAAAACAGAGCATGGAAAGCATGTTTTATGTCAATAAAATGATAAGAATTAGCATAAATAAGCATATACGTGAGAGATTAGTAACATAAATTTCAACATCATGAGTTTACAGAGAAAAAAAAAATTCTCAAAGGCATACCACAACAGTCTCAACACTATGTCTGCAACATTGTCCTTGATTTCATTAGAAAAATCTTGTACAATAGCTCCACTACAAGTAACAACTATCCAACAAAACCCTAGACAAAATAGAGTCTACTTATAGAAAATATAGACCATGACATCTCATCAGGTCGAAATCCCATCCAAAATGGATCATAAATCCAAAATATGAGACATTTCCTAGTTTCTAGGGAGCTTAGAAACAATTCCCTTAATTTTAGCTATAAACTAGGAGTGTTTGTCCCTTACACTAATTAAAAATTACTTCATGATAGGAAGCCAAAACCAACCCAATAAATCTAATGAAAATTCATAGGACATCATTTCCTTGAATTTGTAACCATTTCTGAGCTTGATAAGTTTCCTTGGGAATCCAATGCTAATTTGTGACAATTCTGACTCAAGAAAAAAATATTTTGAAGAAGCATAACAGAAATTTGGAGGCATTTTTTAGGCACTTTTAAGAGTCAAAATCTACTTCTGAAAGAAAAGTCAACTAGCCTTGTGTGTCTAGTTTCAAGAACATCTTTAATTTGGAAAAATGACCCATGGGAAGGCCTTCACAAGTGCATTCACCCAAGGTTACTCCAATGTGTTCCAGAAGCGTAATAGTGTGTTCCAGAAGCATAAAAAAGCCCTTTGAGAGGGATTTTGGAGGTATTCCCAAATAATTTGTAGGATTAAAGTGGTATGGTCGGAAAAATTAGGATGTCTGCTACAAAATGGAGTCCTCAAGCACTGCAAAACCTTGTTCCAAACCGCTGAAAAGTTGATTTGAAGATAACTTGTCCAGAATTGCATAAAATGACCTAGAGCAAGTGTATTGTTGGAATTTCTTTCAAAACATAACACCTGTGCATAAACTAAAGGAGTTTTTTCTTATCTTTGGACTATTATTGTCAAAAAAATCTGTATGTTTGTAAAATTCATATCCATTACTTCATAAAGTTATTTTGAATCCAAACTAACCCTGTGATAGTAGTGTAAGTTAGTGAGATGAAATGGGTGTGATAAGGTTGAGTAAAAATTATGATAAAAATTCAGTGGATATGGTAGTGTCTTGACTTCACAATGAAAGTGGAATGAAGATAAATGGGTAAGTGTAAGTTGGTAAAATTCTTAAAACATAGGAAATTCCCAATTTAGGTTGTGAGAATAACTAGTGTAAAAGTGTTTTAGGTTTAGAAGGTGAAATGAGGGCTATGGAGCTAATAAAAAACTTAATTTCAGTGAACAGGATGAAATTTTAGCTCCACATTGAAAGTGGAATTAAAGAAAATGGATGGGTGTAAGATGGTCAAAAGCCTAAAACATAGTCAACCCCTAGGTTTTCACTATTTTCACCGTGTTGAAAAGCTAGAATGAGGGTTTGATTATATTAGGGATGTTAGGAATGGTAGTGTAGATGATAGGAGTGTATAGATGGAGCATAGAGGATGTATGTATGTATTTTATGTCATGGGGTATGTTTTAGCTCAAAGGGATAGGTTAGGGTTTAACAAAATATTTTTTTTTTATATATGGACATTGAATCAATATGGAGAAGACTAAGGGACATGAAAAAGGTTTTAAATATTCAACATCAATCAAACAACCGCATTTAGGATTAAATATTAACTTGTATGAAGGCTACACAAAGAATGGATCACAAGCTCTAAGATTTTTGGATGGTTTCAAGCTTCAAGGCACCAGATATTTCCTCTAAATAGAAGCGTAACAACTGAATTTTGTACATCATGGGAGCGTAAAAACTGAATTCTATACACCCCAGAAGCATAAAAACTGACTTTTCTAATGAAAAGGAGCATAAAAACTAGGTTTTTTATTTCACAAAAGCATAACACAGTGTTACAAGAGCATAACACTGATTTTTTATTCCACATAAGGGTAACAACTGAGTTCAAAAATGAAACACAATGCCTTGAAGCATAACAAAACAATCCAGCAGTGTAATAAGATGCCCATAATTGTAACACAAGTGGTTTTTAAGGGTTATAAGAAATTTTTGATGAGATTTTAAGGCTTTTATTCGAAGCATAGAGAGTATGGAGGGTAATTGAAGTGAATAGTTGTTCTCTCATACACATGAACGGGTAAATAATGAATAAAATGAAGTTGGATTTTCATTTTATAACTTTGATGACCCTTTTCCTATGGCATTTACAATGACTTTTTAACCTTTTTTTGCACTTGAAAAGTGACATGTTTATCCTTTAAGTGAGATGAGAGGACAAAAAATCCCTTTTAATTCATTGACATTTGAGGTGACTTTATGGATCCTTGATGAGACATCAAGACATAGTTTGTTTATTTCCATGGTATAGTGAGAATGCTTCTTAAAACTTTGAAATCCTTTCAAACCTTTGAACTTTCACATTGGATATGACCTTTTCAAAACATTTAAGGAGTCTCTAAGCCTTGAAATGACCCTTTATGTATTTTAATGGGACAATAGGTCAAAGTGACCTCTTTTGAATCTCTAAGGGTCAAGATGACTATTTGGTCCTTAAATGAGACAGTGAGACAAAATTCTTGAATTTTTCATGAAACAGTGATACAAAGATGATAAGCTTTAAATATTTTGGAACTTGAGCCATATGAAACAAGATTTGTGGCCTTTGCTTCATCTTCATAAACATGCTTGCTCCTTCATTAGGATTTTATGAATGGAATTGAGGGTTGCTGCCTTGTGTTCAGTGAAAATTTGAAGATTTTTCAAAGGCAGAGATGAACCTAGACTTTGACCTATATGAGATGGAGTTACCTAACCCTAGACCTCTTGAATGATGATGATGGAGATGGTGAACTCGAAACTGATGATGGTGATGACCTTGACAATGGTGGCGATGAATGAAATGAAGGAGCAACAAACATGATTTAGACCTCTTCAGTGACCAAAATTATTTTCTAAGAACATGTTCGAAAAAGTAAAAAAAATTGACCTATGACTTCATGGAAAGCAACTGAAAGAGTTATTTGATCACTAACATACTTGGGCTAACATTGGATCCAATTGGGAATTTCATCTCCTTCAGGAGGTGTCAAGAACACCATAGGTCATGTAGCCTTACCATTGGGTGATGGATTCAAAATGGACATTGAAAAACTTTGAAAAGATAAAAATGATGAACTAATTATGGAAATTACTTTGACTAGGAAAACTGACTTAACTCTAACTTGACAACTGAATGAAAAAAAAATTACAAAACTTATTGATGGCAACATAGCATCAAGACTTGAGGGTTTCAAATCCCGATGAAAAATACCTACCTATTGAAGACATATGTACAATTGTGTGATATGATCCTTCCAGTGTAACCAATCCAGTAAATGGCTACTTATTGAAATCCTACTCACACGTTCCTTGAGCAGGCAAAAGAAAAATGAAAGTGGCAACTCAACTTTCCACTGAATCCAATAATTTTCCACTGAAAATTCTTCCTCTACTGATGACTACAACAAAATCACCAGAGGACCTTGGAAAGAATGTAACATATGATCTTTTGAATGATTAAAAGTAGGAAAAGAAAACCTTATTCCACAATGTTGGTTGGTTTATATGTTGAAACTGTTTTTCATTCTCATGATCCACAATAGATAAGGGCTTTGAAATTTCTTGAATTCATCAAACACAATAGCAAGATCATATGCAACCAGGATGTCTTTATCATTAATTAGATCACATAGAAGTTGGCGAGGTTGCTGCAACTCATCATTAGAATCTTGAAATAAAACTTCGCTTTCATTATTCAAATATGATTGATCTTTAATTATGGAAGAAAATACTATTTGTTGGAGATGTTCTTGTGGATCATAATATTGCTTCAAATCAACAAATGATTCTTCAATGATATGCTCAATTAATTTTACCTGATGATTGGCAAGAGGAATTTGTTCGAGAACCATGGTGCCAATGTGTACACCCATAGGATCTAAAATAACATGTTCTTTTTCATTATTTTCCTTTTCTTGATTAGTTTAAGGATGTTGAGTTTCTTCCTTAACCTATAGCTGATTAGTGTGTTGTGTTGCTGCCATAATTGTTTCATGTGGGGAATATTTATGAGCATCTAGACAATATACACCGTATGTTTCTTCATAAATCAAAGAGGAGGCTACTATGTGTTGAGTATGATCTTGTGTATCAAAGTGAATAGCTTCTTCAGATTGTTATTGGAAGGAAAAATGATAGAAGGATCCAATGATCTCTTCATCATACATACATTCGATATCATAAATTCTTTTAAGATATGCAATAGGACCTTCACAATAATCACAACAAATTTTAAAAGAGACAAAGGAAGATGACACTGTCCATAATTCTTGAAGAACACTCTATGGAAATATTTAAGATAACATAAGCTTCCTTCTGGTAACCCTTCATACCATACTCTAGCTTTGTCTTCTGGGGTAGACATAAAAATTTTCATTAAGAAATCCTCAGGAAACTCAATCTCTAGTTTACATGCATGCATGTGAAATCTAACCAGATGTAGAACTGCCTCATCCTTGCTTCCATCTATGAATTTGGGTAGATAAGTTTTCCAATCTATGCAAGGAATTCGATTTGGAAAACTAGGAATGTGAGCACGATTCATAGAAGCATACCTTCTATCAGTTGAATCTATATTGAAAATAGTGAAATCACCAAGAAATTATTCAAGCTATTGATTTTTTAACAGTGGAGTCGCCATGAAAACTCTGAACTTTTGGATTCTCGCCACCGGAGTCACCAAGTGAATGATGCACAACCTTTCTTGTGCCTAACCACTATTTCACCTTCATCAATCAAATCTAATATCTGTCGTTCTTTCCTAGGAAATATTTAACCTTCGCTTCCCAGCAACAATGCCAAGAATTTTATCACTCTCCCCAGCTTCCCAAGTCTGACAATAGGATTGGAGAAAGGTAACCACAGACAAAAATTTAAGTCAGGTAGCTAGCCCTACCCGAACCAAAGAGGGCTCTCTCTATGTCACTTTGTAGTTAAAGGGATGGCTATATATAATGTTTTAGGCTAGTTATGATTCTCAATAGATTAAGTTTTTTGTTTGTTTTGAGTTTTGCTGGATAGGAATGACAATTAGGAGACTAGGTCTAGGGTTTTGATTTGATTTCAAAGGTTTAGTTGTAGAAGTAAGGGTGAAGATAGGTATGTAAGCTAAGAAGCATGATTAATTTTTTATTGTGTATAGAGTGAAATGAGAGGGAATCATAATAAGCATTAAACTGAATTCATTCATTAGAAGAGCAAGACAATTTCATGAAAATATTATGAAAAACAAAGCATTGAAAGCATGTTTTCTGTCAATAAAATTATAAGAGTTAGCATAAATAAGCATATATGTGATAGATGAGTAACATAGAATTCAATTTCATGAGTTTAGAGAGAAAAAAAAATGCTCAAAGGCATACCACAAGAGTCTCAACACTATGTCTACAAAATTGTCCTTGATTTCATTAGCAAAAGCTTGTAAAATAGCTCCACTGCAAATAACAACTATCCAACCCAACTCAAGATAAAAGAGAGTCTACTTATAGAAAATATAGACCATGACACCTCATCAGGTCGAAATCCCATCCAAAATGGATCATAAATGCAAAAGACGAGTCATTTCCTAGTTTCCAGAGAGGTTAGAAAGCATTCTCTGAATTTTAGCTATAAACTAGGAGTGTTTGTCCCTTACATTAATTAAAAATTCCTTAATTATAAGAAGCCAAACCAACCCAATAACTCTAATTAAAACTCATTGGATAGAATTGCCTCAAATTTTAACCATTTATGAGCTTGACAAGTGTCCTCAGGAATCTAATGCTAATTTGTGACAATTTTGCAGAAGAAAAAACAATTTTCCAAAGCGTAACAGAAGATTGGAGGAAATTTTAAGTGTGAAAATCCACTTATTAAAGAACGGTCAACTATCCCTTTGTTTCTAGCTTCCATAAAATCTTGAATTTTTCAAAATGACCCATGGGAAGGCCTTCAAAAGTTCATTCTCCCAAGGTTACTCTAGTGTGTTCCAGAAGCGTAACAAAGACCTTTGAGAGGTATGTTGGAGGTCTTGCAAAAATATTTTTGGGCTAAAATCAGCATGGTTGGAAAGCTTAATATGTCTACTATAAAATGGAGTCCTCAAGCACTGCAAAACCTTGTTCCAAACCCTTGAAAAGTTCATTTGAAGACAAATTTTCCAGAATTGCAGAAAATGACATGGAGCAAGTGTATTGTTGGAACTTATCTCAAACCATAACACCTGTGCATAAAATGAATGATTTTTTTGTTCTTTGGCCTATGATTGACAAAAACCTCTTTAACTTTTGTAAAATTCATCTCCATTACTTTAAAAACTGATTTTGAAGCCAAATTGTCCCTGTGATAGTAGGGTAAGTTAGTTAGATGAAATGGGGGTGATAGGGTTGAGTAAAAATTTTGATAAAAATTAACTCGATAGGGTAGTGTCTTGACTTCATAATGAAAGTGGAATGAGGAGAAATGGGTAAGTTTAAGGTGGTAAAAAGCCTAAAACACAATCAACCCCTAGGTTTTTAATGTTTTCACTGTGTTGAAAAGCTAGAATGAGGGTTTGATTATATTAGGGATGTTAGGAATATCAGTGTAGATGATAGACGTGTATAGATGGATCATAGAGGATGTATGGATGTAGTTTATGTGATGGGTTATAGTTTTAGGTCAAAGGGATATGTTAGGGTTTAACAAAATAAAAACATTTTTATATATGGACAGTGACTCAATATGGAGAAGACATAAGGGACATGTTTAGGTTTTAAATCTTCAACATAAATCAAACACCATTATTTAGGATGAAACCTTATCTTGTATGAAGGCTACACAAATAATGGATCACAAGCTCTGATATTTTTGGAGGGTTTCAAGCTTCAAGACACTGGAAATTTTCTATAAATGGAAGCGTAACAACTGAATTATGTACACCACAGGAGCGTAACAACTGAATTCTATACACCACATGAGCATAGCAACTAACTTTTCTAATGCATAGGAGCATAAAAACTAGGTTTTTGTATTTCACAGAAGCGTAACACAATGTTACAGGAGCGTAACACTATGATTTTTTATTCCACAGAAGGGTAACAACTGATTTCGAAAATGAAATACAATGTCGAGAAGCATAACAAAACAATCCAACAGTGTAATAATATGCCTAGAAACATAACACAAGTGGTTTTTAAGGGTTTTAAGTGAGTTTTGATGAGATTTTAAGGCTTTGATTCAAAGCTTAGAGAGTATGGAGGGTAAGTGAAGTGAAGATCATTTGTTCTCTCATACACATGAAAGGGTAACTAATGAATAAAATGAAGTTGGATCTTCCTTTTATAACTTTGATGACCTTTTTACCTTTTCACATGGAATTTACAACGACTTTTTAACCTTTTTTTGCACTTGAAAAGTGACATGATGCTCCTTTAAGTGAGGTGAGAGGACAAAACAAACCCTTTTTATTCTTTGACATTTGAGGTGACTTTATGGATCCTTGATGAGACATCAAGACAATTTTTTTCTTATCATGCGATTGTGAGACTGCTTCTTAAAACTTTGAAATCCTTTCAAACATTTGAAATTTCACATTGGATATGACCTTTTCAAAACATTTAAGGTGTATTTGAAGCTTGAAATTACCCTTCATGTATTTGGATGGGATAGTAGGTCAAAGTGGCCTCTTTTGAAACTATGACAGTCAAGATGACTTTTTGGTCCTTAAATGAGACTGTGAGATAGAATTCTTCAAATTTTCATGAAACAGTGAGACAGAGATGAGATGATTTGAACCTTTTGGAACTTGAGCCATATGAAACAATAGTGGTGGCATTTGTTTCATCTTCATAAACATGCTTTCTCCTTCATTAGGGTTTTATGAATGGAATGGAGTGTTTTTGCCTTGTGTTTAGTGAAAATTTGAAGATTTTTCAAAGGTATAAATGAACCTAGAATTTGACCTATATGAGATGGAGTTACCTAACCCTAGACCTATTGAATGATGATGATGGAGATGGTGACCTAAAATTAATGATGGTGATGACCTTGACAATGGTGCCGATGAATGAAATGAAGGAGCATTAAACATGATTTAGACCTCTTCAGTGACCAAAATTATTTTCTGAGAACATGTTCGAAAAAGTAAAAAAAAATTACCTATGACTTTGTGGAGAGCAACTGAAAGAGACATTTTATCACTGACATACCTGGGCTAACAGTAGGAATAAGGAAACATTACTTAGGATGGTTACAACTATGCAGGAAAAGCACATTCATAGGAAAGAGTATGTGTTATTTGCAATGCATATATCCAGTGATAAAGGTAATTATGTTGAGGATGCATAGGTATTGAATAGGTATCCGATATTGTAGCGGTTTAAAGATGTATTTAACACAGAGATTCTAGAGTTACTGCCTCAAAGGGAAGTGAAATTTTTTATTGAGTTGGTACCAGGGGTAACAACAACATCAAAGGCACCTTACACAATGAGCACTCTAGAGGTAGTGGGGTTGAGCCTGCAGTTGATGGAAATGCTTGACAAAGGAAACATTAGGCCAAGTGTGTTGTCTTGGTGTGCACTAGTATTTTTTGTGAAGAATATGGATGGTACTCTTATGCTATGCATTGATTTTAGGTAGTTGAAAAAGGTAACCATTAAAAATAGGTATCCATTGCGGAGAATCATCGACTTGTTTGACCAGTGTAAGGGAGTAGAAATGTTCTCAAGGATTGAATTGAGATCAGAATACCATCTAGTAACAAATAAAGATGAGGACATTTATACAACTTCTTTCTGGACCAAGGATGGGAATTATGAGTTTCTTGTAGTTACATTTGATTTGAATAATCCTCCAACAACTTGTATGTTCTTGATGAAAATTGTATTGTATCCTTATCTGGACAAGTTTTTTATTTTATTCATTGATGATATATGGATATATTTTAAGAACGAGGAAGAGAACGTCAGACATTTAGCAGCAATATTGAGATTTCTAAGAGAGCATCATTTGTATGCCAAGCTTAGCAAATGCAGTTTCTTTAAAAAAGAGGTACATTGTTTGGGGATTGTGGAATGGAAAACTCCTAGGAATGTGGAGGAGGTCAAATCATTGATGGGGTTATATGGTTATAATGGTAGTTTCATCAGGAAATTCTCGCGGATTGCATAGCCTAATACATCATGCAGAGGAAAGGGAATGAATTTGAATGTAAAGGGGAATTTGCAAAAAGTCTTGATTAGTTGAAGCAGTTGTCAATAGATGCTCCAGTTCTAAAGATCACAGATCCAAACAAAGAGTTCGTGGTGTGTAAAAATTATTTGGAGAGAGAACTTGGTGTGATTTTGATGTAGGAAGGACAAGTAGTATGTTATGAATTAAGGAAATTGAATGAGCATGAGAAGAATTATGTGACACATGATATTGAGTTGGAAACAATCATCCATGCATTGGAGATGTGGAGACACTATCTTCTTGGTAGGAGGTTTTTATTGATGAGAGATCAGAGCGGATGAGGTAATTATTTGACCAACTGAATTTTAATTCTAGGAAATATAGGTGGTTGGCCATGATTAATGAATTTGACTTAGAGATCAAGAAAATTCAGGGAAAATATATCATGGTTGTAGATGCTCTTAGCACGAAAGTACATGTAAATCACATTGAGGCTATGAGTTCATATGGGACAGACTTACATGATCAGATCTTGCAGGAAGGACAACAAGTTGACAAATATAGGGAGGTTAAGCACAGGGTACATAAGGGTACAAGTGAACAAGATGTGAATATTCATCTCATGGTAGATGGTTTGATGAGATTTAGGGACAAGATATATGTATCAGACAAAAGTGAGATGAAAAAGCTTATCTTGAGGGAATTTCATGGTAAGTCATATTTCAGTTCATCAAGGATTTCAAAAAACATTCACAATGGTGAAGAAGTATTACTATTTGCCTAATATGAAGAAGGAAGTGGCAAATTTTGTGGCTAGATGCTTGGATTTTCAACAAGTAAAAGAGGAATGTAAGAATCCAGGCAGTTTACTATAGGAGATCCTAATTCCACAATGGAAATGGGAGGTCATTTCCATGGATTTAATTGGATTTTTGCTAAGGAAATATAGACAACATGATTCTGTCATGGCTATGGTGGAAAGTTTGACTAAGGTAGCTCACTTCATAGCAGTTAAGTCTTCTTATTAAACTAGTAATATAACACATGTATTCATTAGGGAGATAGTGAAGTTGCATGGTATTTCGAAGAAGATTGTCTGAGACATAGATTCCAAGTTCTCTTCCTATTTATGGAAAGAGTTATTTGCAGGTTTGGGTACAAGTTAGCCTTTAGTAAAACATATCATCTATAGACAAATGGACAGATAGAGAGGGTGAACAGGATTTTGGAGGACATATTGAGAATGTATGTTATGCATCAACAACGGAAGTGGGAAGAGTATCTACCACTAGTTTATTTTTCTTACAACAATGAGTATTAGGAATCTATGACGATGCATCTATTTTAGGCATTGTAGGGGAAGAGATGTAATACTCCCATCAGTTGGAATGATCCAGTTAAAAGGGTATTGATTGGACCAGATATGTTGGCACAAATGGAACATGAAATGTGTTGGGGTTACTATGTTTTGGCCAGATTGGAAATACCAAAAGATAATGCAACATCAAACCACTTTGGGATCCTAGGATCTAGCCCTCCTGGATCCAGAGAGGGATCTCTCTATAAATGTAAAGAATAATATATATTTTAGCTCAAAATGAGGTATTAGGCTAGGTATGAAGCACAGGGGTTTTTCATTTTTTTTGTTTGGTTGGATTGGTCGAAGATCATTAACTGAGAAGGTTAAATGGAATGAAAGGAACAAAGTAGCAGGATGTTTCGGCAAAAGAAGATAAGTCAAGAAAGTGTCAAACCATTGGGCTATGGAGTCATGAAAGGGGATTGCTTGCATAACAACTATCCAAGGTTTTCATAGGGCAAGTCATCTATACTAAAGGATATTTTAGATATATGGTGGAGTGGAACATTAAGGAGTGAAGTGAAAGAAGGAAAGAAACCCAAGTGCAGTCTGAGATTAGGTCAGATGTCATTTAAATCCAGATCTGCTTTGACATACTCAGAGGAAACTCTCAATAAAACACAAAGGGTAGATTAATATCAGGTCAGAGGTCATCTAACTCCAGGCTTGCTTTCAGCATACTCTCAAGGGAAAACAATTAAGATTTAACACAAAGCAAGGCCTAAGATCAGAGAAGGACTTTTAACCTTCAATTTTTTTGACACTAGCTCGCAGGGATCTTAGAAAGGCCAATCTGTTGGAAAAGGACCCCAATGGGTAGGGTTAACTCTAAATCCCCAGTATCCCAATTCTTCCAGCTTAAACCCAACAGGAATATCTAAGCAAAAAACTCCAAATTCGAACATTAGTAATCATGGGCTATACCAACATCTTTGACTGGTTAAATTATATGAATTTTCTCCCAGATACACAATCAGCAGAAAATATCAAAGATAAGAAGAGCATGAAAGCATTAGGGTACCATGAAGGGGTATATCCTAAGCCAGATTTAATGATTCTTATCAGAGAATAATGAACAATATGATTAAAATGAAATAAGACAATTGCAGTGAGAGAAACATCACCAGAAATATAGACCAGGATCCTGTGAAATTTGCTTGTTCAATTGATGTGAAAAACCAGTCACATACTCTGAGCTCAATGGCTCTTTACATTCCAAACTTCTCCTCCCAGCCTACTAAATTACAAACTACTAAGCTACTTCCCCCAATAACAGTTCTAATAGTCAAATGAATCCCTACAACTAACAACAACCTTTACAATGTATTACTTAGGGGTTATTATAGGAGAATGAATAGAAGTAGTAGTAGATGTAGATTTAATTAATTCATTAAGACAAAGTAGAGGAAGTGTTCGTGCCCACTCTGCTTAATGGCTCTGTATTGACACATTGGTACTCTTTAGGCTGTTTCAGAAGTCTTGTCAGGTTGACATTAACCTCGGATGTGTTCTTTGAAATCCTCTCTGATTGCATGGTACTTTGTATTGCCTTATGAAATAAGTAACATGGATAGAAAATTTGCAGGTCTCCGTACTTCCATAACTGATGTCCTGACAGTTCTTTAGAAGATAATGTCAAAGAAATAACTATTCTGGGCTCAAGGAGGCATGGAGAAGGTTGTGTAGGTAGTCCTTCTGGAGGAAATACGTTCTGCTGTCATTAAAACACATATATGGCTTGTTTCATGTGCTTTAGGCTTCATTAAGCCTCTTAATCATCTTCATGATATTCCTCCGTGTCTTCTTCATTTAATCATGGGATTAAGGTGTTAAATATTCAATAAAGAGCCCTAAGACTCTTAATCTGTTTTCTGATACTCTTTGCCACTACTGTGATAGTCTCTCTGTGCTCTCAGTCACAGTGACTATGACTATGAAGACAGAATGCATTTTATCATCCATATACCCTGCATAATACAAAAAAATTGTTATGAAATCCAAGGGGAGTGAGGGGAGGAAGGATGTGGAGGCCTATGGAAATGGTGGAGCAGTGGCGGAAATGGCGGAGGCAAGCAAGAGAATGAATGAAAATGCAACAGAATGGTGAAAAGTAAGCCTGTCGAAGGTTTGGAGCGAGGTATGTTTTGGGCCGTCGGATCAGATCTTCCAATGGAAATCAACGGTCGATATTGAATGATGAGGCCTTTTGGATGATGGACGAAGGAGAAAGGGGATGGGGTGAAATTATATCATGGTCATTGGATCATAGCGATAGATGGTTATGATTAAACATAAGATTTCGATACGAAGGATAAAAGGTGGTAAGGTGGAAAACCATGGTGGTGTTTGCGTGGGGTAGGAGGTGGGAAGTGGTTTTAACAAAAATCATGTGATTCCACTCATCGTGTGATGCGTGGCGAAACAAAACCGCCCATATCGCGTGATTTCAAAAAGTTAAAGTCCGAACATCAAAATAATGCGATATGGTTCTTGGCCATTAGATGTGGGGCGGAGAGATCCGACGGTGGAGGCGCGAGCGTGATATGGGAAGGTGCACGAGCGGAAGCGGGCCATCGGGTTCCATAGCAACCATTGGATCTATTCAATGGACGATCAAGATTTAAAGTTGATGCGACAGTGTTACAAAGGGGGAGAAAGTTATATGGTGCACAAAACAATCCTGACCGTTGGATCTACACAAACGGACGGTTGTGATTCAATCAGAGATTAAGCAGGTGGGGGGAAAAGAGATGGACGAGCGCGATGTGATTAAGCGCTAGCCATCCAATCTGGAACCAGATCGACGGTCCATACTTAATCGGGGGGTAATGGTGAGGGGTTATGGGCGGAGAAATATAAAGAGCGATAGTCATTGATTCGTGTAGATCAACGGTGGAGTTTGAAATGGAGGTAGAGAGGAAAATGACTAATCACATCGGGGATTTAGAAGAAAGAAAGGGAAAAGGCACTCACAGAAAGTTTCAATTACGATTAGCGCCTGGGGCTTTAGGACCTGGTCTGGCGCCGGGTTATATGGAGGAAGGGCTACAGAGTATAAGCCCTCGGGGGCTAAACTCTGTTATAGTGTAAAATAGAGGGTTTTTAGGCCAAATTTAGTGTTTTTGAGGCCAAATGAGGGTTCCGGTAGGTAGAATGGGAGGTCTTTAAACCAAATAAATGGTAATACAAGGTTTAAAGGGGATTTTAGGATGATATGAGGTTTGAGGGAGGGACTTTTGTGGGATTTGAAAAGGGGGAAAAAGTGATGAAAAATGGAGGTTTTGTGAGGATGACATAGGGAAAATGGAGGCCTTTTTTACAACAGTTTTCTTCACAAAAAGTGAGGATTTTTTATTGACACAGCTTTTAGGATTGCTTTAGAGGGAAAAGGCACATGGAGGCTTCAAGGATGAAATATTTTCAAGGGAAATGTTTCTCTTGAAGACTCAAAACATATTTAGCCACCTGTTTGCTTGTCAAAAAATTCATAGGTGGCTAACAAAATGCAGGTAATCAAGAATAATTTGAAGGAAAAAAAATACATGAAGGAGAGCTATGCAGATCAACATAGGGTGTTTAAGGAGTTTCAGGTTGGGGACCAAGTGTACTTATTCTGTAATATCCCCAAATTGGGACTGCTAGCAAGGCATGCCTGAAAAATGCATTATTCAGGAATGTATGACTTAGCACTGGAAACCAGCCCTTGGATCCCTTAGATCTAATAATATAAGACCCAAATCCAAGAGTATATTAGAAACAAATATTTCTAGGTGGGTTAAATAGATCTCCCACACCTAGTACAACTAGAAAATTTCCCAAAGAAGGGACTGTAGCACTATGTGACAAAACTGCTAAGAAAATAATGCAGTTCATCCAAATATATGCAAGAGGCAAATATGTAGGCTCAATAATGTCATTTACAATAGCATATCAAGATTATATTGAAGCCCATACATCATAGAACAGAAAGTGGGAAACTTTACATGAAGAAATGCTCAAAATAAGAGGCTGCAACCGTATGATATGACTGTATAAGCTTGACAACGTTATTTTATTAGCTGAAAAGAGCTGTAAGCTACACTTCAGATATAGAGAATATCTGTGTACAAAAATATAGATCTATATCATATCTGTACACTATAGAGTCTCCTCTTCAAAAGCCCCTTGGGGTTTTTAGCAGAAAATGTAGTACATGGAGTAGATCTGAGATCTAAGGCAGCTGATCTGCAGAATGATTCAGAATTTCTAAAGAAAATACATCAGTATTCAGATCAGATCTGAATGGAACATGGATTAGATCTATAATCCACGGATCACCACAGTCAAGGGCAGATTCCCAACACTAGAGATCTCTCCTCCTTGAAGTGCCAAAAGACCCTGCAACTTTCTCCTTGTAAATAACGCAGTTTTGGAAGATAGAATGTGTTGTAGGCTCTAGGGCATGATTTGGCCTCAATCCAAGATCTGAAAATGAGCTCTCCTCATCCAATACTCTCTTGCCAATGGGATAGAAGACTTTCCCAGTGAAATGAGGCACTAGAATGGCTTAGATCTGAATAGATCTAGAATCCACTTGCTGCAGCTTACAAAGACAGCCAAACCCTCAACAGGATATGCGGTTTAGTTGGAATAAAAGCTTGGACAAATGCCTGATTATGGTCAAGAAATGAAAGACTCCTCCAAGAGGCCTCTCAAGGAAGAGGTGGGATTCCCGATCAGGAACACCCTAGTGCTAAACATCACTATTCTCAGCTAAAAAACTAGAGAATGAGAAGTGTCTAAGCAGAAAAATCCTTTAGAAATAATCTCTTCAACAATCCTTGTCATGTTTTCCTCCTCCTCCTTAAATAAGATGGAATCATTGCCAAACCCTAAACCATCTCAATGATTTAGCTGCATTCACATGATTAGCCTCCAACTAAAACCGTGTTGTGCATCTAGGTGGTTCAATGTATCTAGACAACACTGTTGATTTGGTCCAGTTGACCCAGTCAAATGAGTTAATCCCTTTCACACATAAGGGGTTTCATTAAGGCAACCTAGATTTAGCCTTGTTCACATGGGCATTGATTTATTTTTCTATTTTAGGAGTTTAATTTTATCCTCATTTACAATTTATTCTTTCAACAAGAAAATGGAAACAAAATAGTATATTCCTATTATCTTGGGCTAATTAGGAATGTTACAGTCCTCCCCTCCAAAATTTTGCTTGTCCTCAAGCAACTGATAAGGTGAGTGCTGCAACTCATCTCTTTCTCCATTGGTGTCAAAAACAAAGGATAAGCTTCTCTCACAAGCTAAGTGATCACCAAACCATCCAGCCATGACTTGTTCCAACAATGTTCTCATGAGAGGAAAACAACTCATCCCATAAGGAAACAATAATTCACATGAAACAACCATGGTTTTCCCAATGCCCTCCCTGAAATATAAGACAAAAAGTACATGGAGTGTAGTAATTCCATAGGGCACATGCATGCCTTCCCTCCTTCCTCCACACATCCCCATAAAAAGAACAAGTACATCATCAATATAGGGGATCAAAACAATGTGCAAACAATCAGAAGTTTGTGCACATGGAGGTGGATCATAGTCCCACATGTGGAACCAGCGTAGAGCATCCCCTGCCTGCATCAAATCAAGATGTGGTAAGTGGTTTTCCCACCACTTACTTGTTTCCCATACCATCTCACCATAGTTGAATGTGTGAGATATATTTGGTGCTTTTGGGAAGCACCCATCATGATGAAAAATGTCCCTTGTTCTTCCAAGGGAGTGGCCCAATTCAGAAATTTTTGGGACCCAATATTGGCCATGAGGCTTACAAAATATATTACTTCTCCTTGGAGTCATGGCCTGCAAATACATGGTGTAAGAATGCATGAAATCAAAATATAACATAGATGTACTTAGAGCATGCTCTTCACGAACAATCCTCCTCCTATCAATGGAGTGGTGCATATATTTGCTCTCTTCTTCAAGAGGAGAAAGAGAGGGCTGATTTAAATCTTCCTCAGATTCATGTTGCTACTCCAACTCCACAAGTTCCATGCATCTCTGACAATGCTGATATAGTTATTTTTCAAAGCCCTCCCAATAATAGCTCCTCAAAATGATATTGTTGAGCTTCATAGAATAGGTGTAGCTAAAATTGAACTCTTCATAAGCCCTCTGTAGTAATTTTTCCTTGAGCTTGGGAGCTCTAGACAAGAAGATCCTACCATGATTATAGATGACTCGATCAAGGATTGAATAGCTCTCTTCATGCAACCAGTCATCAAGAATCATGAAAGTATGAAGATCCTTGGAGTATTCCACCAACAATTGGGATTTCCAATAGGGATCTAATGTGCCCAACAATGATAGCGCTGATAGTGTGTTATCTGAGGTGTTTTCCATGTTGTCGTTATTCTCCTTAACGTCTCCCATGCCAAAGGTGTATGTTGGAAAGACAAGCTTCCCATTTTCCTCCTCCTTGACATCTCCCATGCCAAAGGTACAAGGTGGAAGGTTGCTAGTCCTTCCTTGTTGCCCTCCTTGCTCATGCACATGCTCAAAAGAAGATGTAAGTTTTTGGAAGTTAGTCTCCCATGGAAGACTATCATCTATCCAAAACCTCCTTGGTTTTGCCAAAGTATGCATGTGTGACCGCCATCTGTCATCATGTATGGAAGAGGATCCTTCAAACAAGTTTTCCTTCTGATTCAAGGATTGCTTTCCTCGATTCATGATGGTGTCATCCTTCATCCTTGCAGCATCTTTTCTCAGCACAATATGGGATGAGAGAATGGATAGTGATGTTAAGGGAAAAATTATTTACCTCTCCTTGTACTTTCCGCATACTCTCAACACTGAAGCATGGTATTTTAATGCTCACTCCCTCCATGGATCTATGAAAGGAGCATCAATGCATGAAACATATTTCATTAAATCTAAATCAGGTGGTCTCCCAGGTGGAATACCAAAATATAATGATGTCTCATGGCTCATTCCCATGTGAACAATAGATGGGAACATAATATGACTGCTTCCACTACACAAATCCATCTCTGATTGATGTGTGGAAGTATTATGATAAGGAGAAGTTGGAGCAACTCCCCCATCTTCTTCTTCATCACCCACCTTCTGCGATATCTCACAGTCTAAGGTGCTCCCTTTAGATGCAGTTAACTTATGAACACCCATCATATTCTTGGTGTCAAGAGTCTTGATCACAAAGGACTGATTCATCATAGTGTGTGTTCCAAAATTTGGATGGAGTGTTGGAACACATTCCCTCCATTGTTTTGTCTCTTTGTCTATCATCATAGACACATGTTGCTCATCCACTTTATGTACAGGATCCTTGGGGAATTCTTGCAAAGATACAAGAGCCCTCTTATTGGAAGCAATGGCTTCAGCTCCATCTCTCAATAAAAATAGATCTCCTCCTATTGTCACAGTGTTGGAGGAACCTTTCAGTTCTTCTTCTTTCTCCTCCTCATCAATGGAGTATGCCTCATCAATAAGAGATCCTTTCACTTGATCTCTTCTTGAAAAAGAAACACTCATGTCTTCTTCTCCAAAAGAAGGTTCTTGCTGAAGTAGGTCCTTTTCACTTAGGAAATCATGCAAAAGATCTTCAATCCCTTCAAAAATGTTCTGAAATGGATTTATCTTCATGGATCTTCCCATATCATGCAAATGTTCTGATCTCTTGGGCTTAGTTTGCTTACCCAAAGAAATTTCAGATGGCATAGAATCAAATCTTTTCACTAACCTCCTGGTGAACTTTGCATAAGTAGAGATGTTTACAATTTTCAATGAAGAAGACTCAAACAACCACCAGGAATATTCTTTACCTTGGAGGTGTAGCACAACTACTCTTATGGATTCTTCTTCAGAAACTTGATGCAGCTGGAAGTATGTGTCCAACTTCTCTACCCCAGACTTGGCTGAGCTCTCAGGTGATCCATCAAAAGTATGTAGGAAAGTTCTACCCAAGGTGTGATGCATGCACCCTCTTCTCCTCATAGTTCTATGGGATCTTCTTTCCTCTTTGAGTTGAAAAAACCCCGAAAAGCTTAGATTCTCTTTGAATCTTTTAGACTGAGATTCATATTCTCGGAGATAGTCACCAAGAGTCTCCTCCTTTGGTGTCTCTCCTCTTACAAGGAATGTAGGCATGCTACAACGTTGTAGATTAGATTGTGTGGCTGAATTCTCACACACATCAGATGAAGTAGTGGGGCTTCCTTCATGTGCAAACCTCTCTAAGGGATCTGCTAGTCCTTCATTCCTCAGCCCTCTGATTTCATTCTCCAGCTCATGCATAGTTTGGAACAGAGTTCTTGAAAACTCTTTCCCTTTCAACCTTCCAGATGAAGGGTTTGGACCCTTGTCTTCTGTGTCTTCTGTGTAAATACACTTCTTCATGAGTATTTTCTATCCATGAAAAGACATATTGGCTCTTCAATAAGAAAATCACACGCTGTGCCAAGATAGTTTCTCTGATACCACTGTAATATCCCAAAATTGGGACTACTAGCAAGGCATGCCTAAAAAACACATTTTCAGGAATGTATGCTTCAGCACTGGAAATCAGCCTTTGGATCCCTTATATCTGATAATCTAAGACCCAAATCCAAGAGGATATTAGAAACAAATCTTTCTAAGTGAGTTAAACAGATCTCCCACACCTAGTACAACTAGAAAATTTCCTAAAGAAGGGACTGCAACACTATGTGACAAAACTGCTCAGAAAATAATGTAGTTCAGCCAAATATATGCATGAGGCCAATATGTAGGCTCAATAATGTCATTTACATCAACATGTCAAGATTATATTGAAGCCCATACATCATATAACAAAAAGTAGGAAACTTTACATGAAGAGCAACTCTAAATGAAGGTGCCAACCATGGTATGGCTACAAGCTTGACAGAAGTCTGTTGTTTTGTTGGTGAAAAGAGATGTAAGTTACACTTCATATCTAGAGCAGATATGTGCAAAAATATGGATCTATATCAAGTACGCCTACTATAGGTCTCCTCTTCAAAAGCCCATTTTGGTTTCGGTAAGAAAATGTAGTTCATGGAATAGATATGAGATCTAAGGCAATTGATACGTAGAATGATTAGAATTTCTGAAGCAAATACATCGATATTCAAATCCCAGGATATGAATGGAGACATGGATTAGATGCGCAAATCCGGATCACCAGGTGGAAGAACCAAATTCCTAACACTAGAGATCTCTCCTCCTTGAAGTGCAAAAAGACCTGCCAGGTTTCTAAAATAATGCGATTACGGAAAGATGGAATGCATTATGAGCTGCAGGCACTGGTTGGCCTGAAAGATCTGAAAATGAGCTCTCCTCATCCAATACTCTCTTGTCAATGGGATAGAAGACTTTCCCAGTGAAAAGAGGCACCAGAATGACTTATATCTGAATAGATCTAGCCTCCACTTGCTGCAACATACAAATACAAACAAACCCTCAATAGGATCTGCATTGTAGTTGGAAGAAGAGCTTGGCCAAATTCTTGATAGTGGTCAAGAAATGCAAGAATCCTCCAAGAGGCCTCTAAAGGAAGAGGTGGGATTCCCGATTAGGGACACCCTAGTGCTAAACAACACTATTATCAGCTAAAAAACTAGAGAATGAGAAGTGTCTAAGCGGAAAAATCCTTTAGAAATAATCTCTTCAACAACCCTTGTTATGATGTCCTCCTCCTCCTTAAATAAGATGGAATCCTTGCCAAACCCTAAACCATCTCAATGATTTAGCTGCATTCACATGATTAGCCTCCAACTAAAACTGTGTTGTGCATCTCGGTGGTTCAATGTATCTAGACAACGCTGTTGATTTGGTCCAGTTGACCTAGTCAAATGAATTAATCCATTTCACACATAAGGGGTTTCACTAAGGTAGCCCAGATTTAGCCAAGTTCACATGGGCATTGATTTATTTTGCTGTTTTAGGAGTTTAATTTTATCCTCCTTTACAAGTTATTCTTGCAACAAGAAAATGGAAAAAAAATAGTAGATTCCTATTAGCTTGGGCTAATTAGGAATATTACATATTCGTCAAGCCCAACACGAGATCCTTTAAGATTAAATCACGTGCCAAGCTTAAACCTCAATATTGGGGGCCTTTCAAGATTCTTGGAAGGATTGGAAATGTATACTATCAACTTGCACTACCTCTGATAGTGAAAGTCCATGATTTTTTCCATGTGTTGTTTCTTAAGAAGTATGTGAAATGTTTTGATCACGTGATTGAATGGTTTTATTGCGGGGTGGATCCAAAAGGTATGGAAACCTGAGCTGCATAGTGAAAGATGACTCAAACAACATATATGGTCTAAGACATATAAATATAAAAAGCTCAGTATATTTTGTTGACAGCATTTTACTGACGATTATGACAAGTGTGACATAGGGATACACTTTCAACGATCATGTTAAGGCACTTGTGTGAAGATGCTTAGAACTTTTAGAAATAAAGATATAAAGATATGGTATTCGAAGAATAATAATTTCTGAATATGACCTCTTGAAACCATTAGAACAATCTCATACATTTACTGCGACAACCAACATGCCAAAACATGACACTTTTCCTATCTTGCAAAAGGGATCACAACACTTTAAGAAAAGCCATGAAATGAACTTCAAAGTTTGCAACAACCGTGAAGAAGGCCACGAAAGGATCCGAAATTTGGTATAGGATAAAATTTTTGAGGGGGTTGTAGCGGCTACAACACTTGGCAACACACTAGTAGGATTCCAACTTCTCTATCTTGGTTAACTCCTTTTGTGCAAGGCCTTGGTTCTTCGGGGAGTATCGATTCATCGGGAATAGCACTTTTCTTTTCCCACTTACCCCGTGAATAGAATTAGTCCCCATAATGCCACTTTGGTTTCACTCAATAAATATTCATATTTATCAAAAAAATTCAAACATGGGAGGATAATGAAGCTCCTGAGTTTAATATTTTCAGAGTATAAGTCTCATCTCTAGTGTTCCTCAACTACCAGTAGGCTTGGATACTACCTCGACAGAGTCACTTCAGAAACACAAAAATTTATTTGTTGCCAGTGAGCCTGAAAAGTACCCTGATAGAGTTTCTTTCTTTACCTCTCTGCACATAAATCCTTTCTGTTCTTTCACCATTTACTATTATTAATTTTTTTTTTTTGAAAAGAGGATTGTGCATTAGCACTTATTCATTTTTGGTAGAAGAGGGATCCCAACTTATTGAGAGCAAGAGAGGTTGTTCCTTTAGACAAGCATATAGGTTTCTCTTATTTATTTTTTCTCGTTTATATTTTCCCCCTATCCCTTTTTATTAATTGGACAAGCATGAAAACACTAGAAACAAGGAACCAAATATGGGCACAAGGTTTCCCGGCTAGACACGAGTTCATGGTTTTCCCAAAAATATCTTTACGAATGGACCATATTTTCTATTAGAACTTAATCAGCTAATATAAGGAAGAAGGACCAAATTCTAACCAAATGTTGAAGTGTCACAAGGATCCTTAGACTTCAGCCATGCACAAAATCTCAAAAACCAACACATAGAAGAGGAAAAAACTTATTCACATGAAAAAATAAAATGGGGAAAAACATAAAGAAACAAAACTAGAAGATAAAAAAATAAGCTAAATCAAAGAATAATGCAAGAGAAAAGTAAGAAAAGGCAAGAGAGATTAAAGAGAACAAGACGAGATGGGTGCAGGAGAAGGAAAACTAAGATGTCGTTAATCATAATCCTAACCTAACAACTAGTAGGTCGGGGTCATGTGTAATGAAATTTCCAGTGAAGCCAATGTAGTTGCTCCCAACCTGCATCCACAAAGATATGAAAAATTAAAATAGATAGAAGGTATTTTGAAACAGAAAAGATAAAAACTTGAATATCTTACACAAAAAATTGAAGGTCTTGCCTATCGGCACAAAGATAGGTGATAGCCATCGCTTCTAACCAGTTTATGATCTTACCTCTTTGATGAAAACTATCACTAAACAAACCTCTGAATCTTCCTACGAATGTGTCTCAATCTGCAATAAATTCCTTAGCAAGTGTGAGGAAAAATCAAAACTTGTTACTTGCGATGGAGCTTTCCAGGTAAGATTGTTCCAACCATTCAATGATTGGATCATAAAATTCATGTGATCCTCTTGAAAACCCCAAAATCATTGAGAAGATGAATTTTCAATGGGAGGCAAGGGATTATGATGGGAATATTGCAATGGAAAATAAATATGATCATATTTAGCAACGATGTTGAAATAGTGAGGACTTGACATAACCATTAGCAAAGGCTAAAGTGTCTCAACTTCTTGATGAAAATCAGAATAGTGGGCTATTGAACGATGAAGATCAAAAGATGTAGAAAAAATGTCTTTGGATGAGCTAATGGAAAGATGATAGGCTGGATGATAGTCATTGGTTACAGAATAATGATCATAAGGGTTGATTAAGGCACAATATTCCCAGTTTGTAATAAGCGAAGACAATCATTTTCAATAGTTCTAAAAATTCTTTGAACAATCGAACCAACTTCCTTGCAAGCCAAATGTGAAAAGCATTTTTCCTATAACCGGTGACAAACTGTGCAAGCACCATAACCATAAAAATAATTTTTTGGGATACTAGCACAACAAATATAACATACCAGCCAGGATGTGGTGAATGGAGAAGAAATTGATTCGTGCGATAACTTGTGCATTCATTATCACTCGACGATTTCTGGTACGATAAAGGATGTATTTGCAATATAACATTCGCAAGAAGAATAAGGAGCTGACTATTAGGAAGTGAATTCGATAAGCATGATTTCTTTGGCCAAAGATAGTCCTTGGAATGATCAACCTCGTAATTCCATGACTCTATGAGAGATAGACATTCCAATCCTGAGTTTGATGCGAGAGACTTGCATGAAGATGAATAAAATGGAAAATATTTTTTAATCCGGTCATAAGTAAAATCTTGAAATTTTGAAATATTGCATCCAAAATACAAAACATATTTGAGAAAGATATTTACATTAAGTGAAACCATGCAAAGAGAAGGATTGTGTGAGAGAATCTAGACATGACTCAGTTTGGGGGTCTTACTAGAGTCATGATATCTTGATGTAACCATAAACGGAAGTTGAAGTGCCTTGACTCCTTGGAAAGCCCCGAAACTTTCCAGGATTTTAAAGTCACATTATGAAACTTGAACCAGATCATGCATGGTTTGAGAATAATTTCTACTACCAGTTTCAACAAGACCACTACTCACCAGATGAAAGCCACCTCTATCACATATTTTACTGGATTCTCCCACCTTAACAACCATATTACTCAATTCAAAAGATTCTTCTGGTCGCAAATTCAAAGATGAATGAATCGGGAAAAATTTGTGAGAAATATGATTTGAAGAGTTGTCTTCGTGAAAAAAAAGAAATGATGCAGGATGGAGAGGACACTCAATCATATGATTATTTTCTCTTTCATCATGGACAACCTCACTACCTTCTATCAACTGAGAAGTGAACTAATGTGATGAAGAAGTTGGAGAGCATGGAATATCTTCACTGCATGTAGATGCATTGCAAAAAGGAGAGCACAAGGGATAGTGGGATGAAGAGGAAGTTTCAACAAGATCATTTTCTTTTATCAAAATAGATTCTATATATAAATATTTAAAATTTTTATGATAAACCAAAAGATAAAATGATGCATGCGCACATTCATAATTGTATACACTAATAGAGTCATCATCATTGTAATTATTGTTTCCCAAGGATATCGATGGGTTGAAAGAATTTATTACATTTGATTCATCACCGAGATTAGCAGATTTAAAATCATCCAAGAATGGGAGTGCATCATCTTCACGTGGAGGATTTTGGAAAATAGAAGAAAGATTGAAAGAATATTCAACTTCCTTCTCCTCTACTTGTGCAATGTGACTTCTTTGTATCTAATAGCAATTTGAACTAGCAACGCGAGAACAAAGAGAGTGTGAAAAATGAATTGGTGGAATAGAATGCTCAAACAGATCATGGTACAAGGTGAAATGGATTGTAGATGGTAGAGGATAACAAAAATTTGAAACAGATTTAGGACTAGAGTTATGAATAACAACATCATCTTACAGAATGGAGGAGTTATTCTTCACCATCGACTTCATGTGACAATCTGTAATTTCCTTGATTGAATTTGACTCATGAAAAATGAAAGAAGAACGAGAAGATGGATTAGGAATTCGATTTGCAGATTTCCCAACTTTACAATCACCACAAGGAGGCACCCACATTGGGACTGGAAAAGGAGGAGGACAAGGAACAAAAGGAATAATAGGCTCTTATTCTAAAATTTGGGGTGGCTCCTGGTTTACAAGAGTTGGGGATGAAGAAAATATTTTGTTTAGATTGAAAATTATTCAAATAAATCTGAACCAAATCTTGAAATTTTTTCTCACAAAATTCATTATCCATATCTTCTTCAAGAAACTCATAACATAAATGAAGGAATATATCAATGAAATCCTCAATTGATTCATGAGGCTCCATAATGAGTTGATTTATTATTTTGTGAACATTTCAGTTATCATAAAAATTGAAAGATCAAGGAAGCTCCTTAGTAAAATGGCAAAGAAAATGAAGGGAAGAAGATGGTAAGGTATGGCACCAATGCTTAACACAACCTTCTAGATTGAGGGTGAATATAAGACACATAACATATTCATCATTAATTGGGACAATTTTGTAAAACACAAGAAAGTCATTTATGTGTCTGGATAAAAAAATACCACTTTTTCCCTTAAACTTGAACTAAGATAGGGCATGAAAAGTTCTGTAGGGATTGAAAGTTTTCTAGGAGGAAGGTTATAAAAACATCCCGAGATTATGAATTGGGAAAGAGTCATTTATGACAGAAGATTTAAAACAGACTCAACGGGCTCAACTTGTCATCTGACCCTCCTTCTAGCACCATTGTATATGGTGCTCAAAATCCATCAACCAAGAGGTCTCCCCGATGTGAAGTCCTAATTATACCTCACACCATTTGGAGTAGAAGACCCATTCGGAATATCGACTCTATTTCCATATATTCTTAAGGACATTCCTTGACTCTAATTTTTAGCATGAGAGATGAGTCCACATCCCCCTTCGAAAAGAAAGGGGTGTGTGCATGGTGATTTTTTGATCGTATGTGTGTCAAAGTCCTTCTACTGTGGGGGAGAGAAAAAGATGAGCCTATAAGAGAGAGGTAATAGTACCACTCAAGAAGAGACACACAGAAAAAACAATATCTAGCTAACATCCAATGGCATAATCCCAAACTAATGTAACGGTCAATGTAACTAATGAATGAGAAAGGCTTGTTTAATATCCTTCAGAATAGTCCACAAGGATGCAACAACAATACCATCCATTACAACACATTCTCAGTAAGATAAGTACTAAAACAACTGAAGTATTTTAACTACCTTAACACATGTGAAAGAGAACATGAAATACAGACATCTGCAGAATAGTCCTACAAACATTCATAATTCATGCATGAAGAATGTGTTGGCCTTGAAGGCTTCTGTTCTTAAGTAAAAATTCCAAGACAAATAGGTACAATGAACATCATTATCTCTAATAGTGAAGCGTTTGAGTCACTCCTTGCTCCACAAAAGAACTAGCTTATCTCTCTAATGCTTTGCTGGTGGAGCCAAGGTGAAAAACCATTTACTCACACAATGATGGAGTATATATAATCAAGGGTGACTATTTGACTACCCTCATGATTGTTTTACTTCCCATGAATTTTCAACTTACATTACTCTTTTCACTTATGTGTTTCCTTTGGACTTCCACTTTAGAATACATTTTATTAAAATGGACATGATATACAATAGCGTTGTGGCATATTACCACTCATGACATGACATGAGACTGCTGACATGGACTTATTGATGACATGGAAATTTCAATTCATTTTTTCTATTGAGAGTTGAGTGTCTTCATGAAAGATCTTTCCTTTTCTCCTCTGCATGCCTTGGTGATGGGTAGTCTTCAATGATCTCAAGTCTTGGATAGTGGTCAGAAACTAATGTCATTTCTCTTTCTTTTGATCAATCATTTCGCTAGTTGCAAGAGTGACTTTGATCATGCTTCCCTCCTTCTTCTCTTCCTTCATCATATCTCCATGACTTGATAGAGTACATGTTCCTCCAATTCAGTCATGGTGAGATAACAACAATCCCAAAAAAACCTAGCCTAAGATGATGCATTTTGGGCCATGAACTGAGCCCAGAAAAAGTGACAAGTTGGGAAAGGAGGCTCAGTGACTACATAGCTATGCAATTCAGGAAGGAAAGTGGAAGTCGTAAGCCTTGAGACTACATAGTGTGCAGTTTAGGCTGGGATGGGAGGCATGAATGCATAATTTTTGGATTTAGTTGGATAGGTTGCAAGCATGGGCACACGGAAAGATTACTGTGCAGTTTTTGGTGTTAAGGAAGGCCTAGGTGACTTTGCAGTACGAATTTACAGGGCTCAAGGAGAAATATTATTGCTTGAGGTTGTGAAGTGTGCAGTTCAGGCCATGATGGAGGCCATGACTGCACAATTCTGGAGGTCAAGGTAGAGGATTGGTCACAAAAATTGTGCAATGAAGCATTCTTGGGAGGAAAGTTAAGGGATTTGTGTGAGAATACAAGATACAACGAGGAGACAAACATATAACCATAAATACAAATATGCAACGGAAATAACACTTCATTTCATTAATATCAAAGAACTGAAATTTGCTTACAGACAGAATGGAAATAAAACTAGCTAGGGCGCTGGTAGCTATCTCTGAGAAGAGATGTGGTGGCTACAGGCCTCTGAACTGAGTTACAATGAGGCTCGAGGGCCTATTTATTATTTAGAAATAATGGGAAATCCTAAACAGCCAAAATCCTAACCCTAGGAGATGAAGCGCCAAAACTATGGGCCCCGTTTGGGTAAATTGGTGTTTCAACTTCCCAGGGGCGTAACTTTGGCATACGATCTCCGTTTGACGCGTACCATACCTCGTTAGAAAGATCTATCCGAGGAATACAAATTTGGAATGGGCAACCTTGGTCCATGGACCCATGTTGCCCTCCGTTTTCCCAAAAAACGTCGTTTAGGGCCTCGAAACGGCTCCGGAAGTTTAGGACCCGAAAAACTACTAAAAATAGTAAACTGTGCCGAAACTGAAAAACTGAAATAGACAATGGTGGAGCCCCAAGTGGAATAGGTAGGTGACCACCAATATCCACCTGGATCATTCCTCCCCCCTTAGGAAGCAATGGTCCCCATTGCGTTAAGTTCCTCCATGAGATGAGGAAATTTCTGCTGAACTTGGTCCCTGGTGAACCACTTTCCTTGGTGCAGGAGTTGGCCAGCTTTGACAACCCGATACAGTTGGATCTCCTGTTGGCGAGTGTTCTTGATTTTCATTTCCATGATACAATCTGTGGTGGCCTGTTCTATGCAGTTTGGCTTTAACTCTGTTGATGTGAGTTGTTCTGCAATGTCTGAGGTGTCCAGTAGAGGTGGGAAGTAAGGACGAAAGCGATCCACATTGAAGACTGGGTGCAGACCAAGGAATGGTGGAATACTGAGCTCGAAGGAATTGTTCCCTACAGCCTTGGTGATGGTGTACGGCCCGTATCGGAGCGGGCGAAGCTTGCGGTGGGGTCCAGTGAGGCGCTCCTTCTGCAAATGTAGCCATACTTTGTCACCCACCTGGAAGTTGTGTGGCACCCGATGTTGATCATGGCGTTGCTTGTACTTGGCATTGGCTCTGTCCAATATATCATGAACCTGTTGGCGGATGTGTTGAATGCGCTCGATGAAGCTACTTGCTTTGTCAACTTCAGACTGGACATGAGCTGAATCGGCCTGAGCAGTTGCAAATGGCATGGCTAAGTCAATGGGACATAGTGGCTGGAATCCCAAGCCCACCTGAAAGGGGCTATGGCCAATTGAACTGTGTAGAGCCCTGTTATAACTCTATTGTACATAGGGGAGGCTCTCATCAAATGTGCGTGGATTCTTTGAATTATACATGCGCAAAATGTGTACAATCATTCTGTTGACGACCTTTGTCTGGCCATCTGTTTGGGGATGGAAAGCTGTGGACTTTGTGAGCTTTGTGTCCAACATTGACCAGAGGTTGGACCAAAATGTGCTAAGGAACCTGCTATCTCGATCTGATATGATAGACTGTGGGATCCCAAAGTGCACCCACACTCGTTCAAAGAAGAGTTTAGCAGTGGCTTCTGCTGTGATATTCTTCTTACAGGCCGCCATGATGGCCATCTTCGAGAATCTGTCAACGACCACGAAAACACACTCATTTCCATTCTTAGTAGAAGGCAGGCCCGACATGTAATCCATGGAGATGGATTCCCACGGTCGACTAGGGGTAGGTAGTGGAGTATATAGGCCTTGCTTCTTGATGGTCGATTTGGCAATGGCACAAGCAGTGCAGGATCTGATGTGCTTCTCGACATCCTTTCGAAGGTTTGGCCAATAGAAATACTTCTGCAGGATTGCTACTGTTTTCTCGACCCCGAAATGCCCAGCGACTCGACTGTAGTGTGCTTCCCATATCATCTTGGCACGCTCGCTTGAAGGAACACAAAGGTGTCCCAGGTGACATAAAAGTGCATCTTGGAGATGAAAATTTGGAACTTGTGTGCCCCCCAAGAGTGCCTTGTAAGTGTGGCCGAATTCTGGGTCACTCTCATAGAGAAGCGGCCAATCAGAAGTCTCGTGCCCACAAGAGTTGAGAACGGTGGTGAGCACCACGATCGGTGGTCGGCTGAGGCAGTCTGCAACATTATTGGTGCTACCCTTCTTGTACTTGATGTTCAAATGAAACTGTTGCAGATATGTGGACCACTTCTGATGGCGATCATTCTGCAACTTCCCTTGTGTCTGTATGAACTGCAGGGGCCTGTGGTCTGTGTGGATGATTGTTTCCTTCCCCAAAATGTAATGCTTCCATTGTTGACAAGCTTGCACAATGGAGTACATTTCTTTGTCATATGTGGGGTACTTGCGAACTGTGTTAGACAATGTCTCACTGTGAAATGCCACTGGATGTCCCTATTGAGTAAGAACTGCCCCAATAGCATAGTCAGAGGCATCTGTCTCGATCTCAAATGGCTGTTGCAAGTCTGGTAAAGTGAGCACTGGGGCAGAACAGAGGCGGTTTTTCAGTTCTGTGAACGCCTTCTATTGAGGTTCCGACCAAAAAAATTTTGCTCTCGCTCCTCCCTTGGTGACTTGACTCAAGGGCCAAGTGATATGAGAGAATCCCAACACGAACCTCCGATAGAAATTAGCAATACCCAGAAAGCTGCGAAGCTCTGTTATAGTGGTTGGGGCTGGCCAATCCCGAATGACTTGGATCTTGGCTGGATCCACATGCACCCCCTTTCATCAATAATGTATCCCAGATATTGAACCTGGGTCATGCCAAAAGTGCACTTCTCCAAATTGGCACACAACTTGTGTTGCCGCAGTGTTTGGAGGACTTGTCGGATGTGGTGAAGGTGCTCTTCCCAAGTCTGGATGAAGATCAGAATGTCATCCAAGTACACCACTACAAATGAGTTGGTGAATGGCCGCAAGATGTCGTCCATCATCCTCATGAAGGTTGCGGGAGCATTCGTCAACCCGAAAGGCATGACCAGCCATTTGAAAAGGCCTTCCTTGGCTTTGAAGGCAGTCTTCCACACATCAGAGGGTTCAATTGGTACTTGGTGATACCCAGACTTCAGGTCGATCTTGCTGAAATATTTTGCACCTTTGAGTTGGTCCAGAAGGTCATCAATCCGTGGGATTGGGTACCTATTCTGGACAGTGATCTTGTTCAGCGCCCAATAGTCAATACAGAGTCTCCACGTCCCATCCTTCTTCTGTACCAACACGATCGGGCTCCCACGGGGCGATGAACTTGGTCTGATGTGACCTTTCTGCAACAGCTCCTGAATCTGCCTCTTGATTTCATCATTTTCCAGAACAGAGCGTCGATAGATCGGTCCATTGGGTAGCGGCGCACCTGGGGTCAGATCAATCGGGTGCTTGACCTGACAGTGCAGAGGAACCCTTGTGGGTGAGGTGAAGATGTCCCCGTACTCCTCCATAACCTTATCCATTTGTTGTTGTCGTGCAGAGGAGCCCTGTCTGGAGGTCGTGGCCACAGTCTTCTTCTTGCCCTGGGGGCGGATCATCAGGAAAACGAATTTCCTGGTTTGGGAAATGAGCTTACTGCATTGTTTTGCAGTAACCAAAGAGATAGCGGCGGGAGGTGGTACCTCTGGTATCCTGTACAACTTATTTCCCAAAGTAACAATAACAGCACGAGGTCGAGACTCATACACAACATGACGCTTCCACAAGTATGGTTGTCCTAATAATACATCAGAAACATCAATAGGATCAACGTCACATAATACCTCATCCGTGAAGGGCTTGATGCTATAGGGAAGGCGGCACTGCTGGCTGACGCGGAGATCTCGTCCTTGGTGAAGCCACCCGATGGTGTATGGATGTGGGTGAGCTGTGGTCGGCAAGCCCAACCGCTTCACGGCGTCTGCTGAAATGAGGTTCTTTTGGCTCCCATTGTCGACAATGAACTATACAGAGGAGCCCTTTACCCACATCTGGGAGTGGAAGAGACGTTCCTCCTCCTCTGGATCTTCCGGTTCCTCCTTCTGGACCTTTGTAGTGGCAACAGTGGCGTTGGGCTCCGCGTCAATAATATGTTTCCCTTTTTCATTCCCCTTTTCAGGTTCTGATTCGGAGTCGGAGCATGCATCTGACTCAGAAGCCCTCATCTCGGCCACTAGCGACTGCTTGGCCCGACACTCACTTGTGTTGTGAGTGGAGCTCTTATGGAACTCACACCACTTTCCCGTGTCCTTCTTTGGCTTTACGGTGTTGTTCTTTTCTTGTGGCTTTGACGGATTGTCTTTAGCCGCCATGCTCTGTCCTTTGTTCTGCGGTTTGGAAGCACCTTTTCCTTGCTTTTGATTCACAGATCCAAAGTCTCGCTTCTTCTGTTTGAATTTCTACTCAATCTTGGCAGCATACCGGTATGCCGTACCAAGCGAGGAGAAGGAGATGTCGAGGAACTCCATTTTCTCCTAAATGTATCCGTGCAGAAAACTGCAATACTTTAGCACCCGATTTTTCTCTGAATCTTTGATACCCAACTTTGTGCGTAGGGTATGGAACAAATTTGTCATTTCATGCACATCTTGATCCCTTTGTTGTCGTAGTGTGGTCCATTTTATGTACTTGTCCCTATAGCTCCCCACGGGATAGTATTTTTCCTTGATGGAATCTTGGAAATAATTCCAAGTGGGTACGGCTAAGAACAGAGAGGGTTTTGTCTCATCCTTTTTCTCACAATAGGTATCCCACTAGTCCTTGACATGGAGGGTAGCTTTGAGGAGTGAAAAAATAATCTTCTCCCAGTCGGAAAAGTCATGAACCGAGAAATATCCTTCTAATAGATTCAACCATATATCTACGACATCTGCATCTATTTTACCCTAAAATATGGGAATTTAAAAATTTACTTGTACCTTAAAAAGATTCGCACCTCCAGAGTGGCTAGTGGATGCAGATGCGCCGCCGGTGGGCAGCCATTGAAGGATCTGGGAAAATTTATCCATCATCACGTTCCTTTGTTTTTCGAGGGCCTCCTTGAGAAATATTTTGATAGGATCTCTTGCTCCCTCATCTTTCTTTTCATCCCCAATGGGCGTCCATCAGGGTTTGCGAGGCTGATCTTGCAAAGGTTCCACTAGATCGAGCCCTAACTCCTTATACCTCGACCTCGTTGGGGACATGTAAAGAAGGATCGAGAAAAAGTAGACCGCTCTAATACCACTGATCCAGATTTATGTAGGAACGCAACAGAATAAACATATAACCATAAATACAAAGATGCAGTGGAAATAACACTTCATTTCATTAATATCAAAGAACTGAAATTTGTTTACAGACAAAATGGAAATAAACTAGCTAGGGTGATGGTAGCTATCTCTGAGAAGAGATGTCGTGGCTAAAGGCTTCTAAAATGAGTTACAATGAGGCTCGAGGGCCTATTTATTATTTAGAAACAATGGAAAACCATAAACATCCAAAACCCTAACCCCAGGAGATGAAGCGCAAAAAATATGGGCCCCGTTTGGGTAAATTGGTGTTTCAACTTCCTGGGGATGTAACTTTGGCATACGATCTCCGTTTGACGCAAAACATACCTCGTTAGAAAGATATATCCGAGGACTAAAAATTTTGAGTGAGAAACATCATTCCATGGACCATTTTTTCTCCCAGGTTTCCCAAAAAACATCGTTTAGGGCCTCAAAACGGCTCTGGAAGTTCAAGACGCGAAAAAATGCTAAAAATAGTAAGTTGTGCCAAAACTGAAAAACTGAAAGAGACAATGGTGGGGCCGCAAGTGGAATAGGCGGGTGACCACCAATATCCACCTGGATCAGTACTTCACACTACATAGTTCTAAGCAGAAAATTCTCATATTGAGGGTTGATACTATGTAGTGTGTAGCTTAGGGGAGGCCCAATGAAGCTAAGTTGCTTGGTTGGAAACTTTTCCGGAAAATGACTAAGTGTGGGACTGGAGAGATTGATGTGAATAGTGATGGAATTTGACTATGATCACACACATAGCATAATTTATTACTCAAACAACATAAATCATCCAAGAAATACAAACAAATCATTCTCTTATGTGTGACAACTTTACGACCAGTTACGACAAGTGCAACACCAAAGATATACTTTACGATGACCGTGATGACACTTGTGTGATGATGCTCAAAAATTTGGAAATGAGTGTGACTAATACTCACAAGTTTAGAGCAACTCATTCACACTAATACAGCCTCTTGAGAATACTAAAACAAGCTCATACATTTACTGCAACAACCAACATGCAAAATAACGACACTTTGCCTATCTTGCGAAAGGGATCAGAAAAATTTAAGAAAAGCCATGAAATGAACTTCAAAGTTTGGGAAAGGCATGAAAATGACCAAGGATGGCTGTGAAATTTTTTATATGCTAAAATTTTGGAGGGGGTTGTAGTGGATAAAAAATTTTCAAAGCCACATGCTTACACATGCTCGGTCCTTGTTGAATTCTTACACACACTTCTCTTTATGAAAACTTAGACCTTCATTGCACAACTCATGAAAGTAAGGATTGTGAAATCATTATTGATAGTGATAGCACAATATATGATCATAGTGTACCATGAAACCCGTGTCAACCATCAGTGCACACTTTTCATTGAAAGTCTCCCTCAATTTCGGTTGCATTTGTCTCATCATTCCAGTGATTTTTCTTGGCTACCGCTTTTGTGCACCTTTGTTTTCACAAGTTTCACGTTCACTTCATGGTTGTTTTTTTCACTTTATTTCACTTTAAAAAGTGTCTTTTTTATGTTATCTTCACTCTATTATGAGTCACTTTCAATTTCTTTAGCTTTTTCAAGTGTTGTTTCCACATTTTCTTACTGTCGCAAGTCACTTTTAACTTCTTTCTCTCATGTATGTGTCTCACCTTTGCACATAACTAGTGGTAGATCTAGCACACGCTTCTACATTATATGACACTATATATAATTATAATATGAACTAGACACATTCCCACAACTTAGTACACTTTTTTTTCACTATGGACACTTCTATCGCAACTTGTGTTCTAAGTGTCGTAATTCTTTGTTTCAACTATCACACGTAGAAATAAGTGTTGCTTTGCTATTGTTTCAAGTTTTTATTGTTTTTCATGAGTTATGTGCATTCACATGGCTTGTATTGATGGAATTTATGTGTGTGATACATCTTTGAGTCTTGTTCGGATGATTATCCCTCTCTTACTCTACTGGTCCCACACTTAGCCATTCTGGAGCTCTTCTTGGTCCTTCTGCCTAGTGCAAGTTATGAATACATTAACCCTCTCCTAGGTGATGAGCACAACCTATTCATGAGCCTCATTCACTAGATATCTTCCTCTTAGACTTGTGCACTGAGTCCTCTATAAAGTCAGCTCTTGTGTTTACACATTAATAACCTTCAAAACATAATCACCTAACCCGTATTGCATGCATAGACTCATTTCACTGATATTTGAGAAATTCTTCCTTGTATAGAACGTCAAAAATTCCTAGTGGCCACTTGAAAAAGAAAATTTCACTATACAAAGGTCCTTCCTCTCACATTACAATGAGAATCTCATAGGCAAAGGGACTTTTCTTCTACTTTATCCTTTAGTGAACTCCAAAATCTCCTCTTCTAGTGGGTATTCCTGAGTGCATGTCATATTTCTAGTGGAAAGTCAAACACTATAAAATAAAACTACACTAGGCAGTAATAATCCATTGGTACGAGTCACATTTCTACTTAACAGTCAGTCACTACATAAGGAAATTGTGCTAGCCTGGAAGCATCCCTCTAAAATAAAACACATGTAGCAGTTACAGTCCCTAATCCAACAATCATTGTTTCTTGCAATCCCTCAATACACCCAAGACTTTCCCTTCCCACATCCCTAGTGCATGGAACAGTTCTAGCGGACAATGGAGACTTTCCTAGATCACTACTGAAGAAAACTATGTTCTCCCTTAATATTGCCTCTCAATTATGTCATATGTCACAATTTTAGTCAGTAAGGCATAAACCCTTATCCACTAAACGTCCTTTCTATTCCAATAAATGTCATTAGTTTCCTTCTCAACACATGGAATAATTATAGTAAGTAGTGGGGTCATACCTTTCTCACTGTCAATCTCATCTATGCTATCACTGACTCCTTTTCCCCTGAGCCTGGTGCAGAGAGCAGTTCTAGTCAGCAAGATCAATAAACTATATCTCTTTCATTTTCCCACCACACTGGACACTGAAGAGCCACTATTTATAACACATGTCAAATTTATAGTGAGTAGTGGTGTCTTATCTAGCCACTTCTCAGCTCAACTGCACCATTCCCAACAAGCCTTTCCTTTTTAGGCCTTACATAGGACCATCACAAGTAACTTCTTCCATGAGAAAAGTAGGGATAGAATATATGATTTCAAGATTGATTTTTCCTTATCATGAGTGAGATTCATTGGCAGGTGTACCATCTTATTATGAAAAGGTGATGCTCAAGGAATATGGAAAGGAGAAGGAACATGGAAGAAATTGCAAACAAAGCATGTTAGTGTTCCGTGATTTGGCTGATTGGCAAGCCAAATGACAGTGTAACATCAAACCAAGCTTTGGAGCCCAAGGACCTAGCCTTCCTGGACTCAGAGAGGGCTCTCTCTATATGCGTAAGGGATATCTATGTGTTTGCTTATTATGTTATGATTTTAGGCTAGTTATGGAGTATGTTTTTTGGTTTTGGTTTTTTAAGTTGTGAGGGATGAAACTGATCAAAGATATAAAATAGATAACAAGATGTTAGATTAACTGGGCTATGGGGTCAAAAGGTCAAGAAAGCTATTAGATGACAATACAAGGCTGTTGAAGGGCCGATTTGATTCAAGGTAGAAAGGATCTTTGGGCAAAATGGAGTAAATGGACATCAAGTTTGTGAACAACAAAGAGTTTCAAGCACAACTAGTTTAATAGATAACATTAACATGGTAGGGCAAACCATTAATCATGCAAAATGTAACTACAAGCTAATCAATACATAAAAATAAACATTCAAGCCATGCATAGAAGTATAAGACCCTCTAACTTTGGGAAATGGCTATCAGACTTTGGGGAAAACACTTAAGGAAGACAAACAACTCAAAACACTATGCCGGAACGCCTAAACACAGTACTTCAAGTTATTGGGCACTTTGAACAACAAGATTTGCATAGTTTTAGGCAAAGGGCTAGATTGGGACTAGGCCTCCTTGGTTCAAACAAAATGATAATCTAATCAGTCAAAGAGATAGTTTCATGGATGGGACTATGGACAGTCATAGGTAAGCAGGGCACACCATACATCCTACTCAACATGCATAGAACTATGAATGAAACTAGCAACAATATCCTTAAGTTACTAAAGAGCAGTTAAGAATTCTTTAGTATGACTAAGGAGGAAGAAAACATGAAAGCTATGAAGATTCAAGAAATTTGAGGTGCCTCCATGGAAATATCTCAAATTTATTCTCTACTGATCTATAGCAAGCAAGAAACATGTATCATGAATGAAAACTAGAAGACAACAACAAAGCAAGAGACACTATACCATTCTACCAAGTCATGGAATCCATCAACAATCCTTCTTCATTCATCCAAGATCATCCAAGAGTCAATCCAAAAGCATAACACAAGTATTTCCTTCAAAGCTCATATGACCAATATATTGCTTCTCTTCTCAAGTTCAGCCTCCTTTACAAATGAGAGCTTGTGGAATAAATAGGCTCAAGTGAAGAAAACCTCATGGTTCAACTTGCATCCTCATTGGCCTAATCAAAATATCTAGTTTTGTCCTTGAGGCTTTGCAAAGCCCAAGGCACAAAAATATCTCATAAAATATCTAGAAAATGCTAAAAAAGGAAAAATAATTGACTTTGCATCATTTTCCATGTGCAAAAATAGCTAAACGCACATTTGGAAAAGAAGTGGGTAGAGGTTCAAGAGCCACAAAAAATATTCCAAATTTTCATCGGCAAAAGGTCCCCGAAGCTTGGAGGAAACATTTGAAGAGCCTTCCTAATGTCGAAAGAATGTGATAGGCACACGTTGTAGCTCCCCCGAGTGTCTAATTTGGGAAAAGCATTTTCTGTCGATGCTTGAAGTCTTCAAATCTACACACCCACATTCGCCTTAAAAAACCCAGAAAATTACGATCTGGTGAGCCGGGCGAGTGTGCAAAAAAGTGACATTTTTATTTTAACAGAGGGGCAAAAAAGATCTGAAATGTCCTAAGAAATCGTTGAGGGTGTGCTCTGATATGTGTGGTAGGCTATACTCCTCGTTTGTGAATCCCCAAACAAAATAAGCGAATTCATGAGTTTTGAAAGCCAAAAGCTCAAAAATGCCAAAAAACCCAAAAGTGTCGAAAAGTGCCCAAAAATTGGTGTGCATGACCCTCAAGGGTCCCTCGGTAACCTTTCCAAAAGCCAAGAGCCAAAATGTCAAGTGCGATGTGTCCTTCTTCTCTTTACGTCTTCTCACTTCCCCAGCCTCCTTGGTATGCTTGTCATCTTCTTTCTGTCTCAATTTCCTGCTCAGTCTGTGCCATAAAGTTGTTGCCCTTATCATTAGTTTCTGCTGCTACCCGGCCTCCTCTCTTCTTGCTCTTCTTCATTGTTCCCTTGCATCTTCACAGCAGAGCTACTGTCCTCCAAACACGTTCATCCCTGCTTTGTCAACCTCACTTGTTTGTCAAGGCAACAATGTTTTGAATGTTGTGTAAGAGTCCCTCTTAGGTGTGAGATCCTTGTTCCTTGACTGCCTTTCCACTTAATATGCGGTTCAGCAGTAGATTTTTAAGAGAGAAAAACAACATCAAAATAAAGATAGACAAACAAAAGTGAATTTTCATAATAGGAAGAATTTTGTTTAGGTATTTGAGGTATAGTGAGACACCCCTTGTCTTTGTGAGAGAAAACAAAAACTTCTCTAATTAAAAGACACTTTCTCCTTGAGGCCATAAGCAATAAATTCACAATATAAACTTCTGCAGATAATCACAGTGCAGAACTGCACGGTCAATAGTTGCTGTGTCTGGCAGAAACTAGTGACAGTTACTGTGATGTTTTTGTAATGTTGGCAATAAAGCCAGTGACAACGATAAAAAGTCCCCTTCAACAAAACATTGTTCCTTTGGTGTGCTTTTCCACCGGTGGATTCAACCATTATAAACACGGAGTCAATTATAGTGCATTCCCACAGTGAAATTCTGTGGCATAGAGACTGGGTGGCAGGTTTGTGTTTCTATGATGTCACAAATATTTGTCTTGTATCATTCAAACACGCAAAAACTCCTTTACACAAAGCCTTTCTTTCTCTATGCACCTATTTGCTCCCTTTTTTGACTTGACAAAAGACACTTCCTTATAATGGCGGTTTTGCTAGGGTTATACTTTGTGGGATTAAAACTTAAACATTTTTTTGGCCTTATTTAGCCACAATCTTAAAAAGGAAAAATCATTTGCTTGGGATGCTTCTGTTGTTTATTTTTGACAGTATATTGCCTTTAGCACAAGATCCTTAACCTTCCTCTTACTTCCGAGCATGCATATAAATGACCAGTTCGACTCTGTTTCATCCCTGGTTGAGAAATTGGGTGGTTGGTAGCACCAATGCAAAATTTAACCTTATTTAAACTTCTGGCTTGTATAAAACACCACAAGTCTTGAATTTTTCTTTAGACCGGCTTATCCACCCTCTCTTGGTGATCTAAACAAAGAAAAGGGCACATTGAACTCTGTGAAACCGATGATGATGCTTTTTGAGCGATTGAGAAGCTTCTTGAAGAATTTTTTTCGAAATTTTCTAAGTGAATTTTTGGCCAGGTGCAGGAGCACCTTGTTGCCTGAGGCTTTTTGCCTCGATTAATTTCCTTTGGAAATTTTTTTGCACGGGGAGCGCCGTGCGACTTTGAAACCAATTTTGAAGGCCTTCCCGGTGTCGAGAATTGAAGCTGAAGATGGCTCGTTGGAAATATGTGGGAAGTCTACTTTCAGAAGAAAAACTTGAATTTTTTCATTTTGGAGTCCATTTGGTTGTTCAAAAAGTCATTGTAACAAATTAAGCGGTGAATCTGGTGCGAGAAATGCATAAGTGCTGTTTGTAATCCACTTTTGGATGCCTTTCAGATCAGCATCGAGCTGGGCAAGATGAGGCATCTTTGGAAAGATAGAAAGTACCTGTTTCCAAATATTCTTGATTTTTTCATTTTGGTGTCCATTTTGAAGTTAACGTTCAAAACAGGGCCCATCCCATCCTTGTTAGCAATGCTGAATCTTAGTGCAGAAAAACATATAGCGTTGATTGTTGCTTTGGATACCTTCCTATTATCGAATTTGCTTTGAGATGGCTCATCGAAGAATACAGGTAATTTCCACAAAGAATTTTAATTTTTTATTTTGAGTCAATTGGTTGTTCAAAATCTGTTGTCCCATCTTGGTCAAAATGATGAATCCACAGGTTGCATAAATTCTCACAGTGACCATCGATTTTTTCACATTTCATACAAACCATGGTACACCATGTAGAAAATGAGAGTTTTTATTCTTTATCCTATGAGGGACAAAAACCTCTCTCACATTGTAAAATTTCATCTCTGTTTGGTCAGAAAATAATTTTAGAAACAGCTTCACAAAGGCGCTCTTAACCTAATTTCTTTTGTGGCGACGGTATTATGATTCAACGATACTTTGGTCCCCTTCATCCATGGTATTTGCAGAGATGAGATATTTGAGCCTCTTTTTTAATGTGGGTACAACACTGTAGTTAGCATTACTTAAACTCTTTCATCCTCTGTCTATCAAAGAAGGCGCTTCTTAACATATATAACTCCAAAATGTACCAGCAGGGTACCTTTGACCATTTAATAATAGACATATTATATCTTGTTTTGAACTCCCTCTCAGGCATGAAAAATATCAAAGTATTTTATGTTATCTTTGAACCACTATGTACCTTACTTTGCGATTTAGCACTGGCAGGAAAAAGCCTAAGCTGTCCACCTTAAAAACCCCTTCTATACTTACAGGCGCTTTGTATGAGAAAAGAGGGCATCCATAGGGAACCCTTTTATGTTAGGTGTCTTTTGGCTTATTTGAGGTCCTTTCCCTTTTTGAAATATAAACTAACACTTACCCTTAGTAACACAGGTTAATGATGCCCATTGTAGAAACTAATCTTATTTATAGGTGCAAAGCTGGAGTTGTAGCATTACCTCTTGTTTTATCATTCTCTGTCTAAAGAGCGCCTCTCCTCTTGCTGAGAATATATCTGACAAGGCATCTTGGTTTCTCTTTGTTATAGGAAGGCAGACTCTTTCTGGAGCTTTAAAAAATAATTTTCCTTTTGTCGCATGATGAGTTGTTTGAAGACATTCTCTTATGCATGGAAAGAGTATCCTTTTAAACATAATCATTATCATGTCCTTTGCACAGTGTAATAACATAACTTGTCAAACACTTCTTCATGAGTGGTTTTGTCATGGCCACACCTTTGTCTTTAAGAGAAGACAAGCCCCATTAAGAGATAAGTTTGACCTTCTTGGATTACGGTACTACCCTAACACCTTCTTGGTCTCTGTAGCATTTCATTTTTAATTAGCTCAAACTTTTGAAAACAAGTACTGCCTCCGGCCCTCACCTTGTGAATGAGGAGGACTTTTACTTGGCGAAATAATAGAATTGTTTGATAAACATATGTGACAAGGGTTCCTTTTATATATGATGGCAAGCAAGCAAACTTGAAAACGTTTAATGCTTTTTCTGCTTTATATAAACATTTTTGTTTCCAGAAAAATCTGTGTCTTTGTCTCCTTGCTTATTAAAACAAATATGTCTCACATTGATTTGCAATTCTTCAGTCAATTTGGCCATCACCCTCTGTTATAGATGGAGGAGGCGCTTTAACCCTCTACTTATAAATGAAGGAGGTTTTTAGCCATGGCTTATCAATAGCCTCTTGACGGTGTTGCTTTTTCTTGTCCTTTCGGTGAATGAGGTTGCAATATTTGATGAGTAACTCTTGCTATGAGATGCATCTCGGGCTTATGATGCTATTGAGAAGTAGCTTTCTCTCATGCAGAGCCAAGGTATCCTTACGAGATGTAGAGCTGTTTCCTATCCTTGAAAAGATCCATTAAACTTGTAAAACCTAAGATCGACTTGGGAATTATGGTCTATGTGTATTCTTGGGGCTGGGGTGCACAAGTGGGCAACCCAGGGTTGTGACTTATTTTATTGAAGTGGAAGGTTGGTTGTATTTGGTCTATGAGATGGAGGTTGTTTGTCTCTTTGATGGTTTCAAGGGTGAGGAAATTGCTTTAAAACGCCTTTAACTTAGGGGGGGCCCCATTTTTGAATAGATTTGGATTATCTCCCATGAGTAGAGTGGGCGATTAGTATGGGCGAAGAGGCTGGCTAGGGACCGATAATGGGGTTTCATCTCGTCATGGGCGAGGGCGAAAGGTATGAGGGAAAAAATTTTATGGAGTGACTCGGTGGAAAATATGTTTAAATTTTGGATCGAAATTGCTAGAAAACTTGGTTGTTGAACTAGTCATAATAGAAAGTAGGAAAAATACCCCAGTGACTAACGTTGGCTCCCATTTTCGGGAGAGGGCGACGCTCCTTTTCGGGGGAGAGTGTCAGGGAATTTGAATCTCAAAAGCAGCAGAACCGAGTTCCTTACCCATTGGTGCAATATTTCATTCTTCTTTGATGCTTTATGAAAAAGTGATAGCATGATTAGCATCAATGATATCTCTACCTGCCCCACTATATTTCCTAACATTTTTTCTTCTTTTGGCGCATTTGAACTTCAAGGCTGCTTTTGTGTTTTGTATTTTTCTTTTTGTAAAATGAACCTATCTGTTCTACACTTATGTCTGTAGGAGTTCGAGTTCAGCGTGAACTCCTTGATTACTCCTACCTATGCTAGATCATGTCAAAGATTAGTACATTTGACGAAATTTGGCTCTCTAATCTAAGGCAAAGAAATTTAAAATGATCCAAATCAAGGTTGGCAGTCTGTTATACGATGATTTGTCACCGTCCCTACCATTTTCCCAGTCACTTTAATGGAGGACCATTTGTAAGCACATGCTTGAACAGCATTGTCCTTGCCTTGAAAACATCATCAATGCATTCCTCTAAGCATGATCTTCAATCGCCCTAAAAGACATCTCATACAAAAATGGCGAGAAACATCTTATTGCGCATTGGCGCGGGCGGACGTTCACCACTCGACGCCAGCGGGAAAGTACCACAAAAGAGGCCGCGCCAGCGGCGCTCTGTCCCAGACGATGATCGCACCCGACCAATTTAAGGAGTGTTTTTAAATAAAGATGGCGGAAGTTGTGTTTCAACAAACTCGAAACAAAAGTACCTATCTTAGGGGTTGGGAGGTTTGTCGGGAGTTCTATGGAAGGAAGTGGTTTTTCCACCTCACGCATGGAGGGGCCACGATGGTGGCGATTCCTTGATGATAGGGCCAATCCCACAATAATAAGGATCTAGTCCTCCTTCCCCATCTATAAAAGCCTGCTCAATTCCATGGCAATCTAGTCTTGAAGTGCCCACAAGCTTTGAATCTCCAAACCACGAGAGACCTTTGTCTTTGTAGATCCTAACCTACAACTGTCACTCAGCAAGTAAGGAGACTATTGTTGAGAGACTACGGAAGGTTTTCCCTTTCCCTAAGCCGAGCTTTGCGAGCAGTGAATATTGGAGACCCATCCGAAGGAACCAGCTGCAATCAGAAACTTTCAGTTTGTAATCTCTTTCGATTGTTATTTAATGAAAAGATTGTGATTATGGTTCCCTCATTTTGCGATTGTTAACATGAGTAGTATCCTTTACGGCCAGTATTTGAATTTGCGATATCTTTGGATTTATGCTTGTATCTATTTGTTTACTTACATGTACGGAGTGTCCATCAACGGAGATCTCATGGAGGATGGTGATGTAGGGGCTGAGGCATCGAACGCTCTTCTGTGAGATCATAGCATTGGATTCCGAGTAGGCCTCTATCTTTGGTCACTTTTCATTAGTAACTAGGAACTTGCGTTGTAACATTTCGTGATTGTTGCTAGACCTATTTTGAGCTAAGTAGGGATTCTACTTTCTGTCAGAGAGGATTTACCTCCTCAACAATTTGGCGACTCCACTAGGGATCGTCTAGATTTCCTTCATCCGTTTTGGTTATAAATTTTGATTATTTTATGATTTTCCTTGTGATGAACCTTGGGTTGGGTTCTTTTCTTGTTTTTTCTTCTTGGTTTTGTAGTATACATTAGTCCTTACCGGAGTAGTTCTTTTTGTTTGGTGAAAACTCATTGGTGTTTCCAACTCGATGGTAGCTTAATTGGCGCATGTTGCTTTTGTTTGACATGTGATGCTTTACGCTGCAATTGCGACCTTACGGTCGCTTATCCATGTAAGGTTTTTGGGTTGCTGAGTTTTGAGATCTCTGGGTACAGTGGTCTTTTCTTCTTGATTTTCCGACTGCAGTGTGTTGGAGTCTGCAACTTGTTGAGGTCGCCTCTAGTCCTTTTGGTTGTTGCTTTTATCTGTGCTAGTTTCAACGTTTTGGGCACAGGGCATCTAGTGGCTTGTCCTTGTAGGCCTCATGGGAGTTTTTGGTGTTTCGTTTGTCCGATCTCGACTTTTGATTTGCTCCTTAACTCACTCTTAGTAGTTGTTCATTTTTTGTTGCGATTTTGGGTGATTGCTTAATTGCTTCATTCAAATTGGTTTTGTAGATATTGCTTTGAGCCCTAGATGTAGTCCATTAGACTTTCAGGTCTTTTCTTGGTTTTGAAGCTTTGGTCGATTTGGGATACGATTTCTTGTGTTGTTGAGAGTAGAAATTTGCTTGTTTTGCTCTCTCCATCCTCGTTTCTCAAGTTGTTCCGTTTGTTGATTTGTTGGTATTTAGCTATCAGCGTTGAAAATTACAAAAAAAATCTCTTGTGCTTTTGATTGATTCATTTTAAATTAATTTTGGTGCACTTACTAGTAATTAGTGATTTGAATGAAAAGTTTTCAATTTCATTAGTTGCATCAAAGATCTCATTGTTTGATAACGCGAATCATTTTGTTTGTGTAAAGACTCTCAACTCTTCTATAGCTAGTTTCATTGAGCAAAATAGGTCTACTATGGCAACAGCTTTGCATTTGAGGAGTTTTTGAAACAATACATTCGTTAGGGCAAGGAATTGAAATCTAATTGAAGATCGATTTAAAATCCTCAATTAACCTAAGGCGACGTGAAATCTAATAGAAACATGTTTGAGGTCCCGACGAGACGACCATTACCGGCGTCTTTAAACCTAAGAACATGGTGCCGCCACGGCTGGGCCGTAGCTTGTGGTTTGTACTTCCACAATAAATCGCGTATATAAGGAGACCCCTCTAGGTTTTCAATCCTTTATCCCGGGAAGCGGAGTGCCGCCCTATGCCCGTACATCGAACACAACATTCGGGAGATTGCACACGTATGGAGAGAGTCCTTGGTTGATTTCTTCTTCATTATCAAAACCAAGGTGTATATTGCAGTTCACGGTGGCCCAGGTACACCCTTTGTGCCTAGTTTTCTGGCTTGTTAATTTGGTCTTTTACGACTCTCTAGTTGAAAAGACCATCAGTGCCAATATGCTGCCTTGTGTCAAATCGAAGGAATGGGGAGTCATATTTTTATCGTTTCTGCAAACTCTTAAAACATGAAAACGGTAGAGTTTCTTATTTTTCAATGTTAAAAAATTAATCACCTTTGATTATGTACCACCATTGAATATTAAGTGTTTGACCGTTTGATCGTGTGTCTTTGACTCTTTTGACACAGTGCTTGGTTTTTTGAGTTGATGGCAACTTTTTCGAGTTTACCAGCAAAGGAATCCCCTCGAAGGGGATCGTGTTTTCCTCCTTTTGGAAATGTTGGTGCTCTTACATAGCGGCATTGTCCCTTCACAGGTTGGTGTTGGGGTTGCTGTTGGTTGTTCTCAACCTCTGGACCCCGAATATCTCCACTACGTTCAATCGGTTCCTCACTTCAGAACAACATCATGTTGATTCAAAGTGGACCTCTCCCCTTCTTCTTTGTTTCTGCGTCCTCATCTACTTCGCACGAGTGGCTTACAGATTGGGTAACCCGGGTGGCTAGAAGAAGAAGACAAGAAAGAAGAAGTCCGATAGCGAGAGGCTAAATGCTCATTTCTTGCCCTCGAGATATCCTCACCTCTTGATAAACCTTCCAACCCTCCACGGAAAGTCAGTTCCCTTTTTTTGTTGTGCACGGGAACCATCTTCTTCGAGACGCACGGCATCCCCAAGGTGCTGAAACGCAGACAAACGGCCGTCCACCGTTGCCTTTGACTTTGGGGAAACCAAGTTGGGGGCATGTCTTGTTCAGCTGGAAGGTAAGGTTCTAGAAGCGAGGGGTAAGATCACCAATACACAGCAAGTTGTGTGAAGGGGCACCATGCCATTCACCTTTTGCTCCCTTATGGATGAGCCCAAGCGAGTTTTCGAACAACTGACAGGTTCTACCACCCAGCAGCTTCCTGGTTATAAACAACTTTCTTTGAGTCTTCCACCCAACGATGCCATGATTGACGAGAGTCATGTCGGGTCAATCCTGCTCTCCGGAGGTCGGGTCGGGGTCACGTTAAGGCCAGCCTTGTTGGTCGGTGGGATCGGTCGGCCAAGCCATCCACAGTGCACCCAGGTCTTCCGTGGAGAGTGGATCTCGCAACCTCACTGTGCTTTTTGGTTTCTTGATTCTTTGGACTTGTAGAAAATTCTCCTGTCTCTTCACTTTCGGGAAAGTTTCTCCCTCTGCCTCTTGTAGTGAAGTCAGAGGATACTCCACCAACGAAGATGGAGGTCACGGTGCTTCTTCTTCCATAACACCAGGGAAGACCCTTATCGATTCGATGGTCGCCCTCACGAGTAGTCCTGAGTACTCAGCAGGGTGGAGTCGGTTGCCGGGGATTAGCCTTCGTCTTACGTGCCTTTGAGATCCATGGTGAGAGGCTCCAGTGCCGGTCATACCCAACACCATTATAGACGAAGGTGCCTGCGGTAGTATTCTATCCTGTTACGGCAAGCTTTCGGGGTCGCGCCGCTTGCGCCACAATACCTGAGAATACGGTGACTTTTAACGGACGGGTCAGCAGATTGAGGATCCTTCAAGGTTACCGTTGCCCCAGGAGGTAAAACCGTCCCTTGTGGACGATGGTTGTTCCCGGAGCCTGGATTTCAATCTGTGCCGGGCGCGGTCCCCACTATGCCATGGGGGCTTTTCGTCTCTCCTCCCCTCTTCGTGTGGTCTTGTTTTCCGCATGAAGGAAGGATTGTCGACCGGCGGTCAACTTTCGTTCTTTGGTCCTAATGTGGCGGTGGTGGCCATCACCCCCACTACGGTTTTTATTACGTTGTATCATACACGGGGTCAACTATGTGTCTACCTACCTGTGCGTGCTCGGTGAAAGACGACGTAGGCACCGTGTGCGCAGGGAACGTGGGTCTGACTTCCGGGAGGGTGTTTTCCTTGCCAAGGGTGGAACTCTTCGACTTAACGAGCACTCTTGTTCATTTCGATGAAATTCGGTTAGAGCACGGTTCACTACTGTGTCCAAGCTCTTTAAAAATGAAACAGGGTTATCGGAACGCATAGTTCCTCCCACTTGTGTCGAAGCTCTAAAAACAATGAAACAAAACTTGTTTGAGGATAGTGCTGGTGTAACCTCGTTAAAATAATGAAACATGAAGCATGATCAATTCGATTTTTGTTTTGAAGCTTCACTCCACTTTTCAATGGTGAAGCTTGGGGGTATATACCTCAAATTGAGACATATGCCGGGGCATGCCCGTTTTCCCTATTTCCAAGCATATTTTGCATATATATTGACATGTGTGCTTTTAAGCTTTGTAAAAATAAAATGTGTGATTAATTTTGTTGTCGAACTTTCATTGGGTGGGTTTGTTTATGCAATAATACATTAGATTTCATTTGTATCGGGCATTTGCATGTATATAAAAACATCATCACATATAAAAGATACATCTAGAAATAGCCATATGTATATATATATGTGTGTCGAGAAATGTTTGCCTGATATGCATCACATAAAAGTCAAAATATACATAATCGTCTTAAGTACATCCGGAGCGATGCGTCTCTCAAAATAGGTGTGGTATCGATATAAGATCTAATACGCGTGGTGCTCATGGTAACGCATGTGCACGCACGCCTCGACATCTCGGTTTGGTGAGATCCGACTTGGAACTCCCATAGTGTGGCGCCGTGTGCCATCGAGGCCGTCCCCGACCCCGCGACAGTACGGGATCCCACCAGGACGTGGCCTCGAGATTACCAGGATCAACTCCTCTCTCCGTCCCTCTCCAAGGGATGGGGGGCGAGTTGTGTCCTCCATGAGATTGGAGACATCCCGGCTAGTCTCTCGGGTCCCCATACGCATACATATATAAAATGTGTTAGAGACAGGCACGATGTGTATTAAAAAAAAAATATAAAACATAAAATCAAACATGAGATCTGCAACTCCCTCGTCTAGTCATCTCCTTGGCGGTGGAGATGGGTCTCACGATCGTCGGTTCTTACCGCAGGTGATCCTTCCCCACCTAAGTGCGAGTGCAGCGCCGTAACCACCTAAGAACTGCGGCCTCCCGGGACATTTGTTGGCCGCCTCTGGGCTGCGACGTGTGCGCCCGGCGAGCACGTGCCCGGCTCTCCTTGGTATCGGACTCCTGCGGGGCGCTTGGCCACGCGGAAGATGGTAAGCATTTCCAGACGAACGATACCGGGATGGAACCATATTAAGCGTTTTAGTTTGCCACAATTTTTTCATTTTGTGGTACCTTTTCATATTTCGGCCATTCTTTGTTGTTGCCCGGTCGAACGATGAGGGACTCTTTGATAGGGCGGCCCGAGAGTTGGACGCCCTTTGTGGCTGTGCCGGTGCTACACGGCCAGGCGCCGCGTGATGGTATGTGAGAAAACTCTCAATGCCGGATGGGGATAGTGTGGATATCCACCTTGCTGGCGATCCAATTTGTTATCCTCGGCACACTGCGTGCCATCACTTCTTCCATTTTCTCCCCGAGATAATTACCTTCCGATCGAAAAGGGATCGGACCTGCAACGAGGACAATCCGGGTGATAAAGCAAGCATAAGAAAAACTCTGGCTCTAATACTGATCTTGCTTAACACGAACACCTGTTCATGTTCATCCCGGTGCGATCAAGTCTTGGAGGAGCTCGGGTTGAGCTGCGTGAAGCCCGGTGTGAGGAAGAACTTTTTAGGCCACATTTTTAAAGGAACGTTCATGCCAAAACACCCTCACTTTGGGATGACGCTCATCCCTCTTCTCCCATGCTCTCATTCTTTCCATTCAATCGCCATTTTTGTGATTTGCATTTATCGCGACCATAAACCCTTAGTTAGATGTCTGGTGACCTCAAATTGTGCAATTTGGTTTAAATAGCAATATTCGGTTTTAGGCGAAATTTAGGTTCGGCCGGCCGCGCGGCTGTTTTGTGAACGAGTCGCGCCACGTACTTGACCCCTTTATTGTAAAAAGAGCCGGCCAGCGAGTCCCGCTGCACCCCGTACACGCGCGCAGTGGCTGTGACTAAATTTCAAGTGGCCCTGAGCCCAGTACAGGGAAAAATGTTTAAAATGGATGAAAATGTAGAGCAAAGGAGCGCCTCTTACACAATAACGGTAGAGAAAGCTGAATGGTCAACCGTATTTGTCACAATCGCCGTCGAAGTTTCTTGCTCCAAATGGATCACTTCATTGCTTTTTTACGAAGGTAAATAATGTAAATGTAATTGTATTTTTACACTAATTTGGCATATTTATAACTTTTTGACATAAAATGAGTTGTGAAAGTCATTTTATCAAATATTTTAATATTGTATGTCGAAAAATGGGTTTTACGCTTGCTTGTTTTATTAATATGAACGAAAGCGAGTTTTTGCGACTTTAACGATCGAAACGATTGTATTTTGCTGTTTCGGACTGGAAGCAATACCGAAAAAGTCACTTTGAGTCATCTTGGGCTCTTACGACTCCACAAGCATGAAAAGATTTGAGGGCCATATCGTGGTCATTAAATTGGACACGAATCGACATCTGCCAGTCCATACGTTTGCACACCCTTTTCGGTGGGATGGATTGATTACGAAAAATTTTGCCTAGCCTATCGACTAGGGAGGTTTTATAGGATATTGTTTTTCTACCTTTTCGGATTTGAGGAACTATTTCGAAAAGGGACACCGTGAGTTTACTTTTTGTTGTCTTGCTAAGCTTCTCTAAGCTTGTGAAAGACGCGGGGTTCTACCTTTGTCGGACTCGTTGAAACTCACGATGACATCGGTCCGGGTCGAAATGACGTTCTCTCGTACCTCCTTCTGGGACTGCGTTAAAGTACCCAACGGATGGATTCACCGAAGGCCCGGACTTATATTCTGAGCATATGCTGCTCCTTGGAAAACATTGTCGAAAATAATTGGGTACTAGCGAGGAAATGGTGGGAAAAATGGAACCATCGTCGTTTACAGCCATTAGGTATGTAGCTCTTGAACATGGCACTTGTGTACATTCGTAGGAGTTGAGGACATCTCATCTCGTTTTGTGCTTCCTTATAAAGTGGGTTTGGATAATCCCTTTTGACTCTCCTGCTCATTGTCTTGTCACCATGACCTGCGATCGGGTGGTGTCAAAAATACGCAATTCCTTTGTCGTCCTTAGTTTATATGTTCAAGAAAGTTGACCTACTATAAATATCGCGTTCCTACGATTCTCATACGATCTCGGTTTACAACAAAAACATCATGTTCTCTATCTGGTATGATGATGTGGGGAAAAATTGTGGCCCACCTTGAGTGTAGGGTAGCTACTGTCGACTTCGGCTCATTGTCCGGGGGGTGTGATCTAGAGAATCATGGTGCCTTGGAGCCTGCATGCCTCCAATGGCGGGTTCGGCCCGCATTAAACGTGAGGTTTCATCATTGGCCTCGATCGGTGATTCGCCGGGTGTTCGACGCCAACTCATTGAATTCTGCCGCATCCGCATTATGAGGGCCATTGTCATTATTCGTAGTTCCTCTCGCGTGTTAACAACCGTCATTGGTGGTAATCGGACGGTGTTCTTTATGTTTGACTTTGACTCACATGTTGTATGCTCGAACGTGTACTTTGTTTGGGTCGAGATGGAGCGTAGAACCCTGGTTAGTAATACCCATTTTTGTAATCATTGCCGATTGTGGATTATTATCATTATGTATGTGACTCATTGATTGGATGGTACAGAGCCATAAAGTCTGTTATTTGATCATGTGGATGGCTACTTCATACCTAGATCCGGATTATAGTGTACTACGACTTTGGGATAAAACATATACCACACATACATCATGCTCCATGAGATATGGGGTTGTATTTTTACGCGAGGTTTTCCAACGGCGGGGCCTTCGGTTGAACATGTTCTAAATGAAAATTTAAGCACTACCTAAGACTCATACTTTAGGGGGCACTGTTGCTCTGATAATTTGTCACCGTCCCTACCATTCCTCGTCCCGCACAATGGAGAGGGCATTTTGTGACTGTGAACATTACCTGCACCTTAGAAACATACATCAATACATTCCTCTAAGCATGAGCTTCAACATTTCCCCCTAAAGACATCTCCTTGCAAAAAATCATAAAAGCATATACGCACCCACATTGGCGGGCGAACGGGTTCACCATAGCCGTGGGGAAAATCTACAAAGCCGCGCCAGCGGCGCCTACGTACGAAGGTAGTGATGGCGCAAATAAATTTAAGGAGTGTTTTTTAAATAAATATGGCGGAAGTTGTGTTTAACAAACTCTGCATTACTGTCTGCGGTTGGGAAGTTTGGGCTGGGGCTGTGGAGGAGTGGTTTTGCCACTACGGAGCTGCTGCTGGTGATAGGGCCAATCCACAATAATGAGATACCAACTCCCTCCTTCCCCATCTATAAAATCCTGCTCAGCGAATTGGCAAACTACGATGTGAGTGTCTAGCTTTGAATCTCCAAAATTCCAGGCCTTTGTGCGCCAGAGGCCTCTTCCTTCCTCAAGGCCGACTCAAGTAAGGAACTATTGTCGAGGCTACCGGAAAGTTTGCCCTTTCACAGCGAGCTTTGCGAGACGTGGGCGCTTCAGGAACCCATCCGAAGGAGACGACGATCGAGAACTGGTTGTAATCTCTTTCGATTGTTATTTAATGAATGATTACGATTATGGTTCCACTATTGTTTTAGAATTATGTTAACATGAGTAGTATACTTTACGGCACGATATTTTACCCAGATTAACGTGGATTTTATGCTTATGTCTGTTTTTTTCTTGCATGTGCGAGGTGTCCATCCACGAAGATGGTAGGATCGTCTGCCCGAAAAGAACGGGGAACGCTCTCTTCTTCGAGATCATAGCATTGGATTCGAGGTAGAGCCTCATCTTTGGTCTTTTCATTCGTATTCCGAACACGTTGTAACATTTGGCTGATTGTTACTGAACCCCTGCGAGCTGTTAGGGATACACTCTGTCCATGAAGGAGGTTACCTCCCTCAACATAGTACGTTTGTCATGTGACCTGCCGGCACTGAAGGACAAATTTTACCTAAATATTATTTTAAAAAAATCTAGAAAAACGGGGCTAAGGTAATACAAAGTGTTTCCATCTCGCTTTTCTCTTTGGTTACTGTTTTGAGATGACAGAACCGAACACTCTTTTCCTAATCCACTCTACATGATAAAGTCAATCTTTTTTAATGTTGACCATCTTTTCCTCACCTAACATGACCATTAAATTTAAACATGCTCGGCTGCATGATTTCAGGCTAGATAGTTGAACAAGGCATTTAAGTACTAGTGGCAGCATTTAGACTTGCGCTTTCCGAAAGACTATTTTTTGGAACATGGGGTTTTCCTATTTTCAGCTGCCCTCTTTTCTATCTTTTATTGTTTTTGAATTTTCTGTTTATCAATTTTCTTCAGAAATAATGATTTGAAAAGGTATTTCTGAAGTGAGCTTATTTTCAACATTTTGTCTATCTATCTTAAACTAATCCATACACAATAGACATTTGTTTGGTGAACTCTAACAAATGTAACAGTCAAGTAGATGATTGTGGGTGACTGCGATTTAGTTCTTTCATGATGTTGAAGTTATGGAAAGGCCACTCCCACTTAGTTTTGTTTTCGGAAAGTAGTGCTTAAGTTCTTTCATTCTCGGTAACAACTGTTTATGATAGAACCCACTATACTTCAGGATTTCATGAGGAAAACAACAAATGGATCTTGGAATAGCTAATACTGATCTAGAGATTTTTATATATGGGCTTCATTCGGGACTACTCTTTCTTCCACTTGGCCATTTGGGAACCCCTGGTAAAGCAACTCTTCCCCTTGCTCATGATCACTTGAAATGTCGAACTCATCATATGTTACGGCCTTAAAGTTTCTTTCCAAGCTGATAATAATGATACCGATTAAGTGATTTGAAAAGCATATGGTCGTCGAGTTGAGTGAGCGGGGATACACTGGCGATGAAATTATCTTGAAAGGATAATTAGTGACTCCCATGTGTTTATCAACCTGTTCTTGCTACATCTGCAAATTTGTATCTCAATGGAACTTGGTGGTGTAAATGCGAAGCAAGGAGTCACTCCATGTCTAGAAATGATTTCCCTAACCATTTAGGGAGAAAGGCTCTCATTTACAACATGCTGGGTATTTCATCATCCTCCTCAACTTATCATCATCAAAGGTAACAGGTTGATTTTCAATTATGTGAATGTTGTGTTTGATGGTGCAGAAGTGAAGTAAAACAAAAAAATAGTGAGACTCTTCATAACCCTTACGAACTCTCAAGGGCTCTCCTCATGAGTGTCATAGATGAATGGTAATGGTACACTTACTTTTCTCAAATTTATGAAGCGGGCTTCCTCTCAAAAATCAAGGCGAGTTTTACGCAAGTTAACCCTGGGTACAGGAAATCATCATCTGCTGTTAAAAATATTGATCAAACCTTGGAAAATCATCATTATAGTCCGTCTCATCAACTTTAGCATATTGGACTACATCGGATTGCTTTTCTTCAAATTGATTTACAAATCTACTTTTGAATTATGATATGCAAAGATAAACGGGAGAAAGATTAGAAAATTTGTGGTTATGTGAAGATTCAGAGGTTATGCATGTTTATAAGTTGATCTATTTCCTCTGATTAAAAAGGGGCTTCATTTTTCATCTCTCACAACAATCCTCTTTCTCTTAAAATCTGATTTAAAGGATGAATGTCTTTTTGGGCTTCACCTATGAGAGATGATGAATCATCACTCATGTCCTTCAGAGATCACCGTGAGTTCTCTTTCATTTCTTCTTTTTTTTCATCTTCAACCAATTCTTTGTGATGTTGAGGACTAGTTATCATGTAATTCTATGGATTTTTTCTGATAGATATTCGGGAGGCCAGGCCCCAGTTTTATGAACTCAAATGACTCCCAACATAAAGATAGAAAAGATCCCTCAGGGTTTTCTTTATCTTCTATCTCGATTTGAATTCATCTTCACTCAACTCTTCTTGATACTTGGGGTAATAAGCATGGGATTCATGACTTTCCTCTAATAGATTGGGAGACGGATTTGCTTTATGAACTCAAATGTTCTGACGCAAGGTAGAGACTTACGGGTTTGCTTTATCTTCTGTCCTAGATTTGAATTCCTCTTCAATCGACTCTTGATTTGGTGGGTTAACTTGAGCGGGGTTTTCCTGCATAATTCTTTGGGGGTATTTAGGATGAGAATTTTTGTTTCAAAGTACGGAATGATTTAAAGCATAAGGGTAGAGATCCTAAAGATTTTGATTCTTCTTCATTTAAAAATGCGTGATTTCAAAATAGTGGAAGTAGTGTCTTTAGAGCATTCCTCTGGAGAGGTTCTTTATTGGGCCTAAACATTTGACTGAAAGTGACTTAGATTAAAGGAATACGAGGTTTTTGTAGGGTTGAGTTACTTCTAGTCCTAGGTTTTCCATGTTTGCTTTAGGCATGGGGTTATGGGGAGGCACACCCGGAGTCTAACATGGCATTATGTATGCTGTCTTGTCATATATTCCGGAGCTTCATGAAAGGAGAAACGGTCAACAGTAGCCAGGCAACTGTTTTGGGCAGGTAAGACGGGTTTGTCGTCGGTTAGATTTAAAATATCTTACCTCGTTCCCTATGTCCCCGGAAAGGAAATTCAAAAATTTGAGATCCTATACCTATCTCAGGTTATTAACAGGTAAGGGGTATGGTAATTTCTTGGAAACTGTGACAAGGGTTTGTAGCTTGGGCATATTTGTTTGACTTTTCGGACATGACCTTTTTCTATGCTCTTAATTTGTTGACTCTGATTTGGGACTTTGTTTGACAACATTGCTCAGGGGTTTTTGTAGGGGTGCTAGGAGTATGCGAGCTAAGAATTGTTTGAATAGCTTTATCTTGTTTTGGTCGATTTTCTTGGCACACAATTTTGTTGCTGTCCATGGCTTTTTTAGGGATGGTGTGGAAGGTTTCTGTTGTGTCAGGCCACCCTTCTTGGGTAGGTCTTGGCTTTTTTTCAGGTTATCTTGCCTATAGGCTTCAATAATGGCAATTTCCTAAAAATCTGTAGGGATATTTGAGGAATCTTCATAGTTTGTTTTAAGTCTTGACTGGGAAACATAACTCTGCTTTTACATGGTAAGTAAAACATACTCCTAGATTGTCGAACTCTATGAGTTAATGAATTTTCCAATAAAGCAGTTCAATCCTGTATCACTCTTTGTCAACATAATTCTTCTTGAGATGATGCAGTCTGTGATCATTTCCTTTTAGTTTGTTTGGGGACGATCTTTCCTAAAGCCTTAAGTTTAAGGTTTTGAGGTTGGGTTGTTTGTCCCACAAGTTGCTTTTCACTCATTGTTCCCCACATCTTTGTCCTTAGATTTGACAGGCAAATATTCTAGGATACGGGAAAGGGACATGGTGAGACTGTATCCTCTGTATGGGGCCTTTCTTAAATAGGTCTGGCTCTTTTCTGCTATAAGTTGGCTTATGTTTTTGTATCATTTTTGTTTATACGAGGTAGAGGGATCTATTGTCTCTCGGATGACCCCATGTCACTCTGGATCAGCTGCTAGAAATTCCAGCAAAGTAACATTCAAGTGAGGGTTTGAAGTGAGGTGGACGTTATACTGTAGTGAACCTAGTGCGGTATATGGTTACTTCCCCATTTTCTATTTTGGTTTGTTGTATTCTGACGGTTTGAATGCAGGTTCTTTTGGACTTCCCACTTGTTTAAAAAGACTTGGGAGAAGTTTTGGGGATGTTGTGGATGTTGTTTTGGGAGTTAAAGCTTTGAAGCATATTTTGGTTCTCCACCGGGCTTTGGGCGAATATCCTCAATTACAGCGGTCTCGTCTTGTGCTGGGTCATTAGCCATCGCTAATCCTGCTTAGATGTTGTTGGTGGCAATGGCAGTCATCTTTCTCTCTTGGTAAGTGTAGGATTTTGTCTTGATATTTGTTTTATTTGGGAAGAGCCAAAAGTGATGGCACCAGGCCATGCAGGTACACTTATGACGGAGCTAATGGATGATGTACAGAAGAGGCCAGTGGGATGGTGAGGTGGTTTAGAGCTTGATGTTTGGTTTGGATAAGAGTGTAGTGAGATGTACTTGGACCTGGTGATACGGATTTAGGCAGATCTAGGGATAGTGTGAGCAAAAATTGAGTAGAAATTTGAAGAAGTCAGGAAGAGTGTGGTAGGTGAGGAGGCTTCTACTAAGGAGCTGTGGGATCTAGGGGTTCAAAATCTCATTAAGTTTATCTTACTATGTGAACTTGCCAGAAAAGTTTTTGATGAATCCAATTAGAAATTGAATACGGTAAGATAAGTGAGATGTTGAGTCTTGATCTTGTTTTACGAATGGATCTATCAATAGCTATATTATCGGTTCCAAAGCTGCCACCAAAAACTTCTCTGGGTCATCTACTATAGTGTTGGGATTTAAGGTACGGATGAGATACGGTAACAGTGCTTCATGAAGCCAAATTTTTGGGTCTAGATTTTAGAAGGTTGATATTGAGTGAATATTTTGGATGGATAGCCTCTCTAAAGTTCTACTAAGGTGAAGGATGGTCAAAATCAAGGGATGGACTAGTGGAGTCACAGGACAGAACTTGGGCCATTTTTGTGAAGATATAGCTATGGTCACACATTAACCTAGTCTAGAAATGTTTTTAAGTTTTTCTAGTTTTATGTAAGCCTATGGTTTGAAGTATTCTACAAACTTGTTTCAACACTTTTCTAGGGTGAGAACAAAAAGTTTCTCTGGCTGAGTCTATAATTTGCTTGCTTGTTTAAGTATGCAAAGGACTAAAGAGTCTGTAGAGTTTTCTAGGCCATCATATCTTGGGTATTACACAAAATATAGCTATGTTGAGCGAGCGATGGGATAGGTCGGGATAGTAACCTGAGTTCGGTAAAATAGTAGAGCCTGCGGAAGCCTGATGAGTCATGAGAGTGGTTTGGTGTTTTGAGATATATGTGTGTCGGGTCCACCACCAATGTTGACAAAAACCAATCCTAAGGGGTGTTTGCTGAGGTTTTGAGTTTTGTGTACTACGAGGTTGGAAGGATTTTCTCAGCGACTCATCATTTTTCTAAGATGGTGAAAAGAGCTAGCTTCTACTCTTCAAACAACATGGTACTGCAAGTTTGAGTTCTGAGACTTCGAGGAATTCTAAAGACCCGCCGCTTAGATTGTCCCTTGCTGGAAGGTCCCACAATGGTGTTATATATCGGTGAAAAGCGTTTGGGATAAGTCAATACGAGATAAATGTGTGTAAAGTGCTAAGTGGGGGAAACTAAGTTTGTTTGTGTGAGAGTCCCACGTGATCGCCAAGTATGTTACAATGTCTGGTGACACCGTGACCAAATCACGGGACACTAACAAAGCACAAAGAAGAACTGGGATGAAGATATGAAGCAAATCTGGACCAAGACGATTGATCATCTCATGTACTTTGCAGCTCATAAGGTCTCATCTGTATCCAAAACCCTTGTGTTGAAGGGTATATATTACGGAACGTGGGAACACATAAAAATGTAAGCAAGAGAGACGCAGAGATATGTATGATTCACAACTTGGGCTATGTCCACGAGAGAAATATTTATTTCTTGCTTTTGTAACCCTTCGATAAAATGAAGAGACAACCTACATGGGATACGTAGCCTCCATATATTCTCTCCACATGATCCCCCTTTCTCTTTCTCGCTCAAAATACACACACACACACGATTTGCAATATTATGCCCTCATATGGGCGGGGTTTTCCTTCTAGGGAAAAAAACCTTAAAATCAGGCACTACTTCTAACGTTAGATCATGCCCATAATGAATGACCTAGGTTGACTATGAAATTGCAATATTTTAGAAGAAAATTTTACATCTATTTTTTGGCTTGGGAGCGTTGCCCCCGAATCCTGTCGGTACGTGGGGCCAGAGCACCAAAGCCAGAGTTTCCCCCACCCACCCCCACCCCTTGAACCCCCATGAGGTACAATTCCTGCAGAGGGGTGTACATTCTTCCTAGGGTATACATACGGTAGAAGCAAACCTCCCTAAAATCGGGATGATAATCGGGATCCCATAACTTTATGGTGTGTGTAGGTTGGGTGCAGAAGTACTAATTAGATATAAGCATCAAGAATTCCGAACACGAGAGAAAGGAGAATGGTTTGAAATTGACACATCATCAAGCTCCATGTCATGATTTCCAAGTCATAGCTCGTACAAGTGTGTCCACAATGTCATATGTGTCCATGTGTCTTGCTGCATAGTTGAGATTATTGTATTATCAAAAGTAAAATGACAAAAATATAAATGTGGAAGTCCAAGAGTCACACGGATAGAGTCATACACAAGTTAGAAATTTGTTTAAGACCAAGACTTGCTGAAGGTAGGTCAGGGTCCATGGGGAAGATGAAATCTCATTCCTCTTTATAAATAAGCCACTCATAACCAAAAGGAAAAATCATTTTGGGGGGCTTAGGCTTTGGAGGTTAACCTTGGCTTCTCACGTTAACATAGGAGTGAAGATCATTCCTTGAAGGAAACAAGGAAATGACTTAATGTTCGACTATTTAGACTAATTGATACCATTGTATGATTAATAATTGATGTGCTTGTGTACTTGGATCTTTCCTTAATATAATAAGATCATTGGGTGAAACACTTTTCACTTGGATGTATCATGTTGAATTTTTTAAGATTGTATGCTTTAGGTGTTTTCGATATATGTTATGTTCATGCTAAAAGAAATTGAACTATTTCATTAGATTTGGTACTTATCTTTGTTGCATGTGTGTTGTATTCGCTATAATGATTGGTATGTCTATGTTAAATATTTCTCACCACTACACTTCTTGAATATTTCCTTTTTATAGTGTATCCATAACTTAGGATATTACTATCAATTTCTTGAGAGACTCACTCTTGTCTCCTACTTGTGAAAGTCTCATTTTACACATTGCAATTGGTATTTCATAATGTAACCTTACTTCTTGGTTTCAAATATTATATTCATACTCTCTTGTGTGATTCACTAAATCCAAGGAAAACCTTAGGATTATGTTGGCTACAATTTCATACTCCGGATAGAATCCTAGTCTAGCGATGTGAGGTCTGTGGGCTTCACATCGGTGGAACCTCTGTATTTGGCAAATTTCCAACGGCCTTAACATTAAGCTTTCTGAGGGGGATAGGTGACAAGTTGTGCCCATTGGGGTTGTTTTGATTCTCTTATATCAAATTAATGATTCTGAAATCATATCCTAGAATGTCTTTCTAAGGAGCTTGATCTTACCATCCCCATGAACTTTTTCATAACTTGTCTCCTTTAAGTTTGATGAGGGTGTGGACTAAATATCCCTAGTATGTTTCTAAATTCTTGTTTTTTCTTTTAATGGAATATCGTAAGGATGTCATGGTGAGGTTTTCATCCTCACATTTGAAGGTGAAGTCAAGATATGGTGCCATACAATACCAATTTCTTATATCCATTCATTTGGCTTGCTAAGGATATTTTTGTAGGATTTGACAAGTATGATTATCAATATGTATGTGATAGAATTTATAAACTTAGAATGAATTCAAGTGAAATATTTAAGAGTGCTTGTTTAATCAATTTCTTCACCTTGTTGTTGATTTCACAGAAGAATATTTTAACTATAATTTTATGGAAAGAAAGTTTCGGTCAATTCTTCTCTCTTGTTAAATCTATTGGATCTAAACCCCCATTTGTAGTTAGGTTCTTCCAACTTATATTTATCACAGCTTATCCCAAATATGAGGAGGGAACCTATTATTCCTTTCCTTTACTCCTCTCCCCTTTTGGTACACCAGAATTCGGTGCCTCTTTATGATGATGTCAAGAAGTTGGGAAATTTGTAAATCAAATTGTTGAATCATATTCTCCACCTTCATCAAAGCACGCGATTCAGGTTAATTTTATGGAACTTTTAAGTGAATCATGGTCCTAAGGTGAAATAATAATCCCTTAATTTTTTCAAGACGTATGCTTGTCATGTTAAACTTGAATCTGATTTGAGATTGAAAAGTATGGTTTCCTCAATGGACACCTTTCAATATATAGCATCTGTTCTCCTTTTGGATTGCTTTTCCTTAATCCACCTTTTATACCAACTTAAAGGTGTTGGGTGTGGAGCTTGATTATCTTGTTTATTTTGTATCTAGCGATTTGGACCTGACACACATTAATGAGGGCGGGCAGCGCATGGTCCGCGTTGTTTGGGGTGTCTGGGGGGGCAGCTATGGCTATGCAGGCCCCCACGAAGAGGTTTTAGAGACGCCCGGCTAAAAAATGGATGTAAAAATTGCCTTGTAAATGCTATGGTAATTTCTAGTCAATCTGGTTCATTTCTTGGGCGGATGATCTAATAGTGAGAAGTTGTGTTTAGTTTGGGGTTTTTCCTGAAGGCAGCCTCGCTAATATGAGGGTATTGTATTGCGGTTGTGTGTATTTGCATGTGTATTGTCGGGCGAGAAAGAGATAGCGATGCGTAGAGAGAGAATAGAGGGATATTGCAACGGATCTGTTGTGGGTTCGTATGTCTTTCATTTTCCAACAAATAAACGGGAAGGATTGGTGACCAGGTGTGGACGTAGCCCAAGCGGGGTGAATGTTTCGAAATTAACACCCTAGAGGTTGGTTGGGATACAACCTCACGGAAGCAGAGCGTACTATGAGAGACTCACGTCATACACGTTGAGAAAAACTAAATAGAAGCGAGAATGGGGAACTGCCCCCGTTGGTCCTACGTTTGGAGGCAGATCCCGAAGCTGGGTCAAACTCCCAACAACCGTCCTTCCTCCTTAACACGAAATAAAAAGAAGAAACCGACACAAAGGGACAAGTTGTACAACATATGTCTATTCTAAATGTTGGTAGAGATTCATATAAAACATTCGCTAAATCATAATGAATGCTTGCATAACAAATATTCTCATACACAATTAAAGCATACGCTAACACGTCTATTTTAGAACGACATGATGTACATTATCAATAGTACGTACAAAAGTAATCAAGTGGAGGGAGATGCTGATCCTTCCAAGGCCTTCGCAGAACCGTCGTCCGGATCCGTCCCGACCTTGCCTCGCTAAGACTCCTTCCAAGCGGTGCATACGAGATAACATATAAAGATATTGTCTCCGGGAAACAAGGGTTCCACCAATGGTGAGAGGGAGGTGGAGGCACGGGGAATCGGACTTGGATAGGGAATACCAACAGTGTAATATCAATAATTCTCTGCCATTTGCTTGCATGAGGGCTTTTACAGTCCCTCCCAAGTAGTTTCGAGCGGTTGGAGAAACGAGTTGGCCACGGGCGGGAGTGATGAACTTCACAGGTAACCATCGACCCAACGCGAAATTGGGGATTTTTTATATTTTTTAATCATTTTTTTAATGGCATGCGCGGAAGAAAATTCTGGGCGGACTCGTGCGCGAGAAAAGTGAACGTGGAAATGGCAGTATGAGGGATTTCCACATTTTTAAGTGAATTTGTCCAAGTACGTAGGAATGGTGCCCCAAAATCCATAAAGCAATCATGAATCATGTCAAGGTGAGAAATGATGCTATAACGGTGCCCCCCCCCTAATATGCTGGGGGTGGAGAGGTACATGATGGCCGTATGTTATGGACATAGAAAAAGAACTTCGCAAGGGACAAGGAGGACTTCACGGTTACATTTTTGCCAAAAACCAATGAAAGAAACCGAGAGGTCAACTCATCGCCGAGGTGGAGGCATACTTGTGCTCGGTCAAAAATACATATATGGAAAATCTTGGGGAAATAGATCCAACATGCTTACATACAAGTATGGTGAAGCCTTCAAGTACACAATGGATGTATGAGCAACGGCCGAGTACAGAGTACGAATCAGTGTCCAAGTATCACCTTAAGGAAGCTGGTCGAAAAGATGGTGCAAGCGGATGTGATCAGCTCAAATAGCTGATTATCTCCAATCACGGGATCATGGGAGTGGATAAAACGGTACAGTGCGCAACCTCGGGGACCAGCCTTATAGATCTTTATTTGTCTTTGAGGCTGCCAGCCTGTAAGGTGGACGGCATCACTGGCTGGAATCTTGAAGACGTCAAAAGTAGGCAGTATCACCGTTAACCGAGGTCTTCACCGATCACTAACGAATTCTACACAGCCAGAATAAATAGGCAGGTAAGTATACATAGAAATAGTTTAGGATTGGAGCTGCAGTCACATCATTAACTGGCAACGAGACAACCCACGGAAGATATTGTAATGAAATTGAAATTTTGATGCAATCTACATTGATGGAATGAATGAATTCGTCGAACACTTGAAAGAATCTGCCAATCAAGGGCAATGATGAATCCTTTGTCGATAGCACGAAGAGTCTACTGTAGGCGGTATGACTACGAAGTCTTGACAAAAGACTCTAGATCTTATTCCCGAATGATAGTCGAGTCCGTGGGAAAAATCTGCTGCAGAAGAAGCGTTCCGACATCCCCGCTGAGGTCCAGTGATGCCTGCTGCAGTGGGTGAGAGGACGGGACGAAGTAGAGTGATGGAACACGAGCATCATGCCGGGCCCAATGTGCACAAGATGAAGCTGGCGCACGGAGCCAACCACTACGAACCAACCAATAATAAAAGTGACACGAGGGCGAGAAATCCACCGATAGGGTCAAATGGAAATCCGAATGTACACGATCTAAGTGTTCGATAATATGTTTGACCGTCGAACAAAGGGGAAACTGCTGGTCAAAGACCCATGATGATGATCAGAATCACGAGCACGGGGTGCTAATGATGGAAATAGGCCCAAGGAGGTGGCTCTAAGTTTTCTCTCGGAGCAATGTCCGTAGTCGATAAGAGACAAACCCGCTGACGAGAAATCAATGGTGACCTTCTCGGCCGACAGAACGGCCAAAGCATGGTGTGATGGGGAACGGCAATCACGACAACGGAAGCCCGGGAAGGCCGACTAGTAATGAGGTCGAAGACACCGCGAATGGCCGACTCCGAGACGAGGACTCCCTTGAACAAAGCACCGACTGCGGTGACCATGGGTAAAAGTGACCTTTGTATAAGTGCGGCTTGCAGGAGGCAAAAACAAACTCTCCATATGATTGGGAAGAGATAACCAAGCAGGGAGAGCAGAAGCAAGTGAAAGAGCATGAGTAAAGGCTGAACCTGAGCAAAACCAAGGCCATCTGTTGGAGAAATACTCTAATGTGTGCTTTGTTCAGGGCGACAAATGAATCTCTCTTTACTTGTCAAAAATGTGAAGATGCCATCAAGTTAAAACTCTTTTGACCATATTTAATTTTTATCTTTTTCACTGTGAGCCTGAAAAAGAATAAAGAGAATGCTGTGGTACAATGGATGAACGGTATCAAAGAAACGGATACTAGTTCTGAGATTGGAACAATCCCTGCCTCGTGATAGATGGCGAAAAGCTGATGGGTGGTGTCAGGAGGCATTCCATCCATGGCTACAAAAAAGGTGTCAAGTCGTGATAGCTAAGTGCATGCAATGGTTAACTTGTACGAGAAAGTCAAGGTCAAAAATTGACAACATCCGAGTCCAAGTAAGGCAAAACAAAGGCAGGATAAACAAGTAGCTAATATGCAATGCGGTAATACAACTTAACGACACAGGGAACTCTGGGTGTAAACAGAAAAATGATGAAGTGATGAAGGAAAATGAAGGCTTCAACACGAGAGGCATAGGCAGGACCTAAAGAGGACTCACGAACTACATAAAAAGCGACGCCGAACGCTGGTGATGGCCGAGGAACTAACAGGAAGCCCGCATGTGGGGAAAACTCTACCATCGAAAGTGCGCGTTAAAAATCGGCGAGTGAAATGGGTGTGTGCTGTGACACAGTGGGATCGAGCCTAAGGCAAGTGATCGGGTGGCAGGCTAGTATGCAGGAATTACAGCAGAAAGTGATTACTAACCTATACTGCAGTGAAGATCATATACTGGTAAGGGCGATACATGGATCAAAAATCGGAAAAACATCTCAAAGTATTAAAATAACACGAAAACATGCCAGCTGCAGACACTTCAAGCTGATAAAGTTATAGGCATAAAGATAGATCGAAAAAAAAAAAAAAAAAAAAAAAAATAAAGCATAAAAATTTTTTGAGAAATTTTCAATTTTTAGCCATAAATACCCACAGAGTGCCTCTCAATTGGTTTAAGTATTTTTGATTTGAGAAAAACACGGAGCTAAAAACTTGTTTCGTCAAATCGGGGAACAATAAGCGAACGAATTCGGCGGAAACTTGAGGTGGCTCCTTAATCATCCTGGCTACTGACTGTTTGTAGTTTGAAAATTAAAATTAAGTGATTTTTGTAGAAACCCTTACTTTCAAAATTATTATTTTCTTTTTTTCTCCATGAGTTTAATGAAAGTCGCGTATACACGCGGTAATGCACGAGGAAAGTCGCGTGTCATAAGTAAGTAACCAAAAGCGTTTCTAATGCGAATTTTATTGAAAATTTCTCGGGGATGACCATCTCATGGAGGAACGACGAACGCAGTACGATGGACAAGAGTTATTAGGCACCCACGCGACTCTGGCTATAAAGCTGCAGTTGTTGAAATTCTTCCAAAATGCCCAATGTAAAAGTAATGTGGAGGTGCTTGATAGCCATTCTTGAGAACCGGCGGATACGGGATTGCTTCATAATTGATCGGATGCCACTGCTGCCAGTGGGAGATGTACCTCATTTTCATCTGGACTCCCGGAGGGAGACTTCAGTAGACCTTCAGAGAAAACCCACAGAATGCTTGTCGTTGTATCCCGATTATATTGCATAGATAATTAAAGGTTGGGCAGAGATTGCAGTGCCAAGGATATGGGGGTTTTGTGAAGATCCTCCCTGTTCTACATCGCGGGGGCGCGGGATCGCCTGCTACATCGGCGTCCGGGGACGCAAATAGAGCCTGCGTTGTGAAATGGGCCGGTTCCCGTCGATTGGTGCAAAGCCTGCTAGAACATAAAAACGCGGTGACATTCGCCGGACAAAAACTGACACTTTGGTTACTCGGCCTTATTTGACAACATTCTTCGAGAGAGTTCCAGCTTTGAGACAGAGTGTCATTATCGGCGGCCATGGGGACCCAAGGCCGGGTCCCGGCGGGCCGCGTCTGTGTGAAGAAGGGCCGAAGCCCGACGGTACCCCCGGACCACATGGGACGATGAGTTCTTCTAATTTGAGAGGAAACAGGATGTGTGATGGACGTGTCTCTCTTCCGGGATGGACCCAGGGAGATCCCGGATGGTACTTTCCACAGCGCGACATGGGAGCGATTGATGAGTTTTTGCAAAAATTTTTACTTATATAATTTTTTTGGATTTTCGAGTATGTGTGAAAAAAACAGCCAAACAACCCTTTTCGATTAGGATTATAATGGCCTTCAATTTAAAAATGATCATGTTTCGAGATATTTGGACCGGTTCGTCCTACAAAAAAAGGGCATTCCCCGCGCACCGCGCCGCGGGCGGCAGAAGCAGTCGGTCCCGACGGACTCTCCGAGCATCAGGAAAGCACAGAGAGCCCGTGTCGTCCCCGTGGGCGGACTTGCCGAGAAACGTCCAGAGACGGGTTGTGGGTACCCGTGGCCCAGGTTGAACTGCCCAGCATCGCCGCCAGCACGATTGTATTCTATAGGAACACGACTTGCAAGGCAGGGTCCTCGGGAAGTGAAGCAGTTTTATATATTGAATACTTGTATATTCTTTTGGAGCTGAACATGAGTGGGGCCTAGCTTCGAGTTTGTGTACGGATTATGGATCCAAATTTTGTAAGTTTTTGACATACTCCGATGATATATACAACGATATTTGATGTGATGTGATAGTATCAAATGTGATGTTTTTTGATGAAGTTGAAATTTATTGTATTGAATGATTAATATTGTAATCTAAGCTTGATTATTGACAGGTCGACAAACCAATTGTCGATGGGGAATATGAATGAATGTTAAAGGTGGAAATGAACTTTGTAACAACGTACCTCGGGGAACAATCGTAATAAAAATGGATCTCGTACCCGATGGTGTTGTTCCGTTGCGACACACATAGGCAGAGTCCGAAAACTACCAACGAATCAACACCCAAGGATATTGCCTCAGGAAGTAGATGAATGTTAACGGTATAATGCTGCTACGTTATTGAACGAGGACAATACAGACTCCTCTTACTGTGGTGACAGGAAGGATAATGGCTTTAAACCCTTGGAAAGCGGTTAGGGTGTGTCTACACGCACCATCGGCGAAACCAAAATGACTCATGACATCCAACACCTTTGCCAAAACGGTCCGCACCACCTCATCAAAAATCGAAAATCAAATAGATATGTACAAAGCAAAAAACTACTATATACAAAGCAAAATGCTGGGCCAAAGCCTGAGCATAATACTTCAAATAGAGCCCATTTCGGGGCTCGACGAAAAGCTCGTTCCTTCGAAGTCAACCAAGGTATGTCCTTTCTTAAGGACTTGCATAACGCGATATGAGGGCCATACCACATCGATTTAAACTTTTCACCTTTGAACGTCTTTTTCTTGGGCATAGACAAAACAAGGTCACCTTCGAAAAAGACCCTAGCCAACTTGCTATCGTGCGAACTTTGACTCGGTTTTATGCGCTTCATTCAACGTGGCGACATCTCGGCCATTTGCTCATCGAGATGTTCCGAGATGAAGAAGCCGCTCTACCCGGACTAGAAGTGTGTCGGGGGAAGAAGCTCAACAACTAATTTAAGGAAGAATCTAGCATTCCGTGGGAAATACGGTTTCACCCCGTGGACTAACGGAAACGAAGTAAATCTGGTTCTCGATTTTGTGATGTCTGCTGCTTCCCGGGAGAGTACGGGAGCATAGCATGTGTGCGATTGGATCTATGTTTATCAAGTGTCCGTTGAAGAATTGTCTTCAAGGGTTATTCCATGACACCACTTGCCCATTGGCACGAGGATAGTATGGAGATGAATGCTCTGCAGAGGCAATTTAAGAGCCAACTCGACCATCATATAATACCGAAAGTATTGCCTGCAGAATGGGTGACAATCTCTCTAGGTATACCGAAATGACATTGTGGTTGAAGAAGAAAGAAGTTGCAGGTCTCACCATCGTTCCCAAAGTAGGCATAGCCTGCGACCCACTTCGTAAAGTAGTCCTACGCCTCGTGTGTAAACCTTTTGCGAAGGCGAGTTACAAGTAGTATAATCCATACCCCACTTTTTGTAAAGGTCAAGCAATGTGACTGGAAAAAGGCGGGATGAGTGTGCATTTTCGGTATACACACGACAAGGATGACACTTGCAAACCGATTCAATACCAATCTTTGAAAATGAGACGAGGGGGAAACGCCCGCCACGCAAAATCTTTTGGGCAGCAGCAAGCCACGATAAATGACCCCCACAAGCTCACTTTCGCGAGAATCATTGAGCTTGTGACCTCGACTAACCAAGTTTAGCCGGCGTCTTGAAGGATTGGATCAACCCCTCGACGGTGCAAAGCATCACCAGCCAATCGGTCAGGTGTGGCTAAGTGAGCGCGACTTACGGCGCTCATCTTTCAAAAAAAAGAAGAGGGAAACTTCGCGGTGCGGAATACCTACGATGATATCCCCATACCAAGGTCTTGTGGAGAGATGCAGCAGTGTTCGTGGGAAAGGACTCATGCCTATCATCTCCTCTCCACAGACGCTCGGGAGATCAATTCCGCAAAAACTGATGACTTCTTGGATTTGGCAGACATGAAATCGAGATCAAATTCTTGTAAAATCACAATCCATCTATTATATTTGCCCCCAATCACTCACCTGCTGAGGACAAACTGAAATGGATTGGCAGCTGCCAAGACATAAGTTTTGCGAAGAATAATGTAATGCTGGAGTCGCTGCACAGCATGAACTTCTACTAAGGCTAACTTTTCTATCGGAGTGTATCGAAGTTCAGGTCCTACCAGTCCTCGACTAAGGTAGTAAATAACATGCTCAGCAAGAGCATCATCCTCCTGAACCAGAACCATACCAATGGTAGATTCTATTGCTGCCAGATACAAAAGAAAATCTCTGCTATAATTAGGTGGACTCAGTAAAGGAGCAGAGGTCAATGCCTTTTTCAAAGCATCGAATGAGCGTTGAGCGTATTCGTCCCAAAGAAAAGGAACTCCTTTCTTCAACAGTCTCATATATCCCTTTGTAATCTCAGCATAATTGACGATAAACCTCCGAAGAAAATTAGACTTTCCCTGAAGACTTTGAAGCTGACGGATGGAGGACGGGGGAGGCAACCGAAGTATTGCCTCAACCTTGAAGGGATCTACCCTTATCCCTTCCCTAGACACAATGAATCCCAATAGCCGACCGGATGTAACCGTGAAAACGCACTTGTTCGGATTCAATCGAATTTTATAAAAACGACATCTTTCAAATATTTGCCGGAGGTGACCAGGATGATCCATCCTCTTTCGAGAATGAGCAGCTAGATCATCTAAGTATGCCTCGATAATCTTCTTGATGTCATGGAAGGCGTAAGACATGGCCCGCTGGAAGGTAGCCCCAGCATTTTTAAGACCAAAAGGCATTTTCTTATATGCAAACGTACCCCAGGGACAAATAAAAGCAATCTTATGTTGATCTTCAGGATGGATAGTTATTTGATTATATCCGGAGAAACCGTCCATGAAGGAGAAAATCTCGTTACCGGCACACTCGTCAATGATCTGATCGATGAATGGTGTGGGGTAATTGTCTTTAGGACATGCCTTATTTAGGTCTCTGAAATCGATGCACACTCGAATCATTCCTTGCTTTTTATCTACCGGAACGGGGTTTGAAACCCATTCAGTCAGAGGAACTGGGAAAATGAATCCCGCCTTAAGCAGCTTTTCAACTTCAGCTTTGATAGCTGCTGCCTTCCTAGGATTGACCGGACGAAGTTTTTGCCTGACCAGCTTAGCGTTTTCATACGTCTTGATCTCATGCTGGACGATAGATGGGTCTATGCCAGGCATTTCCTCATAAGACCAAGCAAAAACATCCCTATACTCTTTGAAGAGCTCGGTATAGATTTGAATCTCTTCACGGGAACATTCAGCTCCAATGAAGACATTCTCAATGATATTGGGATCCCTAGAAATGCTCACCGGGATAGTAGGAGAGATCACAGCCATGTTCCCTTCAGCATAAACCTGTGTTGGTGCCAAAGGGTTCAAGACTGGGTGAACAGGTCCAGGAGACTGAGGACTTGGAAAACTAGTTTCAACTTCGTTCAAGTTAGGTAGGAAGTAAGATCGATGATGCAAATCATCCCACGGTCTATCTATACCAGTCATGGCTTCCAGGATTTCCTCTTCAGATGGAAGAGTGGTATCAAGACAATCCTAGGCCGAAGAAGAACTAATTGTCCAAGCCGGAGCCACATCACCATCCAACTCTTCCGGTGAAAGAGGAGCTGGAACGGATTCTGCAGTGTCAACAATAGACTGATATGCAATCTAGAATTTCGCAGTGGAAATGCCATTCCACCCACTTGACCTTCCGCTAATGTGGCAGTAGGGGAAGGTAAGGTCCAAGGGTCCGAAAAATAATGAGTTCGAAAGAACTCTCTTCGAAGGGGAGCCTTGGAGGATGAGATAGCATTAATATGCACCGTAGGAGGGGGAAGATCGAAAGTACCCATCAGGGAAGAATACATTCCAACTCCTAGATTCTCAACAGGCACCTTAGTATTATCCAACTTAGGAACAGATGAGTCAGAAGGCGCATTCAGGTCTACCTGAGGACAGTCCAGTTGATCCACTGTAACAATCCTCCCTTCGTGGGGGAAACATACAATTCAAAATAATGAGGATGCAATGGCATCCATCTCATAAATCCAGTTCCTCCCCAACAGAAGGTTGTAGTCCAAGGCTGCATCCACTACCTCAACCTCTATGTTGACAGTTTTTCCCCCAACACAGATGGGCAAAGCCGGGACAATCCCATGGGGTCTGTGAGAATGACCATCGAACGCAGTAAGAACAGTGCTAGATGGAACAGCTTTGGGAGATCCAAGTGTCTTCCAGCATGCGAGAGACATCATGCACGTGGAAGCACCCTCATCAACAACCGTTCGAAAGATATTGCACTTCCGATACGTCGATTTAATGTGAAACGCCATGTGATGAGGAAGTCTCTTCTTAAAATTATTCATATCAAAAGTAATCAGAAGAGAATTTTTTGGATCAATAGCCCCAATGGCAGTGAGCAAAGCACTGCGCTGAGCTGGAAAAGACTGGAGTACCTCTAAAGCTGACATAGCACAAGGACTCTGCACCGGATCTTCTACAATCGAGTAGTTCTGGGCAGCCCTTGCATTCAGATTAATCGTTGACCGCTTAGAAGATGCTTTTGGCATCCGAGGCATAGACTCGACAGTTGGCTTCGTAATGTGAAGCGGCTCAGTAGCATCAGGAACTTCCTTAGCTTTCGAAGATTCCTCTCCGCCATAATCACGGGATCTCGTAGCGACATCCACGTGAGCACTCATCATAAAGATATTCGATGGAATTTCCCCTTCCTGGGCACCTCCAGAGGAAGCCCCAGGATTTTGGTTCGCGCCAACAACTAATTGCTACCCTTGGGGAAAAGGGTTTGTTAGCACAGCCTGGGAACTAGAAGAACCCTGCTGAGATAACAGGCGCTGAGCATCCTGAATTTTAGGGCAAAGGTGTGTGAGATGGTCTCCAGTACAAAGCTTGCACGGAAAATTCACTTTCTTTTTCTCCTTTTGACCCTCACCAACACGCTCGTTGGTTTTATTTGCATTGCCCTTCCCATTCTTGCCCTTCTTCTTGTTATTTCGTCCCTTCTTCTTCCCATCGGATTGTTGATTTCCTTTGGGATCAGAAGTTTGGACAACATTTATGGACAAAGACTGGGAAGGTGATGAATCAGCAGGCACAGCCTGACCAGAAGGAGCAGATTGTAAAGACAACTGCTGCAGTTGAGAAAGCAGGCTGGCTGCACTACTATTGACCGATCCGACAAGCCCGTCACCATGCGGACTAGGTTTAGTTTTCGATAAATCCAATTTGGAGCGAGGAGCATTGGGCAAATACTTATAAAGTACCCCAGACTGAGAATAGATCAGTTCTAACTGCTGGGCCCTAAAAATGGCCTGCTCCTCAGAAAATACCCCGGATAGGGATACATCTTTTGAAATATCTGACTGCAGAGATTTCAAAAACCACTCGAGAAGGAATTCACCTGGAATATGAGCTTTGATAAGCCTCTTCCTTCTCCTCCATTCTTGAATGTGATCAGAAATGTGAGTTGCCTCATCCTACTTAAAATTAGCCAGGAGTTCGGTCCCAGCCTCATATCTGACAGGCAACTGAAAATGGTTTAGAAATGTGACAGCCAGTTCTCCAAATGTGGCAAAACTGCCCCCACTGAGCTCGATATACCATTTGGCAGCATTTCCAGTTAGGGTGCGTTGAAATAATCTCAACCTAATCGAGTCATTGATCAGGGAGTTCGAAGAGCACCATAAGTGGAAAGTGGTGATGTGGTCCGCCGGATCCTCTCCATTCTTACCTTCAAACTTTGGAATGTCTGAAGGAAGTTTGGTCGGGACCGGAGGCCACCCCGGACTATAACGAATCAGGTCATTAGTCAACTTCGACAAATCTGGCAAGTTTAACGTTGCCAGAAAAGGTAAGCGAGGTGGAGCCTGAGAATTCCATCCTTGAGTGGAGGGATTCCCAACATTCTGAAAAGAATAGCCTGGATTTGATGAGGCACCAGGCTGCCAAAAAGGACTCGTAGAAAATGGAGAAGAACCTCCTCCCCACGCCGAGTTACCAAAGCCCAGACCAGTTCCCCCCGCTGAAGTGTTAAATGAAGAGGAGAGCCCCTGATAGGGGTTCCAAGCATTAGACGGAGGAGAAAAGGACTGATAAGCACTCGATGAAGGGAAAGAAGCATTCCCTTGATGACCTGCATAAAACTGATTCCCTGCCCCCACTGTAGTAAAGATAGGATTCCATCCCGTAAAAGTAGTCGAACTTTGCCCCCCAAACCAAGGGTTGAAACTCTGGGTCTGGGACGTAAACGGAAACGACCCTAAAGAAGGATTGGAACTAGGAATATGTCCAGTCCCAAAGGGGAAACCCTGAAAAGAAGCTGATCCACTAGCCATGTTAGACATGGGCGTAGATCCAGCTGAAGCAGCGGAAAAGGAAAAAGAGGGATTCCCACCAGAGGGCATCCCTGAACAGAAGGGACCAGAATGAGAAGCATGTGCTTGGGTGAACCCAGAGCCAAACATAGCAGCACTAGAAGCAATCGAAGATGAAGCAATAGTGCCCCCTGCTTCGACAGAAACAGGAGTCTGAATGCCTGCAGCACTCACGGTAGAAGTCGCGTTCCCAGTCGTGGCCATCGAAAGATAAGAATGATACGGAAGATCTCCCGGTCTCTCTGACTCAGGTCCGATGTATTGAACAACAAACGGATAATCAGGAGGAAGAGGAGATGGACCTGTAGCAGGAGGCTCAGGTACGTCTTCGATTTGAAAATCTTCTTCCTGAGGAAACAAAACTCGCGAGGTGAGTGGAACGCTCCTCTCGGGACCGACACCAGAATCAGCTATGAAACCTTCAGACCTTTGTGGAGGATCTCTCTCCACTGTGTCAGACTCCACAGGGTGGTAACCACCTGCTAAATTACTCCTACGCCTTCTCGAAGAAGGCTCTGAACTCTCGGGAGATAACCCCTGGATTCTCCTCGAACGACGAGGCGCTTGATCAGCCACTTTTATAGATTTTATAAATTAGACTAAAAAAAGTGAAAAGCTAGGCAAGCTAGGAGCAAAGAGAACTCACTAAAATAAAAATCCCTGAGATACAATCAAGCAAACAGCCTCCAAGTATTTCCGCTCTGGGTGATGAGGACAGGACACCAAAATACAGGAAAGCGAAATATAGGACCTCCTGAAAGCAGTCTAGGATGATTAGGGCCCAGAACAACTAGCGAATGTATCATAAACAATTACGCCGACCTCCTAACGACAGCCTTTGCCGGTTCAAGCACCCAAGCTTCGCAAGGGCACCCCCCAGAAGTACTGCTGAAAGTGATGCGACGTCTGCCTCAGGTACCACGGGTATTCCCCCCCGCAGTCACCTATGTGGAACCTAGGAGTGGCAACTATGGACACCAATCCGTATCAGAATCTGGGCGGAACGGTCTTGAGGTCGGATTCAGCCAATCGGAGAGGGGTATCCCTCTTCTCAGCCTTCACTTCCCCTCGCGCTTGACTCTCGGATGAGAGCTTTCCCAGTCCACCTCACGGAGTTGGATTTCGCTCAATTAATCAACTTCTATGTTTTTTTGAGCGGACTTGGAGAGTTAACTCTCCACTCACCTATTCCAAGGCCCTACAACCTAGCTAGTTGGTGATTGACACTTAGAAAAACTTGCTAGTTGATTTTAGATTAAATCGCTTATTTTAAGGGCTGTTATGTTAAGTCACAAGGATATGGAGATGAAACGTATGGTGTTTTTGATGCAAAAGAAATTAATAAAAACTTAACTACATGCAAATGCAGTTCTTTGTCTTTCGATGAAGAGCAATCTCTATACAGGTTCTACGAGACTAAAAATTGTATTTTTTCTTTTCAAATAGCAAACTCACACTCACAAAAACTATGAAATTGACTAAATGATTAAATGCACCTAATGCAAATCACTACAAGAATGTAAATCCTAAGATGCGAATCTCTTAAAGCTGAGTGAAATTCCAAAAAGTCCTTCAGTTTTAACTCATCTTTTGTTGTCCAGAAAGCTAATTCTCGAAATCAAGAACTCTTAAAATAAGGACACCAAAAACACTTAAAAACAAGAAGAAGAAATCAAATGACAACTCCTCCTCAAAATCAAGCCAAAAACTAAAAGCAAGAAACCTCACAAAAGCTTCAAAAGTTATGGCAAACAAAAATGAAAATGCAACAACAAAAGCAAATAACAAGTGAAAATGTTTTTTAAGCCTTTGAAATGCAAAAACAAAAAGCAAAGCAAATGTTTTTTGAGCTTTTTTGTTTTATAAAGAAAGAGCTCGAAAAGACCAAGCACAACTATCAAAATCCAAACCAAACAAGACTGAATTCCAAGCACAAACTTCAACAATTCTCCCAAACCTTATAAGGCTAACTCGTAGCAAGATCAATAAGAGCAAAAGAAGACCAAAAACTTAGCCACTCAGCCTAGACAAATAGTGCAAATTCGTCGCAAACAAAAACTCCAAAGAAGCAAGAAAAACTCTTCGAAAGTTGCAACAAAACCTAGCCTATGGAACTCAAGAAAACCAATCGAAAACGAAGCAAAAATCGCAATGTGAAGCACAACAAAAATATAGGAGCGAGTAAACGAGCAGAAGCTCTCTGTTCTGATAAAGCAGAACAGCCAAGAATGCTCAGAAAGCGATCTTGGAACTCAATCCAGAAGTGCCAGCACCAGAAACAACACTTTGCCAAAAAGACTAGTTTTCAATCAAACGAAAGAGAGAAAAGACATGAAACCACTTCCTTCACAATCCAATAAGTACAGAGACACTGTAGAAACAAGCCTCCACAGCCAGAAAGGACCAAAAAGTCAATAAACCCAAAAATTCAAAATCTGCCTAGGTATACGCTACTTCACAGTTATGCAACAAGCGTGCATACGCATCTGTGCTAAGGGAAACTCGCGTATACCCGGGTTCCTTTAGACAAACTTGCGTGTATACGCGACTCTGTGCAGAAAAAAGCGCGTATACAAAGGTAAATAATGAAAAAACAAAAAGGAAAAGCTTGGAAAAAACACCAGGACTTCAAACTGACTGTAAAAAAGTAAACTGGACTGCAAATGAAAGTTAAAACTGTCGGCGACCTACCAAACAGTTGAAACAACCCAACAGGAGAATCACAAGAATGTGGTCCCCAGCGGAGTCGCCAGTTTCATTTCGGGGAATATCACCCTAGAGGTTCGTTGGGTTACAACCTCCACAGAGCAGGGGCATGCTACTTAACAGAGACTCACACAACCATGCACGTTCAGAAAAACTAAATAGAGTAGAATGAGAAAGTTACCCGTAGGCCCTACGGTTGAAGAAGATCCCGCAGGGTTCAAACCCCCAGCAACCGTCCTTCCTTCTTAACCTGAAAGACAAGAAGAAACAAGCATGAGCTTAACGGTTGTCTGACGCCATATCTACTCTAAGTATTTAATTGAGATTCATATAAAACATTAATAAATCATAATAGATGGCGACATAATAAATGTTCTCATACATGTAAGCATACTAACACGTTTATTTAGGGAACAGCATGGTACTTCTGTATTATAAATAGCATGTACAAAAGTAACGAGTGGAGAGATCACCTGATCCTTCCACGGCCTTCGCAGACCGTCGTCCGGATCCGTCCAGCCCTTGCCTCGCTAAGACTCCTTCCAAACTGGTGCATACGAGATGTCATATAAGGGGATGAGCATCTCAAGGAAACAAGGGTTTCCTATAATGAACTGGGAAAGTGCAGGAGGCATGGGGAATCAGACTTGGATAGGGAATACCAACAGAGTATAATATCAATAATTCTCTCTCTCCCTTAAGCCATACACATGAGGGGTTTTTATACTCCCTCCAAGTAGTTTCAACAGTTGGAAACAGTTGGCCACGTGCTGGGGTGGTTGAACTACCTGAGTAACCATCAACCCAGCCCAAAAATAGGGAATAATTATATATTTTTTAATCATTTGAATGGCATATGCGGAAAAGTCTAGCTGGACTCGCGTATACACGCTGAAAATCACGGGCATAGTCGCGTATGGGGATTTTTACACTGTTTTTAAGTGAATTTGTTCAAGTCTGTAGGAATGGGTGCCCAAAACCATCTAAGCAATCATGAATCATGTGAAAGTGAGAAATGATGCTATAACATACACGCGGAAAATCACGGGCATAGTCGCGTATGGGGGATTTTACACTGTTTTTAAGTGAATTTGTCCAAGTCTGTAGGAATGGGTGCCCAAAAGCCATGAAGCAATCATGAATCATATCAATGTGAGAAATGATGCTATAACAGATGCCCCCTAATATATGAGGTCAGAAGGGGTACATGATGGCCGAAATGTATTATGCACATAGAAAGAACTTCGCAAGGACAAGAGAGGACTTCACCAGATTTCAGCCTACCAAAAACAAATGAAAGAAAACAGAGAGTCAACTCATGCTGAGGCGGGCATACCCATGCTCAATCAAAAATACATCATATAGAAAGTAGTGAATAGATCCAACATGTATACAAGTATAGCTGAACTGAAAGTACACAATGAATCATCTAAGCATGGCCCGGAAGTGTAAGTCTGAATCAATGTCCAAGTATCACATATAGAAAGCTGATCAAAGATGGTGCAACTGGATGTCTGATCAAATAAGTAACTGAATCTCCAAGTACCGGATCATAAGAGGTGGATCAAACGGTACAATCATGCAACTCGGGGACCAACATATAAGATGCTGCTGTGCTGAACTGCAACATATAAGGGTAGACGACATCACTGGCAGATACTGAAAGGACTGTCAAAAGTGAACCGAAACATGCTGATGCAACCCGAGGTCTTCACCGATCACTATGGCACAATTCTACACAATGGGAATAAATGAGCTGAAGTCGACCATGTGAGAAATCGTTGGATTACCGGGCAATGATGTGTCCCGTTAACCAACGCGAGACAACCCACCGATAATGATAATGAGTGTCAAGGTGCCCCAGTACAATCTGACAAGTGCAAATGAATGAGTTGAAGTCGAACACTTGAAAGAATCTACCAATCGGGAGGCAATGATGAATCCCCACTGTCGATAGCGAAGAGTCTGCCACTGATGACTGCAAACCCTAAGGTACTGACAAAAAGACTCTAGACCTTATTCCCAGAGCAATGAGTCGGATTCGATGGGAAAAGATCTGCTGGAAGGAAGGCATTAAGGCATCCCACATCAGTCCAGCGCGAGTGTAACCCGCAGGCCAAGATTTGGAAGGAATCGGACGAAGGAGACTGATGGAACCAAAACCGAAGTACGTTTCCGACGTGCACAAGATGAAGCTAGCGCACGGAAGAAACCCTCTGAACCAACCAATAATGAAAGCTGACACAGAGGCGAGAAATCCATCGATAGGGTCAAATGGAAATCAAGGTACTGCACGAATCCCAAGTGTGATAATGTGTGCTGACGTCGAACACAGGGGAAAACACTCAGTCAAAGACCCATGATGATGATCAAATGCTGAGCACAAGGTCACCTATCAATGATGGAAATAGGCCTAGGGTGCGGCTCTAGGTTTGCTCTCAAAGCAATGTGTCGTAGTCGATAAGAGACAAACCCGCCAGCAAGAAGTCAATGGGGACCTTCTCAAACCAGCACGAGCAGAAGACCAAAACATATGATGTGATAGAACATGATACTGACAAGACCGGGAAGGCCGACTGAATAATGAGTCAAGAGACACCGCAGAATGGCCGACTCAGGCTAGACTTCCCTTGAACAAAAGCACGACTCGTGATGACCATGGCAATAAAAAGTGACACTGTATAAATCTGTCATGCAGGAGGTAGAACAAACTCTCCATATGATTGGAAGAGATAACCAACCGGGGGAGAACTGACAAGTGAAACATGGTAAAGGCTGAACCTAGGTCAAAACTAAAACCATCCCAAATGAAGGAAATATATATAAGTATATGTGCTTTGTTCAAGGGTGACAAACTGACTCTGTACTGCCATCAAAACAACGAAGATACATCATGTTCCCGCTCTTTTTGTTATATTTGATTTTTTTGTCTTTTTCATATAATAAGCCTGAAAAAGAATAAAAGAATGCTATGGTACAATGGATAGAAAGAGTATCAAGAAAGCAGATGCACTAGTTCCTGGGATTGGAACAATCCTATGCTCAATGCAAGGTGGCGAAAACTGGTCAGTGATACTCAAAGGAACGTTCCATCCATGGGTACAAAGGTGTCAAGTCGTGATAGCTAAGTGCATGCAATGGTTAACTTGTACAGAAAGTCAAGGTCAAAAGTTGGCTTAATCATCGAGTCCAAATGAAGCCGGCTAAAGGCCAGGATAAACAAGTAGCCAATATGCAATGCAGTAATACAACTTAATGACACCAGGGAGCCTCTAGGGTAAAAGCCAGAAAAAATGATAAGTGATGAAGAAGAAGAATGAAGCTTCAACACATAAGACATGGTGGGACTAAAGAGGACTCCCGAGCCTACATAAAACGCAGCATGGGCAACAAGTGATAGCGAGGAACTAACTAGGAAGCCCATGTAAAGGAAGGCTCTACCATCAAGTCATGATTAAATAATCGGCGAGTGAAATGGGTGTAATACTCATGACCTGATGGGATCGACCCTAAGGAAAGTGATCAGTATGGAGGCTAGAATGCAAGATGCAACGGAAAGTGATTTCCCTAACCTATATGCCAGTGAAGATCATATACCTGCCGTGAAGAGTCGAAAATCATGGATCAAAAACCGGGAAAAATCTCAAAATCGTCAAAATGTACCTGAAAACATACCAAACTGGGCACTTCCAAGCAACCGAGTTATGCAGCTTAAGATAGATCGAAAAAATAAGCATAAGGAATTTTTGTGAAAATTTTCAATTTTTAGCCATAAATAGACAAATTACCTCTCATTTGGTTCATTATTACATAGCTGATTTGGAAAAAGTGCTCTGGAGCAAAAAACTTCTTTCGTCAAATCAGGAACAACCGACCGTCGGAACTCAGCGAAACTTCAGGTAGGCTCCTTAATCATCCTGTTTATTCATTTTTTCCGTTTGGAAATTAAAATTAAGTGATTTTTTGCTTTAAAACCCTTGCTAAAAAATGCGTATCTGCGCATACGCGGGTTTAATGAAGGCAAGTCGCGTATACACGCGACTGTGCACAGGAAAAGTCGCGTATGCGCAGGTCCGAATGCAAAAAAGCGTGGCTAATGCAAAATTTGATGAAATTTCTCAGGATGACCATCTCATGGAGGGAACGTGAGCATAGCGCAATAGACCAAGAGGTCATGCAGGATCGCGCAGCGCAAAATATCCTCCGGAATTGCGGATTGTTGAAATTCTTTAAAATGCCCAATATGAAAAGCAATGTGCGGTTGCTTGAAATGCTCGTAAATTACTGGGAACCAGATCAGGATTGCTTCATAATTGATCAGATGCCACTACGCATTGAAGTGGAGGATATATATTTCATCACTTGACTCTCCAGGAGGGGAGAACCAGTAGACTTGCACGGAAAACCCCTGGGAGGGTTAACCGTGGAAGATTATGTCCACGTATATTGCGTAGATAATTCCAAAAAGGTTGGAACGCAGATTGCAATTAGAGATATCAGGGATTTGCACATGAAGATCCTCCTTTTCACCATCAGCAGAGTGGCAGGATCTGCCTCACTACATCAGGCATCCAGGACGCAAATGAGTATAGATGTAGAGTGTTTGACTCATGTTTACGATTGGTGCACAGCCCTGCTACTAAACATGAAACAACAGCTGACCTCCATTCGCCAAGCAAAGACTAAACATTTTGGCTATGGGACCATTTTGACAACATTCTTCTTTGAGAGGATTCCAGCTTTGAGACCCAGAGTCATTTCGACTATCAGTAGCCCGCAGGACCCAAGAATTGCCCGTTGGGCAGACATGATGAAGAGACTGGGGGGTAGTGAGGTACCCCGGACCACGTGGGACGATGAGTTCTTCCTGTGGTGGGGAGAACAGATCATCGCAGTGGACGACTATCCTATGCCGGGATGGATTTTCGTGGAGATCCGGATCTAGTTCTTCCACCAGGCACGGCATGGGGAACAGTCGGTAAGTTTTGCAAAAATTTTTGACTTATATAATTTTTTTGGATTTTTTCAAATATGTATGAAAAAATGAAAAACAAACATGTTTTTGATTGGATTCATAATGACTGACAATTTAAAATGATCATGTTTCAGATGTTGGACCAGTGCGACCTGAGGGTCTCCCACGCCATAAGCGTCGCAGGGGTGAGGCAGAGACAGTGGATTCTGACAGGACTCTCCAGGCCGTGCAGAGAAACTTGGAGGGATTAACCCGCCAAATCCCTATGGCTGCCGTGGAGGACTTGCCAGAAGCCATCCAGAGACGGGTAGTTGGAGTACCCCGAGACTGGGTTAGATTATTCCGCCGTGTGGCCACTGCAGTTACGTTCTATAGGAACACGACTGCTGGACAGGGACCTCAGGAGTAGACAGATTTTATGATTGTATATTCTTTTTGAGACTGAACATGATGGGGCATAAGCCCAAATTTTGTACGAGATTATGGATCCAAATTTTGTAAATTTTTTGACACTCTGATGATATATATACAGCGATAGTTGATGTGATGTGATAAATGTATCAAATGTATGATGTTTTTGATGATTAAAAATTATTGTATTGAATGATTAATATGCCAATCTAATGCTTGATTAGCTAATGAGTCAGCAAACCAATTGTCAGCTCGAGGAATATGAATGAATGTTAAAAATTGAAATGACCTTTGTAACAATCGTACCCTCAAGAACAATCGTAATAAAACTGGATCTCGTACCCGATAAGTGTTGTTCAACTGCGACACCACCAGCTGGGAGTCCAAGAAAACTACCAACGAATCAACACCCAAAGATATTGCCTCCGAGAGTAGATGAATGACTACAGTGTATTCTGCTACGTTATTGGAAGCAGGACCAATGCAGACCCCTCTTGATACCAACAGCTGACCGGAAGGATAATGAAGCACCCAAGCCGCGGAAGCTAAGTTCCGGGTGTGTCTACTAGCACCATCGGCGAAACCAAAATGACTCATGACATCCAACACAACCTGCCAAAGCAGAACAAAAAACATCACCACCTCATAAAAAATCGAAAATCAATCAGATATGTACAAAGCAAAAACTACTATATACAAAAGCAAGATGCCAGGCCGAAGCCTAGGCATAATACTTCTTCAAATAGAGCCCATTTCGGGGCTCCGGAAACTCGTTCCCTTCGAAATCAACCAAGGTATACACTCCTTTCTTAAGGACTTTTTTAACGATATAGGGGCCATACCACATCGATTTAAACTTTCCTACCCCCAAGGCATCTTTTTCTTGGGCATAGACCAAAACAAGGTCACCTTCCGAAAAGACCCTAGGCTTAACCGCCTTATCGTACTGAACTTTTACTCGGTTTTTATGTGCTTCATTCA
>CM076571.1:940453970-940651232 GCA_034641835.2 Pinus albicaulis | reverse complement strand
GATGTAGGCATTATCGAATTAGGCTGAATCCACACAAATGTGTCTTCTGTGTCGAATCGGGTCGTTTACTGGGATTCGTTGTTTCAAAAGAAGGCATTTGCGTCGATACGTTGAAGGTCGCAGCTATTGTTAATTTACCACCTCCTTCGACTTTACGCCAACTCCAAAGTTTGCAGGGGAAAGCAAAATTTTTACGTCGGTTCATTCCTAACTATGCTGAGCTTACGAAAGGTTTTACCCGGTTGCTGAAACAGAACATTCCATTCTTTTGGGATGAGATTGCTGATCGATCTTTTGATGCACTTAAACATGCGTCAACCCATGCACCGTTATTGCATCCTCCCAACTACAACCGGGATTACATTTTGTATCTCGCCGCCTCTCATTCCACCATTGGGATGGTGTTAGTTCAGGAAGATGAATCTCATACTGAACATGTAATTTACTATCTTAGTCGGAATTTGCATCCGACTGAGATTAAGTATACGCATGTGGAGAAATTGGCTTTGGCAGCTGTTCAAGCTGTTCAACGATTTAGACATTACATCTTGTTACGTAAAACCATAGTAATTTCTAATTGCAACCCTATGATGTACATTTTGACCAAACAATTGCTAGGGGGAAAATATTCCAAATGGATAGTCATCCTTCAGGAATTCGACTTGGAATTTGAAAAGTCCAAGGAGAAGAAATCTTTGGTGTTTGTGGAACTGATGTGTGATTTCCCCTCTGCTGATAATGAAACTGTGGCAGAGGAGACCATTGCGGACGAATCTCTGTTTCTTATTAGTACTTTGGATCCGTGGTATGGAGATATAATCATCTATCTTCAAACCCAATCTTTTCGTCCTGAAATCTCACGATCTCAGCGACGGAAAATACGCTTCCAATCTCAACAATACAACATTGTTGGTGATACACTCTATCGTCGTGGAGCAGATTCTATTTTTCGACGCTGTCTTACTCATGAAGAAGTTGAAAAGGTTTTAAATGATTTCCATTCTGGAGCATGTGGTGGTCATATGTCGGGGTATGCCACTGCCCAAAAGATATTGTGCGCTGGTTATTTCTGGCCATCGTTGTTCAAAGATTGTATTTATGCAGTCCGAAAATGCCAAAATTGTCAACTTTTTGATTGTAAGATGCGCGTGCCACCTGCTCCTCTTCACCCTATAATTGTTGTTGGTCCTTTTGCGAAATGGAGTATCGATTTTATTACATGTAACCCTCACTCGGCCGGGGGGCATGCATATATTATCTTAGCAGTAGATTATTTTACTAAGTGGGCCGAGGCGATGCCTACATTTTCAGCTGACGGCAAGACTGCTGCAACTTTCGTATTTAATCACATAATTTCTAGATTCAGTGTTCCTCAAGCTATTATTACTGATCATGGAAGCCATTTTCGGAATATCATGATGACTGAGTTGACAGAACAGCTTGGCTTGTGGCACGATAAGTCCACTCCGTATTATCCGCAAGCCAATGGTCTGGTTGAAGCCATAAATAAAGTTTTAGTCACCATGATTAGACACATTATTGGTATTCACAAAATGAATTGGCATTCCATGTTATTTTCAGCGCTTTGGGCATATCGAACTTCAGTCAAAATGTCAACTGGTTTCACTCCCTTTCAACTCGTTTACGGTTTGGAAGCTGTGTTGCTTATTGAATGCGAAATTCCATGTTTGAAATTAGCCATAGAGTTACTCCCAGCTACGTCTGAAGAGGAGAAATGCTTTTTATACTTAGCTCAGTTGGATGAGAATTGGAGAAACACTGTAATAGCAAACGAGGCTCATGTTAAAAGAATAAAAGCTCAGTATGATAGAAATGTTACCCCTCGGAATTTTTCAGAAGGAGACCTAGTCTTAGTTTATGATCAAGCCAATGATAAGCTAGTGCTATAGGGTAAACTGCTTGGGTGGTTGGTTTTCGTATATCCCTCTCAGGGCTTTCCGGTGCCCGAGGCAGACAGTAAGATTAGCTATGTTGTTCACAAAGATGGCATGAGCATGTTCATATTAGCTTGAAATGACTTGAAGGAATACAATAGAACTTTTGTCGTTTTTGGTTTTTCTAAGGTGAAATAGAAATTCTAAAATGAAAAGCAAGTTTGGTTATATTTGTTCAAGGAAGTGATATCCCCTATAATGATTTACCAACTTGAAATTTTAAAAGCAAATTGAAAATTACAATGACAAGACTTGAAAGAAAGTAAAAGTGTACTGCTGAAATGAAAAGGTGCTGCTAATCTAATGAATAAAAACAATAAACTAGTGAACATGAAAACCAAACTATTCTTGCTGCCAACTAAACACAAAAGAAACTATGCTTAAGGAAATTCAAAATTGCAACAAAATAAATCTAAATCAGATTACATCAATTCATTTTATGACCCTTCATCATTAGACCAGCTATGACTTTCGGAAGAAATCATAAACAACTTGTGTAACTGATATTTAATTTGCAGAAAGTAAACTAATACTAAACCATACACTCATGATTCAATCCCTCGCCATCAGTCCAGCTGTGGCTTTCGGAGGCAACTGAAGATGTCATATATGATTTAATATATCTAAATTTGCAGAAAAGAAACTAATACTAAACTACACATTTCATAATGCGGTCCCTCACCATCAGTCCAGCTGTGGCTTTCGGAGGCAACTGAAGATGCTATGAGCAGCTTAATATATCTAAATTTGCAGAAAAGAAACTAATACTAAACTACACATTTCATAATGCAGTCCCTCACCATCAGTCCAGCTGTGGCTTTCGAAGGCAACTGAAGACGCTATGAGCAGCTTAATATATCTAAATTTAACTACTGAATCAGATAAGCAAAACTGAAATGTACAAAGCAAGACTGAAGTTAAACAAAAGCTATGAAAAGAAAACTAGCAGCAGAACAATGTTAGTTTCATGTCATTAGTCAAAATGCTATAAAAATGCCCGGGCTGTCTACCTAAAACCTGCACAAGAAAACTGATCAGTGATTAACAATCATAAAACATGTACGACAGAAATGAAATGGAAATTATGGAAATGTATAAACAGAAATGAAACAACTACAAAGTATGAACATATGGATGGATTATGATACAATGACTTTTAAAAGAAATGAAATGAAAAATGTACACTAATACACAAAACCTTAGCTGAGCAGGGGCCCTCTACACAGCTTTGGTAACGATCCTCAAACACGAATTAAGTTGAAAAACAGAGTCTTCATATTAAAAAAGCAGTTCATTACAGAATGGTAGTGTTACGGCTCAAGGGCAGCGTAATCACTACAAAGCAAACTAACAGATAACAGAGTTTATTCACGAACATCAACTATCAACTAACAACTGTCAACTAACTTTCTGTGCGTATGCAAACACTCTATATATAACAATAAACTGTAACTGTCTCCTAAAATTCATGATGGCAGAGAGCACGTAGACCACTACGCCCACGGATATAGAAGTATGGCCGTGTTGGAAAGCGAATCTACGGAAGGTGGATGCTTGAATTCAACTCCAGAGCTCTGCACGGATGTCGATTTAACCTCCGCAAGCTTAGAAACGGCCGTATGGATGTTTATTTGCCACGAAACAGAGTCCGGCCGACATGAAACTCCATAGTTGACTTCCACGTGGACGGCTTTGACCGCGGCTTCTTTGGACGAGTTTGCTTGAACCAGTAGGACACGAACCATGTCCACGTCATTCCTAGCCTGCCCATGTCGTTTCCCTTGTAGACACCTGTAGCATATAGTTCCACAAAATAGCTGCGGAAAGTTGCAGCAGCTGCGGAAAGTGGCAAGTTTCTGCAGCTGCATGAACAAAATCTAGATCAAATAGAAAACACAAAAACATAATTAAAAACCATGTTAGATACCCTTTTGCACATGATATTGACAATTTTGGAGGTTTAGGTGAGTGAAAAAGGTATGGAAAAGTGTATGGAAAAGATGCAAATTCGTGACTCAACATACCCCCACTGTGAAGGTGTTGCATGTCCTCATGCAACCAAAATTTTGATACTCTTTGTTCAGTTCATGTGCCTTGATACTTCAGCCAGCACATCCAACCCCCTTCTCTTCTTCTTTGGTACTGCCATCATTCTGGGTTTCTTCATTCAGCACCTAAATTTGATATTCACAAGTGCTCTGCTCAATTTTTGGCATTTCCTTTTTAATTTCTTATTCTTCTTTTTCCAAATACCCAAATGTAACATAGTATTATCATGGATGATCTTGTCCAGTTTGCCTTGCTCTTTCAGTGTTTCATTTTCATTTTTGATATGCCGATTCAAAAGCTCAAGCTCAAAAATTTCCTGTTTTAATGACTGAACTAAATCATCCTGCAATGTGTGAGGCCGAATGGAAGAGGTACTTGGACCTGTGGCTGCCTTCTCCAAGGACTCTATATAGTCATATACCTCCTGCTGCTTGGGATCTACTTCCGGTGTCTTTTTCATTGGGATGTCCCCAAAATGCTGCAAGGGAGAATTATGTTCAAAATCTGGCCGAGGAGGGCTTACATCAATATTTTGCTGAGAATAAGATGGAGTATGCTCATTGTCTGATTGGAAGTGAAAGGAACCAGCTTCACTAACTGACTGAAATGGACTATGGTCAGTTAGAGACTGTTCAGATGTCTCCTCACCCAAATCAATGAAATGAGGACCCTTAATTTGTGTTTTTCTCAATTTTCCCTTAAGCCTGCTGCTTCTCCTCACATGCTATGGTACACTACCCTTTTGTTCTTGTTTTCCTGTCTCTGCCTTCTTGGATATAGATGATTGTTTTTGAAGAAAAACTAATCTTTCAGATAGTATTTGGTGATCTTCTTCTTCAGAAGAAGGAGTTTTATGGACAGCCTCAATAATTTCTTTTCCTTTTGGTATTATTGGCTTCTTAGCTTTAATTTCCTTCTTCTTCCTTTTTACCAATCTCTCTTCCCTATCAGTTGTTTTCATAGTAGTAGTAGAAGTATTTTGGATTTCATCTATTGTTCTTTTCCTTCTACTTCTTTTTGTTGTGCTAGCTGCGAGAATTTCCTGTGTAGGAGCAATTTGGGTTTCAACATTCATTCTCTTTCTTCTACTCCTTCTAATTGAACTACCTTCAGGAATTTCCTGAGGTTCTTCAAAGAAGTTTCTAACTAGGAATTGTTCCCATGTATCTTTTCTTTCCTTTAGCTCATTTTCAATCAGAATTTTTATAAGGCCGTGGTGATAAAGATGAGGCTCTACATCTCCCAAGTGTTTTTGAACAGTCACAGCCATTTTCTTTAAGCTATTGAATAGAAAATAAGGGAGATTGAGAGTTTGGTTTTCAAGAAAATTTATCAATAGCCTAGTATGGTACATGTACATAGACCCAAAACGGCCCTCACATGTAATAAATTTCTGAACAATTAGTAGTAAAGTGGCCCATTCATCTTTTATTGCATGCACAGGGATTCCTCTTTTAAAAACAGTGATATCCATACCTTGATTCCGTAGGATTGTTCTCCATGCTTCATCACTGATACTTTTATTTTTGAACCAACGTTCTCCTTCCTGAAGAAGCTCTGTGGCTGTTGCTATTGATGCTTCATTGACCAAAAACTTGAGGTCTCCCACTTCTGCTTCCGAGCCATCGAATGATCTTGCAAACGCTTTTGTAACTTCTCTGTGGTAACCCCTGAATTTCTGAATAAAACGCAGCCATTTAGCTTTCCTCAACATCTCTTTTGCTTGCGGATATCCCTCTATAAACTTCGGTCCTTCCGGCTCTGCCCTTAATAATTTTCCCATTTCACTTCTCTGTGCTTCACAAGTTTGCCTCTGTGAGGGCTTAAGTGGAAATGGAACGATGGAATACACAGGATCGAGCACAATACTGTGGGGATGTTATCATAAAATGAGAATGAGTACCATAAACAGAATGGAGTAAGACTGTGGGTAGATATACGGGAGTGAGAGTGAGCAAAAGGAACGAAATGGAGTGAAACGGGGAGTGAGAATGAGTAGAGTGGGGTTTTGTAAACACGACAGAGACACGACAAAGAGGTTAACAAAGTATAATGCATTCGGCCGCGTTTTGAATTTTGGTGGCTGTGTAATAAATATGAACACATTTCAATCAATGATTATGAAGTTATGCGGCTTGTAAGAGTCCTTTGTCAACTCAAATACGTCTCATTATCTACGGTGGGATATTGGAACATGAGTGAGAATCGGAATTTCAATGATGAAACCGTTTGTGAATAAATGCAAGAGGATAACATGGAGATCGTGGAAGGTTACGCGACTGTCAATATAATCATTGCGCGTTATGGGTAGAGCTCATAGTTTAAAATTATATAAAAATGTGTTTTTCAATACTATTTGAAATAAACTTTATTCATACCTTTGGAATCCTTGCTTTTGCCCTTGGTCTTCAACTGATTGATCTTCATTAGTGTCTTGAATGTTCCATTGATCCTCTCTCTTGCATTTTATTTCATAATTATGGAAATAACAACTGACTGTACATTCTCTTTTAAAACAGAGTAGTAGCTGCGGAAACTGGAGTCAGCTGCGGAAACAGATGTCAGCTGCGGAAACTGACACAGCTATTACTTGGTTGAATATAAATGAACAAATGACAGATGACCAGGTGGAAATGGTCATAAAAAAGATTTTTATTGATGGAATGGATGAAATGAAGTGGAGTGAAGTGAAATGAAATGAAATGAGATGAAATGAAGTGGAATGAAATGGAGTGGGTGGTGAAATGAAATGAAATGAAAGACATATTTTTTTTGGAAAATATAGAGTGTCAGGTGTCCCTGATTTTCACCCCATATTTTCTGTATAAGACTGCCAATCAATGATTGGTTTTCAGGCTTATACCATTTTTTTTCTCTCTTTTTTTTTTTTTATTATTTAACTTGAAAAACAAAAGCTAGGCTGGTGGAGAAGAAGAATTCTTCTGTACCAGCCTGATTGCAGAACTTTCTTGAAACAACTTGACAAAATCCTCTTTAGAGAGTGGCTTATGATAAACTTTCAATCTATGGCCATTCAAAATAAGAGGAGTTTGAAACTCATCAATGGTCTTGATTCTTACAGCTCCATTGCTGAAGATCTTGTCAATCTCATATGGCCCAAGCCAATGAGTCTGAAATTTTCCTTGAAAATCTTTAAACTTGGAGTCAAATAACAATGCCCAATATCCTTCTTGAAACTTATTTTCTTTGATATATTTGTCATGCCATTTAGTTCTTTGATATTGAACTAGATCAGTTCTTAGAATTGCTTCTTGTCTGATCTCATCTAGCTCATTCAACTGCTCCATTCTATGCTTTTGGGCTTCTGATAAGTCCATCCCCAACTGAACTGCTATCTTGAAGGTCTTGACTTGGAACTTAATGGGGAGCAAGACTTCTTTCCCATAAACAAGTTCATATGGAGAATGTCCTGTTGTATTCCTCCATGTAGTTCTGTAGGCCCACAAGGCTTCTGGAAGCCTTTCTGCCCAATCTCTTCTATGTAGATGAACAGTTTTGGTGATGATACTTTCAAGAAATTTGTTTGTGGACTCCACTTGACCATTTGCTTGTGGATGGTAGGGAGTAGATCTTCTGTGCTTGATTTTGTATTCTTCCATCAACTTCTCCACCAAATTTGATGTGAATTGGCTCCCCTGATCTGTTACAATTTCTCTTGGAACACCAAAGCGAGTAAAAATATCCTCATAAAGAAAATGAACAACTGAATTTTCAGTAGCAGATACTAATGCTTTAGCTTCTACCCATTTAGTAACATAATCAGTGCAAACCAATATATACTTCTTTTGCTTCGATGGTGGATTAATCGGTCCAATGAAATCTAAAGCCCATTTTTCAAAGGGGTCAATGAGTACCTGTGTTTGCAATGGCATTTCATTTGAAAGGGTAGGTTTCCCTACTCTTTGGCAGCTGTCACACCTTTTGACATATTGTTTTGCATCTTTGAAGAGGGAAGGCCAATAATATCCTAAAGAGAGGATTTTATAGGCTGTCCTTTTGTCTGCAAAGTGTCAGCCGCATGGTTCATCATGACATGCCTTAAGAATATCAGGCATTTCATCTTCCCTGACACATCTTCTGATCACAAGATCTGGCCCTGTTTTAAACAATTCGTTAGAAATCCATGAATATTTTGAACTCTTCTGAATAATCTTTCGTTTTTCTCTTGGAAATAAATGTGAAGGTAGTTTCCCTGTAACCAAATAGTTAGCAATATCTGCATACCAAGGGGTCTTAATAGTTACTGCAAACAAATATTCATCACGAAACTTATCTTCTACAGGAGAATCTTCTTTAGTATTATGAATCCTAGACAAGAAATCAGATACTGTATTCTATTTTCCTGGTCTATCCAACACAGTAATATTGAATTCTTGCAAAAGTAAAAGCCATCTTGTCACTCTGCCATTAGTAACAGGTTTGTTCATTAAATATCTAATTGCAGAATGGTCGGTATGAATAAAAGTTTCATAGCCTGTTATGTAATGTCTAAACTTATTAATTGCATGAACAACAGCTAAAAACTCTTTTTCAGTCACAGTATAGTTCAACTCTGTGGGAGTCAAATTTTTACTGGTATAATAAATGGCATAAGGAACTAAATCTTTTTGACCCAACACGGCTCCTAGAGCTGTATCTGAAGCATCCGTAGAAATATGGAAAGGGAGTTTCCAATTTGGTCCTCTCAAGATAGGTGCTTCAGATATTCTTGTTTTTAAAGTTTCAAAGGCTGATTGACAATCGGGATCCCATTTAAATTCACAGTCTTTTGTAAGCAATTTGAAGAGTGGAGATGCTATTTTAGTGAAGTTTTCTATAAATCTTCTATAGTAACCAGTAAATCCTAGAAAACTTCTAACATCTCTTTGACAATTTGGAATAGGCAACTTGGAGATGACTTCAACTTTCGATCTATCAACCTTAATCCCATCTCCTGAAACATGATGTCCTAAAACAATCCCTTCAGTAAACATCATAAAGCATTTTTCATGGCTTAATGAAAGGTTTGTTTCTTTACATCTTATAAGAACTTTTTCCAAATTTTCTAATGTCTCTTTAAATGAATTACCATAAACTGTAAAATCATCCATATAAACCTCTACACAATCATGGATTAGATCAGAAAAAATTCCTAGTACTGCTCTTTGGAATGTTGCAGGTGCATTACATAACCAAAAAGGAAGCACTCGGTAGGCAAAAGTTCCCCATGGACAAGTAAATGTGGTCTTATCTTGATCTTCAGGTGCTACCTGAATTTGATTATAGCCACTAAAACCATCCAAAAATGAAAAGTACTTTTTACATGCTAATGTATCTAATACCTGATCGATAAAAGGCAAAGGAAAGTGATCCTTCAAAGTTGCTTTGTTCAATTCCCTGTAATCAATGCATACCCTCCATTTACCATTCTTTTTGGGTACTATAACCAAAGGAGAAACCCATCGGCTATCTGAAATTGGATAAATGAAGTTTACATTGAGAAGTTTTTGGAGCTCTTCTTTCACTATCTCTCTAAGATTTGGATTCATCCTTCTTTGAGGTTGTCTGATTGGTCTATTGTTTTCCTCAATATAGATATGATGGATGCAAGTCTTAGGATCAATACCCTTCATGTCAGTATACTCCCATGCAAATGCAGTAGAATGTTTTTGCAAGATTCTAGTTAGTTCTTCTTGTTGTGACTTCTCCAGATGTTTGTTGATATTCAATGTCTTTTCTGGAAAAATCTCAAAAGCAGAATTACCAAACTCTTCCATAGAGTAGAGAGACATTTGTCTTGATGATAAATATTCTATGTCAAATTCCAACTGAAATTGTGTGGGGTCATATTCTGAAGTTATCTCAAAATTTTCTAATGTGTTCGGAATTTGACTATCCTCACTAATTTCAGAAATGGTAAAGACAAGTTGTATAGTGTTCTCATCATCGACCCATTCATTGTCTCCTATTTCTGTGATTGCTCTTGCTGGAGGATACAAATTGAATTTCTTTGTCGAATTACCATTTGAAATGTACATGTCTCCAGATCTACAACTAATAAAAGCATCCGCTGTGGCCAGCCAAGGTCTTCCTAAGATAATTGGATGTCCTCCTAGATTACTTTTGGGAGTCAAAATCATAAAGTCTACTGGATATTCCCAAGAATCTAAGGAGACTCAAATATCTTCTAATACACCATCTGGTTTAATAACCGATCGATCTGCAAGTTGCAATAAAGTAGGTGTAAAAAGAAGGTTAGGAAGTTTTAACTGTTCCATAGTCTGTCTACTCATAATGTTGATAGCAGCCCCTAAGTCAATCAATGTGTTTGGAATTTCTATCCCATTTATATGTGTCTTGGCAATTGGACTTCCGGGATCTACATACTTCTGCATGGTAATTTTTCCCATCATAATGTCTGCAATCTTTCCTACCAGGTGGATTCTTCTTGTGTCCTTTAGCTTCCTTCCTGGTCTTTTGAAACTCAACTCCTTTATGGTTTTGCTAGAATAGGAATTTCTCGAATGGCTTGTAGCAATGGAATCTTGATACAAACATTCTTCAATTCATCTAGAAAGTCATAGTTAGGCAACAAGATTTGTTTTTCCACCCCCTTATCAATTTGTAGTCTTTACGGAAAAGGAGGTGTAGATGAAGATACAGGTTGCTCAACTATAGGAGTTGTGGATGTTAGCTTTTCTTTTTCTTTTTGAATTTTTGAATTTTGAAGAGATTCTTCCTGAGAACCCTTATTGACTTGAAGAGAGTCCTCCTCAGAGGTATCTTGCTCTTGAATGTCTATAGAAGGTTTTTCTAAAACTCTACCAGATCTGAGTTGTACATCGTTGAGAGGAACAATCATATAGGTAGGAAATTGTTGTCCTTATACCATATAAGTAGTTTGAGGATTCTTATTGTTAGGATTTGGCAATGGCTGAGCTGGAAGTTGATTTGTCTTCTGTTGGTATGGGAGCATGAGTTGAGGATTTGTATTTTGTTGAGAAGGTTGTTGTTGTGGAAATGGCAATGAAATTTGTGGATTTGGGTTTGGAAGTTGTGGAGCTTGTTGATTTGAAAAGATGGAGGATATTGATAAAATTGAGAAAATCTCCCATAAGGATTTTGCATCCCTTGTACCCATGGCTGATATGAATTTTGATGTTGGGGCCAAGGTTGTTGCCAAGGATTCCAATTTGGTTGGGTTTGATAATTCATAGGGTTGTTAAACCCTTGAGTTTGTTGTCCTACCAAGGTCTCCTTGCGACAAAACAGAGAGATTCTACTGAATTTGGGTCTTCTTGAAAAACAGCTTTGAGTCCAGGAATTGAAGGACAATCCTTGATCTCATGATTCTCTGAGAAAATCATACATATTTCTACAACTTTTGCATCCAAGGGACATTCCCTTAAAGCATGTTTCTTCCTACATTTCGGACAAAAGATGGCTAAAGCGTCTGTTTCTGCTTTCTGCTTGTTTTGGATTTTAAGGGTGTCTAGTTGTTCACTAAGGCTCCCTAAGATATCAGTTTTGAACTCATCAAGCATGTTACCAATCTCTGCCCTACTTACTGATCCAGTTGCAGATTTGTTAGCCCTAATAAGAGAAGGATCCCTAGGCCCTTTTCCTGGTTTAGATTTTCCTCTTGAGAGATGGACACATAGTTCTGTTATGTCACGAAGTGGAAGTTGAGAAATGTCTCCTTTCCCCATCATGTTTAAAATATCTATCCATTCATCTCTATTGGCTTTTAATATGAGGGCTTTCAAGGTTTCATCATCTAAGTTGCTCATCTTTGCTCTTTTCAAGTTGTATTGAAATCTTTCAAGTAAGTCTTCCAAATTTTCATCTTCTTTTTGCATCATTTTGAATACCTCATCCTTGTGATTGGTGGGCATACAATAGTCCAAGTATCTATCCAAAATTTTTTGTTTCATATCATTCCAAGTCCTAATAGATTGAGTAGCTAATCCCATGAACCATTTCAAAGCAGATCCCTTCAAAGTTGAAGGAAACAGTTTGAGTTTTTGAGAATCTTCCATATAGTCATAAGTTCGGCACACAACTTCAAACTCAAACAGAAATGTTTCAGGATCTTCACTTCGCAATCCATAAAAATTAGGGAGAACAGATGGTGAGATATTTTTCATTATTGCATGAGTTTCCTCATCAACTATAGGGAATCCAAGCAAATTGTCCCTATTTCTACCATCATTTCCTTCACCATTGTTATCTCCATTATCTCCTCCTCTTCTACCTCCACCTCTATTTATTACTTCCTCTTCCATGATAGTTTCTTTAGAGTCCTTATAGTCCTCTATTTCTTCTACCAAGGAAGGATGAGAGAAAGTCTCTTTGTTTTCTAAGTGGGTTTTAGTAGGTGGTATAGGAGAATCCTCTAATTCAGTTGTTCCTTGACTTCCAAAAATCTTAAGGCTAGGGGTAGATGGTGGTGAATCTGGTCTATGCCTTGAAGAAGATGGATTTGTGAAAATCGAACTCTTGGCTTTAGCTATAAACCTTCCCCTAGAATCTCTTGCTCTATGCATGTCATTTATTTTTTATTTTTTAAAAAGTTGGGCTAATAATTCTCTTTCTGATCTTCCAGATCACACTAGGTGCAAGAAGAGAGCATACTTAAGAAATTACTAAACCAATAACTCTCTTTTCGGATCCTCCAGATCACACTAGGTGCAAGAGGAGAGCATACTTCAAGAAGTTATCAAGTTTTCCCTTCTTTTATGATTTTATGTTTTTTTTTTTTTTGAAATTGGCTACCTAGTCCTAATTACACTTCCCAAACAGCGACGCCAAAATGTTTGGTCAATTTAGTGTGTCCTAAATTGCTGCATTTAATTGTCAATCCGGGAATCGTAAGCTGATGAAGTACGGCGCACTATATGTGCAAGATAACCTCTTTCTTAACTTTTTGTCGTTTTTGGTCTTTCTAAGGTGAAATGGAAATTCTAAAGTGAAAAACAAGCTTGGTTATATTTGTTCAAGGAAGTGATATCCCCTATAATGATTTACCAATCTTGAAACTTTAAAAGCAAATTAAAATTACAATGACAAAACTTAAAAGAAAGTAAAAGTGTACTGCTGAAATGAAAAGGTGCTGCTAATCTAATGAATCAAAACAGGAAACTAGTGAACATGAAAACTAAACTATTCTTGCTGCCAACTGAACACAAAAGAAACTACGCTTATGGAAATTCAAAATTGCAATGAAATAAATCTAAATCAGAATTAAAAATAATTCATTTACGACCTAACTTCATCATTAGACCGGCTATGACTTTCGGAAGAAATCATAAACAACTTGTCTAACTTAGCGATATTTAATTTGCGGAAAGTATCCAACTAATACTACGCTATACATATACACTCATGATTCGATCCCTCGCCATCGATCCGATTTTGGCAGCTTTCGGGCTGTAAAATTATGGAGTGATGATTAGCCTATCTAAATTAGCGGAAAAGAAACTAATATTTAAACTACACATTTTATAATGGGTCCCTCACCATGAATCCAATTTTATGTTTCGGGCTGGCCCAGAGAATGCTATGAGCAGCTTAATATATATCTAAATTTGCAGAAAAGAAACTAATACTAAACTACACATTTCATAATGCAGTCCCTCACCATCAGTCCAGCTGTGGCTTTCGGAGGCAACTGAAGATGCTATGAGCAGCTTAATATATCTAAATTTAACTACTGAATCAGATAAGCAAAACTGAAATGTACAAAGCAAGATTGAAGTTAAACAAAAGCTATGAAAAGCAAACTAGCAGCAGAACAATGTTAGTTTCATGTCATTAGTCAAAATGCTATAAAAATGCCCGGGCTGTCTACCTAAAACCTGCACAAGAAAACTGATCAGTGATTAACAATCATAAAACATGTAAGACGGAAATGAAATGGAAATTATGGAAATGTATAAACAGAAATGAAACAACTACAAAGTATGAACATATGGATGGATTATGATACAATGACTTTTAAAAGAAATGAAATGAGAAATGTACACTAATACACAAAACATTAGCTGAGCAGGGGCCCTCTACACAGCCTTGGTAACGATCCTCAAACACGAATTAAGTTGAAAAACAGAGTCTTCTCACATTAAAAAGCAGTTCATTACATAATGGTAGTGTTACGGCTCAAGGGCAGCGTAATCACTACAAAGAAAACTAACAGATAACAGAGTTTATTCACGAACATCAGCTATCAACTAACAACTAACTTTTGTGCGTATGCAAACGCTCTATATATAACAATAAACTGTGACTGTCTCCTAAAGTTCATGATGGCAGAGAGTCACGTAGACCACTACGCCCACGGATATAGAAGTATGGCCGTGTTGGAAAGCGAATCTACGGAAGGTGGATGCTTGAATTCAACTCCAGAGCTCTGCACAGATGTCGATTTAACCTCCGCAAGCTTAGAAACGGCTGTATGGATGTTTATTCGCCACGAAACAGAGTCCGACCGACATGGAACTCCATAGTTGACTTCCACGTGGACGGCTTTGACCGCGGCTTCTTTGGACGAATTTGCTTGAACCAGTAGGACACGAACCATTCAAATAGAAAACACAAAAACATAATTAAAAACCATGTTAGATACCCTTTTGCACATGATATTGACAATTTTGGAGGTTTAGGTGAGTGAAAAAGGTATGGAAAAGTGTATGGAAAAGATGCAAATTCGGGACTCAACATTAACCCTCACTCGGCCGGGGGGCATGCATATGTTATCTTAGTCGTAGATTATTTTACTAAGTGGGCCGAGGCGATGCCTACATTTTCGGCTGATAGCAAGACTACTGCAACTTTCGTATTTAATCACATAATTGCTAGGTTCGGTGTTCCTCAAGCCATTATTACAGATCATGGAAGTCATTTTCGCAATTTCATGATGACTGAACTGACAGATCAACTTGGCCTGCGTCACGATAGTTCCACTCCGTATTATCCACAAGACAAAGGTCTGGTCGAAGCCATAAATAAATTTTTAGTCACCATGATCAGACGAATTATTGGTATTCAAAAAAAGAATTGGCATTCCATGTTATTTTCAGCACTTTGGGCATATCAAACCTCAGTAAAAACATCAACGGGTTTCACTCCCTTTCAACTCGTTTACGGTTTGGAAGCTGTGTTACCGATTGAATGCGAAATTTCATCACTGAAATTAGCCATAGAATTACTCCCAGCTACGTCTGAGGAGGAGAAACGTTTCCTGTACTTAGCTCAGCTGGATGAGAATCGACGAAATGCCGTAATAGCAAACGAGGCTCATGTTAAACGAATAAAAGCTCTGTATGATAGAAATGTTACTCCTCGAAATTTTTCAAAAGGAGACCTAGTCTTAGTTTATGATCAAGCCAACGATAAGCTAGGAGCTGGGAAATTTGTGCCCATGTGGCATGGCCCTTTTATTGTCAAGCGAAAGCTAGCTAAAGGGGTCTATGAGCTGATAGATTTTGACGGTGTCCCTTTAGATAAACCCAGAAATGGACTTTATCTAAAGTGATACTATGCTTAACTTGGTATGGAGATATTTTTTATTAGATTAGATTTCTTTACTGCTGGTGTGTTTTAGATTAGAAAAGCGTGCTTAGTTTAGAAGTGTGTTTTTATCACTATTCCTGCTTATCTGAGTTTTACTCCTGATATTGCAGATGTCGACGTCTCTTCAAACCTACATTGGTTTTGCTGATGGTGCTTGTCGTAGTACATGGAACATTTCTTCTACAGCTTGGGTTATTTATTCACCCTCTGATGAGTTAGTATCCATGCATGGGGTAAGACTTGGTCAAACAACGAATAACAGTGCTGAGTATAGTGCAGTGATTGATTTATTATCCGAATCCATATCATTTGGAATTCAGAGTTTGATTGTTAGGTTGGATTCTAAAGTTGTTGTATTACAATTAAACCGAGTTTATGCCATTAGAAATACAGTGTTATTATGGTTATTTTTAAGAGTTCGTCTCTTAGAACGTGAATTCGATTACATTGAATATCAACATATTCCAAGACATTTAAATACATTAGCAGACGCAATTTCTTCTAGTATGATAAATCGACATTTACAATGATCAAAGCAGTAAAACAAATAACATCCATAATATGTATACAGATAGCCGATAAATAGTGATATATCATAGCATAGAATTTTTTCAAAAAATTTACATCGTCTTCGATCATAGGTTGGAAACACCTTATGATCGGCAAAATGGTAACACAAAAAGTAAAAAATATGAGTCTACAACAAGATCATCCCATCACTGATGGTGATCACGATAAGAAACCACTGCCCGAGCCACCCTACATAGGAACCTTCTAAAAGGTCCTGGAACACCAATCATGTATCTCTGCAATCTGAGTGGGATCTCATCTATGTCCATCTCTGGAATATCTAGAGTCAGACGCTCTAGATGATGCTCTAAACCAGACAAAATTTCCGTTGATTGGCCTACTGGGGCTGGTGCGGCTGTAACTGGTTGTCTTCTGTCATAAGGCTGGAGATGGGCTAGTCGCCGTGGACCCACATCTACATTCATAAAAACCTTTTTGGTTATTAATTGATAAGACGATCAAAAAATAAAAAATTAGAATTTAGAATTCGTTGAAAATGTTTTTACCTGATTCATCCCACTGTTCCTCGGCTGGGAGAGTCATCTCCCAGTCGCCGCGGAAGTCTATCCCGGCATACGGAAAGTCCTCGATGACGAAAATTTGGCGGTCTAGCCAACGAAAATACGAAGGAGGAAATCGAACAATCTCAGCACCCTTAATATCGTGACGGGCCATCAATGCAACCCAACGAACCATCCTAGGTTCTCGGGGTTGACCAGCATCAACAGGAATACTTTGTGGAGCTAGCATGGGTACCCTCTCTAGAGCAAAAGTGACCACGATGGATCCATATCCAAAGTTATTTAGTTTGCCATTTTTTGCTCTAGTCAATTGGCCTTTTACATTGGCCAACACAGCTTCACACCAGTTGAAAATGGTGGCTCGGAAACAGTCTACAGAAATACGCATCTGGGAACCGGTAGCCACATGCAGTGCGGCACTCCCACATAGTCTGGTAACAGTAAATGAAATCACTTTCAGCTCGGGACGAATGATAGTTTTTATATCAATCCGTTTGTCCCTGGGGTCTGCTTCATCATTACAGAACTCTTGTGGAAGACTAGGGACAGTTTGGCCACCTGGCCTAGTCCCAAACAAGGAAAGTTGTTCGCCCCTCTTGGACAAACCAGTCAGAAAATAAATATCCTCCATCTCAATTTCGAGCCGGTGGCCGCCAATAATGAAACACTGGTCCTGCACATTCCACCTGTTTACCAGCCATGTCAGGAGGTCTACCTGTGCCCTCATGCCCTGAATGGCCCAAAATTTATACAAATCGCATGCTCTTAAAGCCTGCATTGTGGGTAAATGGAGCATCGCGGCGTCATCCACATCCTCATGCTCACGTTCTCTCCAAATCAACATCTTGCTAATCCTACAATGCATAAAAAGATAAGTTAGAACAATCTAATTCGAAAATTTTTAGGCGGTAAATGAAAATTTTGATTTTGAAATTCAATTGCGCGGGGACCGCACTTTTTCTTCATACACAGTGCATAGGAACGCACGTGTTCCGTAGGTAAAGTGCGGACCCACGACCTTTTTCTATATAGAAAAAGGTCTGGGTCCACAGGTCCTGTGTGTTATGCCTGTGGACCCCCGCGGGTGGTTTCTTAAACATATTTTTCCCTTAAAAAATGAAAACTAAAGCCTAAAAAGGATTGTAAATGGATGAAAAGCAAGATTAAGAGGTCTTGGATTACCTGGGACTGACGGTTCTCGATTTCGTTGGACGGATCTTCCGGAATCTTCACAGGAAATTTTTACCCAAAAGCTTCTACTTTTCACTCTGAACTTGAACGGTAAAAATGAAGTTGAAAAAGTCCTTTTTATAAGTTTTTTCGAATAGATGAATTTTTAATTTATTTATTTTTCACTTTAAAAAGGGGATTTTGAAAGCATTTTTACTTATTTTTTGAACAGGTATGTGTAATGTTTCAAGTTTTTGTGCAGAAATTGGATTATCAGGAGAATTGACCATTTTTCAACAAAGAGCATACTTTTATCACTTTTTCGGACTCTTTCAAAATTTTACGAAAAAGCGAAACATTGGAGTTCTCTTTTAAGCCCTTTTCAGACTCTCTAAACATGAAAAGATTGCCGATTACTTGATTATTCGAACTCGTTAAAGTAAATGAATAATCATCCCTTCAGTATAAGTTTACCCCTTTTACGGACTGAAATGGACTATTTACGAAAAAGGTATACGTTGACTAATTACGGTCAATAGAGTTCTCTCCCGCATTATTTTATCCTTTTGCGGGCTCGAGAGACTAAATTTACGAAAAAGTACACCCATGGAGTTTTCTTAAGTTTTTTCTTCTGACTCCCTAAAATTGAAAAACACCGAGTTTCTCCTATACTAGACTCGTTAAAATTTAACAGTAAAGGACCTGTTCAATTTTTAAACAGGAACGAACCACTCCTTCTTAGGGTTTGAATCTTAAACTAAGTTGGACTCATCCGAAGGATGAGCTTATAAACAAGCAAATTTTATCCTCCTCAAGCTTGTCAAAAATAAAGAGGTACTTGCCAGAAATTGTGGGGGAAGAGAGAGGAAAATGACTTGTTTGTGGTATTTTGATTTTTCGAAAATCTAGTTAACCACTCTTGAACACGACACTTTCAATCACCTGGGTTGGGAAATGCTTACCTAACAGTTAATTGAACCTCATTTGAAAGTCTTCATCTTGTTTTTGGGTATTAGCTTTGGGTCAACTGTCACCAAGCCATCTGCAGTGTCGTTATGTGTTCAAGAGGGCAGTTCAAATAAACCATTCATCTGCAAAATATTTGTCATCCATTTTTTGAGCATCCCTGCCAATATATTTTCAAAACTTGATCTATGATTTTGTGTTGTGGGCTTGCCTATGACAGATCACTTTCTATCGACGACAACTCATTATCTAGGAAGTTGATCCAGAAATCATCAATACCTTGAAATCTGCATGCCTCAATGGCAGGTTTCTCGCTTTCGACGACAGGTTGCATCATTGACCTTTGATCGAATGATTCCATGACGTGTTCGACTTCAGCTCATTCATTCACATTTCATGGATTGTACTGGGTACTTTGAGAGCCATTGACATTACTGGTGGTTACTCTCACACTTGTTAACAGTTTACATCATTGACTGGTAATCAAGTGGTTTCTACCATGTTCGACTTCGGCACATTTATTCACATAGATAGAATCGTAATAGTTCGAGATGCGGAAATCAAGACCCTAGATCTAATTTCTACCATCCAAGCTGCAAGGAATTTTTTTATCATTTATACAATAGACTATTCACAAACAGATGGCTGTGTCCATACTGTGTCTACACGTGTCTATACTGTGATGTACTCAAAATCATTCCTGTATTAGAACAGTTTGAATTAGTCTTTAGTTAGTTTTGATCTGAGTATGGGAATGCCTACCTCAACGATGATATATATATTTTGCATTGAATGTTTTTATAGGTTCCGACTGGGGTGACCACAAGATGATCCTTGAAATGATAAAGTACTGCACTCTTCATATATGACAGACTTCAGCATCATCTATTCCAGACTTTGCACTTTAGGGGGCAATCTGTTACACTGAAAATTGTCGTCCTGACATTCTTCTATGTGTATGAGCTCATTATTACTCATACTTCTCCCTTTGCAAGTCTAACATATCAGTTCCTCATGTCAAGCCTTGAAAATCAGAGAAAAGTTCCTAAAAGTCTCCTAAACTTTGGTATCACACTTTCTCGCTATCTTTCCTGTGGTCCCGCACCCAATGTGCAGCTGTCCTACATATCTGAACACAATTTATCTTTGTTATAGGTGCGGACCCCTGTAATATCAAAAAGGCGCAAGTAATTTCCAAAAAGCTCAATAAAATTGAATTCTAGAAGCTTCCAGAAAATATCTTGCGGTGATAGAACCGCTCTTATGAGGTGCATGTATCCCTTACCTTATGGAGCTAACCCATTGATGTGAGGAGCTTATCCCTTTGAAGGAGGATTCTATCCCTTCATAGTTGGAACAGAAAACCTCCTCTATTTTACTATAAAAAGAGGCATTGGGTAGCCTCAAAGGGGGTTGAAGCTTTAGAATATTTGAAGTTAAGTGCTGTTGAGATTTAGACTCAGTTGATTAAGACTTTTGTGAGGAAAGATTACATACCTCTATTCGTCTTGATTGGAGGAGTGCAGAGCTTATCAAAGTAAAAGAGATTCCTGCTTCGGACCCTGGAAAGTCCTGTGCAACATCAAGGCTCAGGTTGTAAGGATTTTCTTCTTTTGAAATTAATACAAATATACTCATTTTTCTCAATAAGCTTTCAATCAATGGTTTTTTTCATAGATTCCTTGATCACTATGATAAGCATGGTTTATGATGATTTCTATATAGGTGCTATGTAATATTTTGCTTGTTTGTGATTGCAGGTTTACGAGGAAAACTCCATCAAGCGCACGAGGGACAAAAACGACTTCAAACAAGCATTGGACAAACGGTAAGTCCTTAACACCTCTATAGAGATTTTCATAGATCGTATATGCTTAGAGAAAGATTAGTCTATTTGGCTGTTTGTTGCTAGATACTTTTAGTACTAGGGAGATCGGTCTTGTCCGCAAGACGGATTAATCCTCCAACACCATCTATGAAGACTACCTCACACCCTTGTTCTTCAATCATGAATTTATTCATTAGTTAAAGTTTCTTGGATTCATTATTATTATCGAAAAACTCATTGAGAGTATTCCACATATCAAAGGAAGTCTCTTTGCCATGTAGTTTCAAGACTATGTGGTCTCTCACACCCTCTAGGATGATCCTCGTGGATCTTGCTACACACTTCTTCCACTTTGCTAGATATTTAGCATCAGATGTTGGAGGCTTTAGGATATCATGATTTATAAATTCCTTCAGGGAAAGATGCCTCCATCTCTTCCTTGCAAGAAATGTAATTCAAGCTACCCTCGAGGGCGTACTTGAGTCTCAGACCATCGAATGACATCTTGCTAGCTCTGAAGAATGATACTGCAAATTCAATTCACCTGAAAGGACAACTTCAAATTCTTCTCTTCTATTGTGATTTAAGCTCTAATACCATGTATAAATTCCTTGTAGATTCAAACTGCTAATTGTAATATGCTAAAAAAATAGACTTGAATCTAGTCTACCAATTGCGGAAACCAATTTAAACAATCACGAAATCACAAAGCATACACAAGAAAGAATTAAATCAACACATTACACAATGATTTCCTGGGGAAATCCTTAGCTAAAAACCCTGCTATCTATATATTTCATTAGTTAGAAAATATGAGAAGATTACAATGCTTTGCTCATGCTGGAGCAACCTCTGCTCTATCTCTATCTGTCTCACTAATTCCTAGACAAGCCTAGGCCAATACTCAGCCAATTTTTTGCCTGCCCAGATCCCTATTTCCTTTAGCTATTTCCTTGGGTAAATATACCCTATTAATTAGGGAAATCCCCATTTAATACTGCGGAATCCATAAACGGCCTTCCTCTGACTGCATGCACCACCTGTACAATTTATACGATTATACAACTGATAATACACTGCCCTGGAACTACAATATCAACTGGGTAACTCGTAGATCACACATGAATGAGTTATTTATGGTTGATTTATTCGTTAACTGGTTGATCACTGAGTATACACCCCACTACTTTACCTCCCACTAATTCCTCTAACAGTTGGAACTAGTTAAACTGACTTTAACTCATATTTACTAAATTAATTAATTGCAACTCAAAAAAAACTCAACCCGGGCTCCTATAAAGTAGCAGAGACTCTAGATGACTCAAGTTAGGCCCTCAAATCGAATTAACTGAACCAAGTAAATCAAAATAACTTAGTTAACTCGTACAAATTTTCCTGTGATGTGGAATTACAATTTTCTCCTAATTTAATTAAAGGGAAAATTAAATCAAGATTTTCTTGTTGTCATTTTCAACAAGGAAGGGACCAAGTCGTGTCAGTGTTAACAAATATTTTTCCTGCCCTGTGCACGAAGTTGGGTATCAAGGATTCTGAGTGGCATTTGGTTATAAAGTACTGCGTCTATCTACACAAGTACATCCAGGACGAGATGGATTTCCTAGAGATCTCCTCGCTTGGCGTTGCCTATCGATACACTGTCAAGATCGAGCAAAAATTTAAACAGAAGAAGTGAGACTTTGGATTTGTGAATCTAAAGCAAGGGAAAGGCACCCCCAAACCATAGAATAAAGGACAAAGCCAAGAAAGGGTGACCCAAGACAACCTGCTAAAGCCACAAGAAAAGAGCAACACCATGACGATATGGAAGGAAACACATAAATGGTGTGAGTTCCATAAGATCCCCACTCACATCACAAGTGAGTGTCGAGCCAAGCAGTCACTGGTGGTTGAGTTGAAGGCTTCATAATCAGATGCATGTTATGATATGATTCAAAAACCGAAAAATGGAATGAAAAATGGAAGCATATTATTGATGGAGAGCTCAGTTCCACTATTGCCACCACCAAGATCTAGAATATTGAGCCCAAATATCGAGAGGAGGGGGAGCGACTCTTCCACTCACAGATATCGGTGAAGGGTTCTTAGTTGTAGTTCATTATAGACAAAGAAAGCCAAAATAACCTTATTTTAGCAGAGGTCATGAAGTGGTTGGGCCTACTGACCAAACCACACCCACAGCCATACACCATCGGGTTGCTTCACTAAGGACAATATCTTCGTGTTAGCTAATAGTGTTGTCTTCCCTACAACATCAAGCCCTTCATATATGAAGTATTGTGTGATGTTTCTCCTCTTGAAGTTTGTGATGTATTATTAGGCCAACCATACTTTTGAAAGCATCATGTTGTGTATGAGTCTAGGCCTCAAACTATTATTATTTCTCTGGGAAATAAGTTATACATGATACTAGAGGTAGCACCGCCTACCACCATCCCTTTGATCTTTGGGAAGCAATGTAGTAAGATCATTTCCCATACCAGAAAATTTGTCTCCTTATGATTCACCCTTGGGGAAAGAAGAATATTATGGCCACATCCATAGCCTCTAGACATGCCTCCTTTGCATAACAAAAACACATGGAAAAGGTCATGAAGGAGTACAAGGAAATATTCACCTCACGCACAGGTGTTCCCTTGCACTGGAAGGTAAGCACTCCATTAATATAACCGTGGGCACACCACTACCAAATAGACCGATCTACCGATGCTAGGATATGGAGAATGATGAAATTAAGAAGCAGATTCAATAGATGTTGCATAAAGGGCACATCAAGCCAAGTTCATCACCTCATGAGAGCCCAATCATGTTGGTATAGATGAAAGACGAAACCTGGAGACTCTGCATTGACTATTGAGCGCTGAATAAGACCAATGTTCAGAATAGGTATCCAATCCCAGGGATTGATGACTTTTTGGACCAACTCAAGGGGGCTAAATATTTCAGAAAGATTTGTTTGAAGTTCGATTATCACAAGGTGCCAATCGAACCTTCCGATATGTGGAATACTACCTTCAAATACAAGGAGGGCCTTTTTGAATGACTAGTCTTTCCTTTCAGGGTGAATAATTCCCCCACAAACTTCATGAGGATAATATATGACATCTTGTGGCCCTTCACTAACTCATTCATGGTAGTGTATTTGGATGACATCTAGTTCTTCATCCAGATTTTTTAAGAGCACCTACACCATATTGAACATGTCCTCGAAACCCTGGGACAACACAAGTTGTGTTCCAATTTGGAGATATGCACTTTTGGTATGACCCAGGTTTAATATCTGGGGTACATCATTGATGAACGGGGTGTGCATGTGGACCCAACCAAGATACAAGTTATTCGAGATTGGCTAGCCCCAACCACTCTAACTGAGCTACGCAAATTTCTGGGTCTTGCCAATTTCTACCGCAGGTTGGTGTTGGGTTTCTCTCATATCACTTGGAATTTGAGTCAAATCACCAAGGGCAGAGTGAAAGAAAAGTTCTTCTGGTCCGTTCCAACCGAAGGCATTTGTCGAGTTGAAGCATCACCTCTACTTTGCACCAATGCTCACATTACCAGACCTGCAACAACCATTTGAGATTGAGACAGATGCCTCCAAATATGCTATCAGGGTTGTTCTTACTAAGCAAAGGCATCTAGTGGCATATCATAGTGAGACACTTTCAGACATAGTCTGAAAGTATCCCATCCATGAAAAAGAGATGTATTCCATTGTGCAGGCCTGCTGATAATGGAAGCATTACATTTTTGGGAAGGAAACGACCATCCACACAGATCACCGACCCTTGTGGTTCATATAGAAATAAGGAAAGTTGTAGAACAATCGCCATCAGAAATGGTTGACATATTTGCAACAACTCCATTTTAACACCAAGTACAAGAAGGAAAACACCGATAATGTTGCAGACTATCTTAGTTGACCACCAGTTATGGCACTGACCACTATGCTAGAATCTTATGGACACAAGACTTCGAGGTGGCTGCATATTTACCAGAGTGATCCAAAACTTGACAAAACATAGCAGATGCTCCTAGAAGGCAAGAAAGTTCTATATTTTCACCTCTAGGGCACACTGTTATACCAACTAGGACACCTATATGACCTATATGTTCCTTCAAGCGAGCATGCCATGATTATTTGGGAGGCACACTATAGTCGGGTTGTTGGACATTTCAGAGAAAATAAAACAATGGCAGTATTGCATAAGTATTTTCATTGGTTGAACCTTCGACATGATGTTGGGAAGTACATCAGATACTACATTGCCTGCATCATTTCCAAACCGAAAATCAAGAAGTAAGGCCTATATACTCCTCTGATTAATCCTATTCAACCTTGGGAATCCATCTCTATGGATTACATGTCATGCCTTATTTATACTAAGCATGGAAATGACTTTTTTTTTCATGGTCTTCGACAAATTCTCTAAGATGGCCATTCTGGTGGCCTATAAGAAGAGCATTACAACATAATCCATTGTTAAGCTCTTCTTTGAATGAGTGTGGGTACACTTTGGTATCCCACAATCCATTATCTCAGATCGAGACAACAGGTTCTTGAGTACATTTTTGTCAAGCCTCTAGTCGATGCTGGATAACAAGCTCACTAAGTCCATGACCTTCCACCCCCAAACTGATGGCCAAATGGAGGTTGTCAACAGGATGATCGTGCACATTCTACGCGTGTACAACTCAAATCATCCAAACATATGGGATGAAAGCCTCCCCTATGTCCAAAATAGCTACAATAGAGCTCTCCATAGCTCAACCAGACACAACGGTGGGGTTGGGATTCCAACCATTATGTCCTATTGATGTGGCCATACCATTTGCAGCTACTTAGGAAAATTCGTCTCATGTCCAGTCCGAAACTGACAGTGCTAACAACTTCATTGAGCGCATTCAAAAAATCCGTTAGTAGGTCCATGACATATTGGATAGAGCCAATGCTAAGTACAAGCAATGTCATGATCAACATCAGATTCCACACAAGTTCTAGGTGGGCGAAAAAGTTTGGGTACATTTGTAGAAGGAGTGCCTCATTGGGCCCCACCGCAAGCCTGGCCAACTCCGATATGAGTCGTACACCATCACCAAGGCTGTAGGGGACAATGCCTTCGAGATCAACATTCCATCGTTCCTTGCCATGCACCCAGTATTTAATGCGGACCGACTATGACCTTACTTCCCCATTGTTGGACACATCCGACGTTGCTGAGAAACTGACACCAATAGAGCTCAATACAAGTTGCATCAAATGTCAAACCACAACTGATAGGATCATGGATACATAGATCAAGAAAAATTTCCAACAGAGGATCCAACTATATTGATTTTTCAAAGCAGGTCAACTCCTTCACCAGGGCAAGTGGTTCACCAGGGACCAGGTTCAACATAAATTTTGTCACCTCATGGAGGCTCTGCACGCAATGAGGAGCATTGCTTCCTAAGGGGGGAGGAATGATCTAGTTGGAGATTGGTGTCCACCTGCTTATTCCACATAGACCTCTATTCAATTTCATCATTTTCTAGCAACCTTCCTATTCCACCTATACCTCCAATCAGTTTCATCAGTTTCCTTGATTATAGCAACATTTACTATTTTTAGTAGTTTTTTGGGTCTTGAACTTCCGGATCTGTTTTTACCCCCTAAACGACGTTTATTTTAGGTCCGAAGTAGGCCCATAGCCATAGGAAAGTGCCTACCGCAAATTCTGTAGTACTCGGAGAGATATTTCCAACGAGGTATCATACGTGCCAAACTGAGATCATATGACCAAGTTATGACCACGAGAAGTTAGGTGCCCAACTAACACCAACAGGGCTCACAAAATCTTGGTGTTCCATATCCTAGGGTTAGGGTTTCCATTTGTTTTTAAATAATAAAAAGGTCCTTGAGCCTCATTGTAACACAATTCATAAGCATGTAGCTGCCACATATCTTCTCAGAGATAAGATACCATCCCTCAAGCTAGTTTATTTCCATTCTTCTTGTAAACATCTTTCAGTGCTTTGATATTAATGAAATGAAGATTTATTTTTGTTTCATCTTTGTGTTTATGTTTATATATGTATTTTGTTGTGTTAATGCATGAGTCCGGATCAACTAGAGAGATACTATGATGATAGGGGAAAATAATTCTATGAGTTGAAGATGGTATCCATGACTGATGAGGAGTACACTAGTAGATTCTTGGAGTTATTGAAGTATGTGATTTATCTAAAGGAGGAGAAAGATAATATTCATAGATTCATCAGTAGGTTTCTATTAGAATTTATTAGAATTGAAGGACATAATCGAGTTTGAAGAGCCTAAATCATTGGGGGAATCCATTAGAAAGTTGAAACATTGTTATGAGCAATCGAAGTCCAGGTCTAAGACTAAGAAAGGTTGGAAAGGTAATGAGAAGACTAAGAAAGGTTGGAAAGGTAATGAGAAGAATAAAGGAAACTGGGATAGTAAAAAAACAAGACCTCAAGACACATGTAACAAAGAGTATGCAACACTTAAGAAGTTCAATGCATATGACAAAGGACAAGGATTTTAGTATGAGGAGCAGGACAAGGGTGATGGCATGACACCTTTACAATGTTGGACTCGTGGCAAGGATCATCATAGGAGAGATTGTCCACAACATATGTTGGAAGACCACAGATCTACAATTCTCAGGAGGCACAAACAGTGGGGGATGTTGGAAAAATTATTCCTCAGATTTATGCAACATTGGATAATAGGAAGGCAGATCACTAGGCATCTATTATCAAGATGGATGATAAGCTTTGTTATCAAGCTATTTCTATTTTGATTGACCCTGGATATAATTATAGTTATGTTAACCCTGACCTAGTGGATAAGTGTGGTTTGAATAAAGAAGTAAATGCAGAATCTTGGTTAATGTAGTTGGATATAGGTACAAAGAAAAGAGTTCATCATTTGGTAAGATATTGTGCATTTGAACTTAATGGTATGCCTACATCAACACATCTGAATATACTTCCTTTGGGTTTGTACAATATGCTGTTGGGTATGGACTGGTTGTATCTTCATAGGACCAAGGTCGATTGTTAAGATAAGGCTATTGAGTGCTTGGATGACAATGGGGAACAAATAATCTTGCAGGGTAAGAAGAAGGCAACATCATTTAGAATGGTGACAACTATGCAAGAAAAACGTAGTCGCAGGAAAGGGTATGTGTTATTCGCAGTACATATTTCCAGTGATAAAGGTAAGGATGTTGAGGATGCAGAAGTTTTGAAGAGGTGCCCAGTTCTACAATGGTTTAAGGATGCATTTCCCATAGAGATTCTAGAGTTACTGCCTCATAGGGAAGTGGAATTTTGTATTGAGTTGGTACGAGGGGAAGCACCAACATCAAATGCACCATATAGGATGAGCACACTAGAGTTAGTGAAATTGAATTTTCAGTTCAAGGATATGCTTGACAAGGGATACATTGGGCCAAGTCTGTCACCTTGGGGTGCACTAGTTTTGTTTGTGAAGAAGAAGGATGGTACTCTTAGGCTATGCATTGATTAAAGGCAGTTGAACAAGGTAATGATTAAGAACATATATCCATTTTCAAGGATCGATGATTTGTTTGACTAGTTGAATGGAGAAACAATGCTCTCGAAGATTGATTTTAGATCAGGATACCATTAGGTACACATTAAAGAAGAGGACATCTACAAGACTGCTTTCTGGACCAGGTATGGGAATTTATGAGTTTGTTATAGTTCCTTTTGGTTTGAATAATGCTCCAACTACTTTTAGGTGCTTGAAAAATAGTGTATTACATACTTATATGGATAATTTTTTTAATGTATTCATTGATGATATATTGGTATATTCTAAGAATGAGGAAGAGCATGTCGAACACTTAGCAACAATATGAGATTGAAAAGAGAGCATTAGTTGTATTGCAAGCTTAGTAAATGCAGTTTATTTCAGAAAAAGGTACATTAATTGGGGCATGTTGTCTCACTGGAAGACATAATAGTGGACCTGGAAAAGATAAAAGCTATCATGGAATGGGCATCTCCTAGGAACTTGGATGAGGTTAGATCATTCACGGGGTTAGCAGGTTATTATAGGAGGTTCATAAGGAAATTCTCACAAGTTGTGTATCCTATTACACCATTGCAAAGGAAAGGTAAGAAATTTGAACGGATAGAAGAATGTGCAACTGCTTTTGAGAAATTAAAGTAGTTTTTGGCAAATGCTCCAGTTCCAAAAATCATAGATCCAGACAAAGAGTTCGTGGTGTGTACAATTTCTTGCAAGAGAGGAATTGGTGGAGTCCTGATGTAGTAAGGACATGTAGTGTGCTATGAATCAAGGAAACTGAATGAGAATGAGAAAAATTATGTTACACATGACCTTGAGTTGGAAACGATCATCCATTATTTGAAGATGTGGAGACACTATCTTCTTGGAAGGTGGTTCAACTTGATGAGTGATTACAGTGGATTGAGATGCTTATTTGACCAACTGAATATGAATGCCAGGAAAGCTAGATGGTTATCCAAGATCAATGAGTTTGAATTTGAGATTAGGTGCATTAAAGGGAAAGAGAACAAGATTGCAGATGCTCTTAGCAGAAGAGTACATGTAAATCACATAACATATATGAGATCATATGGGACATATTTATAGGATCATATATTACAGGTAGGTTAGCAGGATGACATGTATAGGGAGCTTAGGAATAGGTTATAACATGATATAGGTGATCAAGATGTGGACTATCATCTCATAATAGATGATTTGGTTAGATTTAAGGATAGGATCTATGTCTCAGACAACATTGAGCTCAAGAAGCTTATCTTGAGGGAATTTCATGCTAAGCTGTATTCAGGTCACCTAGTGATCCAGGGAAAAATCTTGATACCCTTAACCAAGACCTTTTACTTCGGCTGATAACTAGAATTTCATTTAATTAAAGATGTTAATGAACTGAAATGAACAATTGTAGCTGTAAATAAGAGGAACATAAATGAACAAGATCAACAATCATAAGAACACGTCGTTTGATGACGGGGTTCGTCCAGGAGGGACTACATCTCCGAGCCTCGATGTCAAGATGTTGTATGCCGCTACATTATGTGTTGTAAGAAGAATATGTAAATGGATGTGCTTTCCTATGACATACAAGGAAAACTTTTCCTCACGCAAGAGTGGATTGAATTATTTAAGAAATGTTCCACTGCGGAACTCTCATACATAAAGAAAGACTCCTATTAGTATGACCATAGCTGACATGTAATAAATATGAGTATCTCGCCAATCCTGGAAAACAAGGGATCTCAACAATACACATATGAAAACGAGTACCCCGCCAATGTGGCATAAAAGGGATCTCATATATGACAAAAATCCATAACTGAAAGTACATCAATAACAACACAAGGCAAGATCCCACGACTCATGTATCAACCGGGATCTGCAAGACATAATGCATCTCAAAGAGAAAGAAATGAAGAAGTACATGGAATCCACATCATATAACTCATGTTGCCATTTGCTAAAGGCTGAGACGATCCGCGGCTGAATTTGAAAACACCATCAATCTTGTGGCATCGAAAAAGGTGAAAACCACTGCTCACATGCGGAAATCTTACACCTACATAACCCACTTCCAAAACTGGGTGAAAAATCAAAAAATCAGATGAATAAACTGAGTATGCCATCAGACTCGTGGCATCGAGTAGTGCAGAAATGACATAAAATTTGTCCCATTTGGACAAATTCAAAATTTCACCCTCTTGAAAATGGGGCTCAATCAAGGTTCCACCTGCCTCATGGTCCCACCTCCTTGATTTGCGTGCAAAAATGTACCTGCAAATAAAAATTGAAATCTGTGCATCTCCTCGGATTCTGTGCCCATACTTGGTTGCAAAATAATATTAATCTTCTGCAAAATAGTGCTCCTTATCCATGCTTGGCTTCCCCCCATGCACAGAAAATGCGCTGAGTTTAAGTAAAAAAAAGTGGGTGGAGTTAACAAGATATTTCATTGGCGTATTGGTTAATAATGCAATTTGTTGGAGGGAGGTCGGGTGGTCAAACCCCGCTCCCTCCCGCAATGGCATGGTGGTTGTAACAAATATTAAATATTTTTTTTTTTGGTTTTGTTGGGTGGGCAGGGTCCGCAACCCACGACCCCGACCTAACCCCATATGCATTGTTACATATATAAAGGCCGTGGATAGAGGGGGCGACGAGGGTAATGGCCCATCGTTCCTCATTTAATATTCAATCCTTTAAACATGCGGTGGGGTGGCGGGGTTGGTGGCCCGCCACCTATATATATATATATATATATATATATATATATATATATATATATATATATATTTGTTTTAATTTAAAACAAAATGTGCATTTTTGAAAATTCAGTTTTAGACCATAGGAGTCAATTTAAATAGGCCATAATTTCACCCGGAATCTGGCTTGGGTTGGTCGGAATCCGGTGGCATGGTTTGGTCCAATTTGTGTCCTCCTTAAGGCTGCCTAGTCACCAAGTCAACCCAAAAATTTGACCGTTCCTAACTCCTTTATACGGACTCAGAATTGAGTGATGTCTGCACCGTTGGAATCATAATGACGAGATCTACAACATGAACCTGGTTCGAGAGATTTTTGAACACTTTGATTTTTGAACCCTCTGTGCTGAGCCACTTATACTTGTACCAGTTTAATCCACTCAGATCAATCCTCCCCACTGAGGAGCTTTTGGTCCTCCAAAAGCATCAAGCTTTACCTGTCACCAACTGTCTGCAAATGTTGTTCAAAGGCACATCCCCACATGAATCCTTCACCTGGTGTACTTCGGAATCAAGATGCGAAGCCATCATGTACAACTACTGTGATGTGATGTCTGAAAAGGCACATCCCTTGAAGACTCCTTCACTTCTCGTACTTCAGAATCCAGATTCAAAGCCATCATCTGCAACTGTGGAAATGCAAATGTCTGAAAAGGCACATCCTTTGAAGACTCCTTCACTTGGCGTACTTTGGAATCAAGATGAAAATCCAACACCTGCAACTACGAAAATGAAAATGTATGAAAAGGTACATCCCTTGAAGACTCCTTCACCTCATGTACTTCAGAATTGAGATGCAAAGCAAACACCTGCAACTGCAGAAATGCAAATTTCTAAAAAGGCACATCCCTTGAAGACTCCTTCACTTCTCATACTTCAGAATCAAGATGCAAAGCCAACACCTGCAACTGTGGAAATGCAAATGTCTGAAAAGACACATCCCTTGAAGACTCCTTCACCTCACGTAATTTAGAATTGAGATGCAAAGCCAACACCTACAACTGCAGAAATGCAAATGTCTAAAAAGGCACATCCCTTGAAGACTCCTTCACTTCTCGTACTTCAGAATCAAGATGCAAAGCCAACACCTGCAACTACGAAAATGCAAATGTATGAAAAGGCACATCCCTTGAAGACTCCTTCACTTCTCATACTTCGGAATCAGGATGCCAACACCTGCCTAAAGCTGCAATGAAAATTACATTCTTAATGTGACTAACAATGACCCAAATATTTCCATACTTGCCACGAGTTTATAACATGTACTCGGTGGTCAAGATTACAGCAAAATGGAAATAATACCTCAAAAAAATTACAAGACCAGACCTCATCGTCGCATTTCGAAGTGATGGTAAAACACCTCATCACCTTTACATGAAAGAAATGCATCAGACGACTCATAGAACATGACCAAAACATAATCGTCACATCTCGAAGTGATGGAAACACATCATCACTTTTACATGAAACAGATCTAACACACGACTTATAAAACAAGGCGAAAAAAATATCATGGTCGCTTAAATGAGTGATGGAAACACATCATCACTTTCATAATAAAAATGCAACAAATGACTTACAAACATGGCCATGACAAGCTTACATCTCTAGAAAAAAAAACAATCTAGAAGAACCACTTCTCACTTATTAAAGCGAGTGGATCATTTCCTTGTGGCGAACTTTCTTGTCGATCAGCTCTTTCAACTTGTGCATGCATAGGCGCTTTGTCTTCAAGGCGCTGCTCTGAATGAATTTTCCAGCATGTGGCTCTTTGGTGGCCACTTCAGTCGTAATGGGTGCAAAAGTTCTTTTTCCTCCAAACCTGCTTAACCGGTTTCTTTTCTTGTTGGGGAGAAGGCTTTTCATGTCTCTTCCTCCTTTGCGCTGCCATCCTCTTCCAACACTCAGAAATCACATGGTTATTTAAACCAAAAAATAAACAAGTTTTACAATGCCATATTTTACAACCATAGTTATCAAGATTCTTATAATTAAAATGCACTCTGGAATAATGAGACTTAGTATACCTTCTGGGGTGGTCTCTGGTGTGATCGTGATGATGGGAGCTCGCCTCAGTTCCTTCACTGCAACGTGCACTACCATGGAATGATGGTGAAGTGTCCATATCATTCCTCTTCCTTGGAGAACTCATCATTATCTGTTTGCCCTTGATGTCCTTCGAACATCCTTCGCCAGTGTACCCCATGTTGGTGTCCCGTGTTTTGATAGTTTGGCAAATCAAAAGTCAAGGCAACATCAAAACCAATCTTTAGAGTTACAGGATCTAGTCCTCCTGTTCTCAGAGAGGGATCTCTCAAATGTTTGTTTGCAAAGGTTTATCTTGTGTGCTTAGAGTATTGATTTTAGACTAGTTATTAAGTGCAGGTGTTTGTTTGTTTGTTTGGTTGGATTGAATTGATACAACAGAACATGAAAGGCCTAGGAAAGATACATAGAATAGAGAAACATCTGGTTCATTGGGAAATGGAGTCAAGAAAAGGTCATAACAAACTCATCAAAGGATATGGGATATCAGAGGGAAAATCTATCTTGGCCAGAGGATCCTTTTGTTTTTGGAATGGGATGAACATTAATGATTTAGAAAGAGAAATCGAATTCTCAACAAAGGGAACCCGAAAACATAATTTAAACAATAAAGAGATATTTGATAGACAGGGCTAACCATAAATTCTACAAACATTCTTTATGCAAATAATGACTTCAAGACAACTTTCAAAATGAAATCTAAGATTCGGGGAACACCCTATTTCCTCAAAGATTCTATTCTAAAGGACTTAGAAAACATAAAAGATTTATTGATAATTACAGTCATAGAAGAGGGAACACCTAAAAACATCTATGATCATAATTATAATGACCTTTAAGCCAACTGTTTAAGTGAGAACAAAAGGCAAGATCAAAACAGACCTCTCTGATTCACTATAAGCAAAGAAATTCAGAGGGAGACTTCAATAACAGGTTTTAAGTGGCAACAGAAAAGCAGGGAGAACCATAAATCATGCTGAAACCAACTGTTCAAACTATTAAGGACATAAACAAGCATGAAGACTAAAGAGAAAGATTAAAGCCTCTAAAATACTTCAGTAGAAGAAAACATAAAACAGTGAAGGATGAACAGGTCTAAGGTGCTTCCAAGAGTCAGTTCTTAGCCTAATACTTTCTATCCTACTGTAGTAAGAAATTATGGAACATAATGAAAACAGGGGAAAAACATGAAACAGTTCAGAATACTTCACCAACAACCAAGCTCATGAATCCAATGATAGAGCCTTCTCAGGAACAAACATGCAACAACATCATCAAGACCTCCAAGACTTCAATTCGTTCTTCAACTTCAAAGGACTATGTATTGATTTCAGAGAGTTTCAATATTACAGCTTGTGATCAAACAACAACCAACAACTCCTCATCTTCTTTAGAAGTATTTATAGAAGAAAAGAGGAGGTGAGATCTGATAACAGATCTTAACTATAATTAATACAGAATTAAATGGTTTCTTGGCCTTTGAGGGGCTCAATGATAAAATTACATAGGTGTCTTCTGTATTAAATGTTTTTACATGAAGATTAAGCTCGGTGGGAGCTTTTGTTGACCTTTGAGGCTCTGTGTTATGTCTGGAGTTACTCTACAGATATTTTTTACATTAAGTCTTCTTGCAGAAGTAACTCTCTGGCTGCGCTGAGGCGAACACCTAGTCTTAATCAATAAATTTGGCCTCTGATTGAAAACTTTGAGGCACAGGTGGCGTTGTGAGGGCCAAAAGGATCAAATTGCCTCAAACTGTGGTGGTGGAGGCCTTCTGTCGGTGAAACCTTTCAGATTTGTTTTAAAATCTGTTTTAAATTGGGGATTAGGTTTGTAATGATCATCTTGGGCCATAATCCCCTTTAAACATTCCATTAATCCTCTGCTCTGGTTCATTTTGGTCTTCGGCACTGATACTCTTTGACTGTGCCAATTCATGGCTTTCTTGCTGGTGTGCAGGGCTGCGCAGGGTTTATAATGCATCCATGCCTGAGGAAATACTGAGGAAACGTGCATTTCCACCCTGTGGATGATCTCCTTGGACGAATCGAAGACGGGAGGGTCATCACCCTCCGCCTCTGAATCTTCTTTGAAAATTGCGAGAAAATGATAAAAAACCCTGCAAAATATGAAAACTATTAAAAAATCCTACTTTTATATGTTGACTGCATCGGAAGGTGTGAAGAGAGCGGGGCCGTTGGATGGCATCATCCAACGGTTAGGATTGATCGGGAGCGATCGTAGAATCGGGTGAAAGAGAAATTAAATCCGAGCCGTCGATCATGCAGAGATCGACGGTCGAGATCGAACAAGGAGGCGGAGGAGCAGGATGAATCTGAATCGTCGATCGCGCAGGAATCAACGATCAGGAGTGGTAAATGGAAAGTCAGCAGTGGGGAACATTTGACTGGGTGATGAATTGTGGACCGTCGATCTGCAGATCAGATCGATGGCGAAGATGTTGTTGCCGTATGTACGATAGCCTGGTTATTTTGCGCGCATCTTCGTTAACCATCGAGAAGCTTCGACAAGCGATCACCGTTGGATTAGTGGGCCCAGATCGGACGACGCACAATGATATCGTTGGGCGTCCTGGTCCGAACGTTAATGCGCGATGGACAATGGTTTTTGGAACAGTGTCCAGGACACGTGTCGAGTGATGTATGGAATCGATGGCCAGCGGGAAAAAACCGCCCTTCGCCAAAGAGCGGTGCGATAAAAACCATGTGGTTTTGGGAAAACGACGCACGGCTGGGGGGTCCACCAGGAGATGCGCTCCACACCGTCGGATCTGTGGATTGAATCGACGGTGGAGATTGCTCTAAAATTTGCACCGGCGGATATTTTAATAAAATAATAAAAACCGACGCTTTTGATAAGTAACAAAGGTTTTTTAAAGCTTTGCGGAGAAATATTATTTAAACCGGACAAGCGCCCGACTGCTCAGCGTGCAGTTGTGGCGCTAGGGTGTATGGGAGGATGGTATGACTGGGGGCTAGAAGGGAAGGGGCTTATTGCACATCGAAACTTCGGGCCCGGGCTTTCCAATCAACCCATTGTGTTTTCTGCGATTGCGATTTCGCGATCGGACTTTTCAATCAACCCATTTTAGATTTTTAACACGTGATTTTGGTTTTTAGACCAGAACTTTAGAAAAGTGGGTTTTCGGATTTTACAAAGGAAAAAGAGGATTGGGAAAGGATTTTCAATGGTTTTTCAAAGGAATCGGGGGTTTCAGAATAGTTAAAAAATGAGTTTTTAACTATGTAAAGAGGATTTTCATAAATGGAAGAAGAGGATTTATGAAAGCAAGGGAGTTTTTATGGATAAAAAGGGGAGAAAATGAAGGTTTGAGAAGGGGGAAAATTAAGGTGTTTCAGCAGTCTTTCTCTTGGAATCAACAGAATTTCTAAGTATAAAATGGGAACAACAATGAAGATTTGGACAGAGGAAAAGGCAGGAGGCCTTCAAGAGTCTTCAAGAGCCAACAATTTTTAGTAATGAAATTTGTTCCTTGAAGGCTCAAACAGTCTTAGCCACCTTTTGGTATAACAAAATATTATAGGTGGCTAACAGTGGCTCCACTTGGGGATGGTGCCTACTTGAAGGCATCAAGAACTTCAGACTTGCATTTTCTGGGAGGCTGATCAGTTGCCTAATCCATTGGGCTGCTCTTCCTGTGCTGGGATGATTTTCTTTGAAAATGTGTTAGCACTCATAAAAGCAATGGATCTTCATCAATACAACTTTCTACCTACCCAATCCTACAGATCTAACATTTTTTCTTCAATAGAGTGCACTTGGATTGGCAAACTCTTTTCACAACATTTTATTCTTTTGAAATCAGGAAACTAATCTAATTCTACTTCTTATTTCTCCCTGAACTCAGATTAAACAGTTGAGTTCAGATGCTTCTCTACCTATTCTACTATCTGTTGGGATTAAACGATCAAACAAATCTTTATTATCTAATTTCTACAACAGAAATTGAAAAGCACTCAAGTCAGGATTGAACAGTCTAACTTGATGCTGGTCTATGGCATGAAAAACAAGCTACACATAGATATTATTTTGCAGAAAATTAAATCAAAATGGAAGCCTTAAGATCTAAAAATTCAAAGTACTGCTTTCTCTTTTTACAGCTCTGTTTTTTCTTTGTTTGAGTTGTTTCTTCCTTGTTCTCTGGTTCAGATTTTGAGCTGACTAGAACCAGATTTTTACATCTATTTGACTCAGAAAATAAAACATATTTGAGTCATCTCTCTTTGGAAACTGAGGTTCAGGTTTTGAACATGTTTGAACCTTTCATTTCTATCCTAATCTATCTACTGATAAGCCAAGATTAAACAGTTTGGCAAATCGAATTCACTACCCTATCAGCAGAAAATTTAAAACTAATTAGTCTAGATTAGGCTGTTTGACTAACTAGAAGTGTGTTCTTGTAGGAGTGGCATTTGAGCTTGCACACTTTCAGATTTGTTTCTCTTTTTTGGTATGGGGCTATACCTTTATTGTTTTGACAATCTGCCCTCTTTTCTTCCTTTCTTTGTTTTTGTATTTTAGATTTTTTTGACTTTGAATGCAATGGTTAGACTATGATATTTATAATGAAAAAATAAAATGCTTTGAAACTTAAGATTCTTGACAGAAGTAATGCTTGAGTATCCTGCCATTGACATGACCTCCATATAGGTCTTCTCCATTCAGTTCTTTCAAGAAGAATGCATTGTGACCCCTCTCAGCATAAATAATATAGGGCCCTTTCCACAAGTTCTCAAATTTTCCATGTTTTCCCTTCTCTTCTTTTCTTGATTCCCATTTAAGAACAACATTTCCAACTTGGAAATTGTTTTCCTTAGTCCTCTTATCAAATAGATTCTTCATATTTTCTTGGAATAACTGTGTTCTTTCATAGACTTCTTCTCTGGTCTGCTGTAATGGATTGTTTGGTTGATTCTTCTCTGCATATCATTCTCTTCAATCTGCACTTCTTGAAGGAGCTTCATGACTGGCACTCCCAATGAGGTGGGAAAGACTGCATCCATGCCATAGACTAGCTGATAGGGGGACATGTTTATTGATTTCTTTGTCGTTAGCCTATCAACCCATAAGGCATGAACCATCTTACTATGCCATGATTTCTGATTTTGTTCCAACAACTTTTTAATGATATTGATGAGGCTCTTGTTAGAAGATTCAGCTAATCTGTTTCCTTGGGGATAGTAAGAAGTGGAATGGCCCAAGGTTATGTGGTATTTGTAACAGAAATCAACCATTTTCTTAGATTTAAAAGCAACAACATTGTCTGTTATGATTTTTCTGGGACAACCAAATCTGGATAGGATATTTGTTTCGAGGAACTTGATAATGACAGAGTCATTAGAATTTCTGGAGGGTATAGCTTCTATCCACTTGGTAAAGAAGTCAGTGGCTGTGAGGATCCACTTATGCTGAGCTGAGGAGGATGGATGAATTTCCCCAATGAAGTCCAGCCCCCATTGTTGAAAAGGTGCCTCAACTCTAATAGGATGTAAAGGTAAGGGAAGGAGTTTTCTTTTTCCATCAAAGATTTGACACTTATGGCAAGACATGACCAAATTTTGAGTGTCTGGGAAAAGGGTAGGTCAATAGTAACCAGATCTAAGAATTTTGTTTGCGGTGGCCTTCCAGTAGAGGTGTCCTCCACATTCTCCGTCATGCATGATTCTTCCTGCATCATCTTCAAGTAAACATTTAAGTAAAATTCCAACATCATTTTTCCAATATAATACTCCATCTAATATGCAAAAACTCAAAGCCTTTTGTTTCAAGAATCTAGCTTTAGTTTTAGACAAGGAAGGAGGGGCATTTAGATATAAAAGCACATAAATAATGTCAGCATACCAAGGAGAATTTAGAAATGTTTCTTCAATAACAGGAGCAACACATTCTCCTATTTATTCTAACACATCCACCATATTCATGTCCAGTGCTTGAAAGTTAGACTCGGCCATAAGTTTTGCTAATATCTGCCCCTTAACTAGTTTGGTAGGCCTAATTTCTAAGTCATATTCAAGAATAGTTTCAATCCATTTTCCCCTTTTACCATCAGGGTCTTGACTTAGAATGTCCTTGACAACAGTATGTGGAACAAAAGCAATTATGTGAGAGTGTAAAATATAGACCCTAAAGTCTTTTAATGCTTTCACTAATGCTAAGGCTTGCTTCTCCATGATGTTATATTTGAGAGAAGCATCTCTCAAGGCCCTACTAAAGAAATATATTGGTTGTTCTTGCCCCAAATCATTCTTTTGAAGTAAAACTGTAGCTATTGTATGTTCAGATGCAAAGGAAAATATATAGAAATCTTTGGTAAAATCTGGACTAATCAGGACTGGTGCTTGAGTAAGAGGTTGTTTGACCAGTTCAAATGATTGTTTAGCTGGTAAAGTCCATTTTACACCTGCATCTTTCTTAAGCATGTTTGTAATGTTTTTTAATAGCTCAGCAAGATTAGGAATAAACCTTCTCAAGAAATTAATCTTTCCGATGAAAGATTGCAATTCTTTGAGGCTCCTTGGATGGCTGATCTGCAATATGCCATCTATCCTTGTAGGGTCTATTTTGATTCCCTCTTCCGAAATTATGTGGCCAAGAAGTTTACCTTCTTGGAGACCAAAGAGTGTTTTCTTGGGATTCAATGACAAGCCAAATTTCTTACACTTCTCAAAAACTTTTCTTAGGTGGATCAAATGTTCTTCATCAGTTTTTGAGAAAACAATTATGTCGTCAAGGTAAATGATTATGAAATAGCCAATGTCTTCAGAAAAAGCTCTATCCATGGCCCTTTGGAAGGTGGCCCCTGCATTCATTAACCCAAAAGGCATTTTGACATACATAAAGGTGCCCCAAGGTGTAGTGAAAGCAGTTTTGATTTGATCACTTGGGAGCACTAGCACCTGATTGTAACCCGAGAACCCATCTAAGAGTGATATCCTTTTTGACCCAACTACCCTCTAAAGTATATGATCCATTTTAGGCAATGGGTAGTTGTCTTTTAGGGATGCTCTGTTTAGGTTTCTGAAATCGATACAAAGTCTGATCTCCCCTGTCTTTTTCCTAACAGAAACTAAGTTTGATACCCATTCTGAAAATATATCAGGTACTATAATGCCAGCATCATGCATCTTTTCAATTTCAGCTCTAACTAAAGGTAATAAAAGTGGGTTGATCCACCTTAGTTTTTGTTTGAATGGATTTTAATTTTCCTTCAAGGGAATCTTGTGCTGAATGATGTTAGCATCATATGATTTTAGGTCTTTGTATCCCCAAGCAAAAACATCTTTAAACTCTTTGAAGAGCTCTATATACTGCAATTTTATGTGAGATGGGAGAGTGTTGGATAGTTTAATCATCTTGGGTTCTGCTAGGCTGCCTATGTTATGTTCTTCTACATCTGTTTCCACAGGCTCCATTCTTGGTTCTTTGGCTACATCGTTACAATAAAAAAGGTGTTCTAAAGGTGTTAGACCCCTAGGAATTTTATCGTTTTTGCATTGTAAGACTTCCAAGTCTTCTTGGTCTATGTTGTCAGTTACCTGTGCTTCGAAAGGATTTTCATAATGATTTATATCAGCAGTATATGTTATTTCAGCTTCTGGGATTTATTCAATATATGGGAAGTTCTGATTACGGCTAGATTCTAATGTTGGTATGGTGAAATCATTTTCTGACTTTACGAAATCATCTATGTGTTTTTCAGAGTCAAACACCTGCCAGTGATCTTCGTTATCAGGCACAACAGGTCTGTGTTTTACTTTTACACTGAGTTGTTGATTTATTTCAGGTGTTTGACAATTGCTGGCATTGAAAGCGAGTTCATTTGCTAGATGATTCAATTCTCTTGGAATGAAAATAAGTTCATAAATTTTAAAGGTTTTCAATAGATCAAGGGCAGTGTTTCGATATTCCCTAAGTCTCGGATTTTTAGCTGAGTATTCTCCTTTGATTTGTTTTATGATAAGTTCAGAATTTCCTAAGATTTATATCCTTTGGGCTTTTAAATGTTTAAGTAGTTGTAAGCCTAGGAGAAGTGCTTCATACTCAGCAACATTGTTAGTGCATGGGAAATCCAATTTATATGAAAAGCTCTGTTTTGTATTTTGAATCCACACACCTTCTCCTGCACTTGTTTTATTACAAGATCCATCAAAACTTATTTTCCAAAGTATGCCATCCTTATCTCCATTTTCTTGTTGCTGTTGATTGTCAATTTTTTGAATTTGATAAAAAGGAAGATTGGATTGTTGTGGTGAATTGATTGGGTGTATGTTTTCTTTATCTTGCTGGGTAATGTCATCTTCGTTATATAAGATAAAGGAATCTAAACTTGATTAAATAGAATATATTGGAGAATTTTTTGGTCTGTCCATGTTTCTCACCATGTACTTCATGTGAGATTCCCTGTATAGTCTTCTGTTTTGGTTAAAAATGGGAATGGTGGCATAAGACATGTCCATTTGAAGGCTTCCCTGAAGTTTGGCTCCCCAAGATCTTGATAAGAGCATGCCATACTTAGGGGGAATGTCAGCTACAACTATATCCATAACTAGACTCTTAGTAGGGATCTGAGCTAAAGTAACACATAAATCTTTGATTAAACCCAAAAATTTGACCCGGATTCAGTCAAAAGAATACAAATATTTGTATGGTTTAGTAATCTCTAAGCCTAAGCTCTCCATTACCACCTTGGGCATCAGATTGTGTGAAGCTCCCGAATCTAACATGGCATTATGTAAAATTTTCTCATGTATGTTCAAGCTAACATAGAAGGGAGGGACAACCCCTTCTTGATATTTTCCTTCAACTTCTGGACCAAACAACAACTCAGGTTTGTCATCTGTCAAGTTTAAAGTGTCTGTATCACTTCCTAAGTTCAAAGCTTTCAAAACTTGATTTTTGTACACCTGTTGGGTTACTAGTTCAACTAGGGGGATGGTGACTTTTATTTTGGCAATCTCTCCCTCAAGGCTAAAAGGAATAATTGACTTGTTCGTATTTACATTCGTTTTTTCAATTGAATTCTTTTCAGCAGCTTTGATTTGCTGAACCTTGTTGGGAATGGTAATTGGGATAATTTTATTAGGACCACTAGCCGAAGTGCTAGGGGTACTCTGTTCAACATTTGGCTAGACACCTTTGTCTTTGTTTGAATCTGGTTTTTTAGTCAAAATGTTGGTTTTCTTTGTTGTCTTTTTGGGCTGATTTTATGTGTTTTTCTTGACAGCAGTGTTAGTGTTATTATCTTTTGATTTATCTATGTTTTCCTTGCTCCTGAGATCATACTGTTTATGTATCTCCATGATTTCATTTTCAAAACCTAATCTATAGTCATCAGAATCTTCATAGGTATTTGTATTTTGATCAGAAGAGAAAAAATCTTGTTCTTCCTCAGTGAGGAACACATCATCTCCACTATCTGATCCAATCAAGTTTACATGGGATTCTTCCAACCTTTCCAACTCCCTATCTTCCTCATATTGATCTACATAGTTTTGTTGGAAGGGAGGTCTAATCTGTTGGTCATTTTCGTTCTGTTTTTCTTGATTGTTTTTTCTTCTATAATTCTGATTTCTATTTCGAGGAGCAGCTTGGTTTTGATTTGCTTGTGCTTTCTTAATTATACTCATCTCTTTCATCATTTCTTCCAACATCCTCTCCATTTTTGAGCTTGAAGTAGAAGGAGTGGACTCTTCTCTAAAAGACACTCTCTTCTCGGTTTTCATTCTTGCTCTCTTCTCCATCAAGTTTACTTCCACAGAAAGAGCACCCTATTGCATATCTTCCAGAGTTTCAAAATTTCTTTCTCTCAGCTGATAGGTCATGTCAGAGTCGAACCCTTCAGGAAATTTATTTAAAGCTGAGCCCTGTGGAGGTTTTAGTTCTGGAGAAAGTGCATTATACACACTATTGAACCTAGTACAGTAAGCTTGAACACTTTCTCCGGTGTTTCTATGGAGGTTTTTGTAGTCAGAAAGTACTTGGAGAGGGTTTTTCTTTACTTCCCATTTGTTTAGGAACGTTTGATGGAAGCCTTGGAGATCATTAATACTATGGGGGGCTAGACCTTTGAACCATTTTCTTACTTCTCCCCCTAAACTCGGAGAAAATAACCTAAGCTTGACAGAATCATCATCGATTTCATTTCTGTCAAAGTAGTCATTCATTTTATCTACATGTTGTGATGTGGTTGTAGCATTGTTGGCATCATACAATGGAATTTTGGATTGATGGTCCTGTGGAAGATTAACTAATGGTACAGGAAGGACTAGAGGAATATACCATGCTACCATGACAGGTGGTGGGGGTGGATTTACAAAAGGGAAGGTGGGTTGAAGTGGGGTGGTTTGGACAGTGGATGTTGGGTGGACAGATGTGGATGTACCGAGGATAGATTGTTGAGTTGACCTTGGATGAGAGACACCTAAATTGAGGAGGAAATGTAAATCAGGTGGTGTAGTTTCTCTACTACCAGGTTGTTCACTTTGTTCTGGGGATGAAAGTGAGGACTTAGAATCTATCTGAATTATATCATCAAGTGACCTAGTTCTAAACGGATTTCTTAAGTCAACTTGTGATTGGTGTAGGGCTGCGAGATTTTCAGGGACTAGATTAGATCTCAAGGGTGATCTGAAAACAGTTGAAAATTTTATCTTGGAAGACTTCCTAAGTATACTTTCAGGGTTGTCAACTTCTTCCAGTGGGTTTGGGTCAAGGTAGGCTCTATTATAGATCTTTCTAGGAGCCATTATGCTATGTTTTTTAGACCTGGCTAGAAAGAGAGTTTAACCAAATCTGACAATCTTTAAGAGGCTAACTGATCTTTTCGGAAGAAGGAAATTTTTAATCTTAAAGCCTTCTAGCTGAGCTTGTATGATGCTATTAAGACTTGGGATCTTCCCAGTGGAGTCTTAAGGTCTATTTTTGGGATTGTGGAGTCGCCAGGTGGAAATTTTAGCTCCTTTAGAGGCAAAGGTTGTATGGTCCACCACCAAGTTTATTATGAAGCCAAACTGAAATGTTTTGGGTTTTTCTGAGTTTTATGATCTTACAGGTTATGAGAGTGTCCTAAATTTGTCCTAACAATTAGCTAGGGTGTCAAAACGTATAGAGTTCACTCTTATGGCTTGGTAACTGAATCTTTCAAGGTTTGATAAGGTTTTATAAGAATCCTAAGGGTTACTTAGTTTGTCACTGATTCAAAATATCCTATCATGATTACCATTGCTTGGTAGTGCTTGAAAAAGGTTACTTATGTTATACTTAGACAGTGAGTGTTTTGTTTTGCAGACTTTTCTCAGTGTCCCACCGTGATCGCCATTATGTTGGTGTCCCGTGTTTTGATAGTTTGGAAAATCAAAAGACAAGGCAACATCAGAACCAATATTTAGAGTTACAGGATCTAGTCCTCCTGCTCTCAGAGAGGGATCTCTCAAAGTTTGTTTGCAAAGGTTTATCTTGTGTGCTTAGAGTATTGGTTTTAGACTAGTTATTAAGTGCAGGTGTTTGTTTGTTTGGGTTGGATTGAATTGATACAACAGAACATAAAAGGTCTAGGAAAGATACATAGAATAGAGAAACATCTGGTTCATTGGGAAATGGAGTCAAGAAAAGGTCATAACAAACTCATCAAAGGATATGGGATATCAGAGGGAAAATCTATCTTGGCCACAGGATCCTTTTGTTTTTGGAATGGGATGAACATTAATGATTTAGAAAGAGAAATTAAATTCTCAACAAAGGGAACCCGAAAACATAATTTAAACAATAAAGAGATATTTGATAGACAGGGCTAACCATAAATTCTACAAACATTCTTTAAGAAAATAATGACTTCAAGACAACTTTCAAAATGAAATCTAAGATTCGGGGAACACCCTATTTCCTCAAAGATTCTATTCTAAAGGACTTAGAAAACATAAAAGATTTACTAATAATTACAGTCATAGAAGAGGGAACACCTAAAAACATCTCTGATCATAATTACAACGACCTTTAAGCCAACTGTTTAAGTGAGAACAAAAGGCAAGATCAAAACAGACCTCTCTGATTCACTATAAGCAAAGAACTTCAAAGGGAGACTTCAATAACAGGTTTTAAGTGGCAGCAGACAAGCAGGGAGAACCATAAATCATGCTGAAACCAACTGTTCAAACTATTAAGGAAATAAACAAGCATGAAGACTAAAGAGAAAGATTAAAGCCTCTAAAATACTTCAGCAGAAGAAAACATAAAACAGTGAAGGATGAACAGGTCTAAGGTGCTTCCAAGAGTCATTTCTTAGCCTAATACTTTCTATCCTAATGTAGTAAGAAATTATGGAACATAATGAAAACAGGGGAAAAACATGAAACAGTGAAGAATACTTCACCAACAACCAAGCTCATGAATCCAATGATAGAGCCTTCTCAGGAACAAACATGCAACAACATCATCAAGACCTCCAAGACTTCAATTCGTTCTTCAACTTCAAAGGACTATGTATTGATTTCAGAGAGTTTCAATATTACAACTTGTGATCAAACAACAACCAACAACTCCTCATCTTCTTTAGAAGTATTTATAGAAGAAAAGAGGAGGTGAGATCTGATAAAAAGATCTTAACTATAATTAATACAGAATTAAATGGTTTCTTGGCCTTTGAGGGGCTCAATGAGAAACTTACATAGGTGTCTTCTGTATTAAATGTTTTTACATGAAGATTAAGCTCGGTGGGAGCTTTTATTTACCTTTGAGGTTCTGTGTTATGTCTGGAGTTACTCTACAGATATTTTTTACATTAAGTCTCCTTGCAGAAGTAACTCTCTGGCTACGCTGAGGCGAACACCTGGTCTTAATCAATAAATTTGGCCTCTGATTGAAAAATTTGAGGCACAGGTGGCGTTGTGAGGGCCAAAAGGATCAAATTGCCTCAAACTGTGGCGGTGGAGGCCTTCTGTCGGTGAAACATTTCAGATTTGTTTTAAACTCTGTTTTAAATCGGGGATTAGGTTTGTAATGATCATCCTGGGCCATAATCCCCTTTAAACAGTCCATTAATCCTCTGCTCTAGTTCGTTTTGGTCTTCAGCACTGATACTCTTTGACTGTGCCAATTCATGGCTTTCTTGCTAGTGTGCAGGGCTGCGCAGGGTTTATAAGGCATCCATGCCTGAGGAAATACTAAGGAAACGTGCATTTCCACCCTGTGGATGATCTCCTTGGACGAATCGAAGACGGGAGGGTCGTCCCCCTCCGCCTCTAAATCTTCTTTGAAAATTGCGAGAAAATGATAAAAAACCCTGCAAAATACAAAAACTATTAAAAAATCCTGCTTTTATAGGTTGACTGCATCGGAAGGAGTGTGAAGAGAGCGGGGCCGTTGGATGGCATCATCCAATGGTCAGGATTGATTGGGAGCGATCATAGAATCGGGTGAAAGAAAAATTAAATCCGAGCCGTCGATCGTGCAAAGATCGACGGTCGAGATCGAACAAGGAAGCAGAGGAGCAGGATGAATCTGAACCGTCGATCGCGCAGGGATCGACGGTCGGGAGTGGGAAATGGAAAGTCAGTAGTGGGGAATTTTTGACTGGGCGATGAATTGTGGATCGTCGATCTGCAGATCAGATCGATGGCGGAGATGTCGTTGCCGTATGTACGATAGCCTGGTTATTTTGCGCGCATCTTCGTTAACCATCGAGCAGCTTTGACAAGCGATCACCTTTGGATTAGTGGGCCTAGATCAGACAACGCACAACGATATCGCTAGGCATCCTGGTCTGAACGTTAATGCACGATGGACAGTGGTTTTCGGAACAGTGTCCAGGACACGTGTCGAGCGATGTATGAAATCGCTGGCCATCGGGCAAAGACCGCCCTCCGCCGAAGAGCTGTGCGATAAAAACCATGTGGTTTTGGGAAAACGACGCATGGCTGGGGGTCCACCAGGAGACGCGCTCTGCACCGTCGGATCTATGGATTGAATCGACGGTGGAGATTGCTATAAAATTTTCACCGGCAGATATTTTAATAAAATAATAAAAATTGACGCTTTTGATAAGTAACAAAGGTTTTTTAAAGCTTTGCGGAGAAATATTATTTAAACCAGACAAGTGCCCGACTGCTCAACGCGCGGTTGCGGCGCCAGGGTGTATGGGATGATGGTATGACCGGGGGCTAGAAGGGAAGGGGCTTATCGCACATCAGAACTTCGGGCCCGGGATTTCCAATCAACCCATTGTGTTTTCTGCGATTGCGATTTCGCGATCGGACTTTTCAATCAACCCATTTTAGATTTTTAACACGTGATTTTGGTTTTTAGACCAAAGCTTTAGAAAAGTGGGTTTTCGGATTTTACAAAGGAAAAAGAGGATTGGGAAAGGATTTTCAATGGTTTTTCAAAGGAATCGGGGGTTTCAGAATAGTTAAAAAATGAGTTTTTAACTATGTAAAGAGGATTTTCATAAATGGAAGAAGAGGATTTATGAAAACAAGGGAGTTTTTATGGAGAAAAAGGGGAGCAAATGAAGGTTTGAGAAGGGGGAAAATGAAGGTGCTTCAGCAGTCTTTCTCTTGGAATCAACAGAATTTCTAAGTATAAAATGGGAACAACAATAAAGATTTGGACAGAGGAAAAGGCAGGAGGCCTTCAAGAGTCTTCAAGAGCCAACAATTTTTAGTAATGAAATTTGTTCCTTGAAGGCTCAAACAGTCTTAGCCACCTTTTGATATAACAAAATATTATAGGTGGCTAACACCCCAAACCTACATAATGAGGTCTCTGCACAACCTCCAATGGTTTGGTTATTCCTTGGCCACGAATGCCAAGTCCTCCTCCTCTGTACCCCATTTTGGTGAGGTCTCTCATGCTGGTACCTGTGATGGGTATCTCCACACTTCCAACTGAAATTATATCATGTGAAGAAACTAAAGTAAAATCAACAGTGTTTTCCTTAAGTGTTTATTACGAAACAGATGAAGAAAGCTGTTGTAAGCCTTCGTTGCACTTGACTTCTGTCAATGCCTCTGACACGGCTTGTAGCTGAAGCGGCAACTACTACGTCTCCTCCTTCTCTTTCTGTAGGAATTATTTTAAGGCATCATGATATATCTGAAGAATTTTGTTGTTGCATTTCAAATCTTCCCACGCCTCTGTTGTGGCTTGCAACTGAAGTTGCAACTGTTGTTTGTCCTCCTTCTCTTTGTGTAGGAGGGTCTTCAATTCTTCGTTCTCTACTGCTTGTTTTTTGTAAGCCTCATACAATATGTTCGCTTTCTTGGACACCCTGAGCATGGTTTCATACATTTCCTTGACATTCTCCATGGCTCAACTTAGCAAACATTCAATTTTCATGCCTGCAATCCAATCAGCAAGAATACCTACTCCGATACCACTTGATCCAGGGAAAAATATTGATACCCTTAACCAAGACCTTTTACTTCGGCTGATAATTAGAATTTCATTTAATTAAAGATGTTAATGAACTGAAATGAACAATTGTAGCTGTAAATAAGAGGAACATAAATGAACAAGATCAAAAATCATAAGAACATGTCGTTTGATGATGGAGTTCGTCCAGGAGGGACTACATCTTCGGGCCTCGATGTCAAGATGGTGTAGGCCACTGCATTATGTGCTGTAAGAAGAAGATGTACATGGATGTGCTTTCCTATGACATACAAGGAAAAATTTCCCTCACGCAGGAGTGGCTTGACTTATTTAAGAGATGTTCCACTGCGGAACTCTCATACATAAAGAAAGATTCCTATCTTTATGACCATAGCTAACATGTAATAAATATGAGTATCCCGCCAATCCTGGAAAACAAGGGATCTCAACAATACACATATGAAAGCGATTATCTCACCAATGTGGCATAAAAGGGATCTCATATATGACGCAAATCCATAACTGAAAGTACATCAATAACAACACAAGGCAAGATCCCACGACTCATGTATCAACTGGGATCTTCAAGACATAATGCATATCAAAGAGAAAGTAATGAAGAAGTACATGGAATCCACATCATATACCTCATGCTACCATTTTCTGAAGGCTGAGCTGATCTGTGGCTGAATCTAAAAACACCATCAATCTTGTGGCATCGAAAAAGGTGAAAACGACTGCTCACATGCAGAAATCTGACACCTGCATAACCCACTTCCAAAAGTGGCTGAAAAATCAAAAACTCAGATGAAGAAACTGAGTACGCCATTAGAATCATGGCATCGAGTAGTGTAGAAATGACATAAAATTTGTCCCATTTGGACAAAGTCAAAATTTTGCCCTCTTGAAAATGGGGCTCAATCAAGGTTCCACCTGGCTCTTTTCTGGCTCATGGTCCCACCTCCTTGATTTGCGTGCAACAATGTACTTGCAAATAAAAATTGAAATCCGTGCATCTCCTCGGATTCCATGCCCATACTTGGTTGCAAAATAATATTAATCTTCTGCAAAATTGTGCTCCTTCTCCATGCTTGGCTTCCCCCCCACGCACAGCAAATACGCTGAGTTTAAGTTTAAAAAAAAACGGGCGGAGTTAAAAAGAGAGTTCATTGGCGTATTGGTTAATAAGGCAATTTTTTGGAGGGAGGTCGGGTGGTCAAAACTGCCCCCTCCCGCAATGGCATGGTGGTTGTAACAAATATTAAATATATATATATTTTTTGGTTTTGTTGGGTGGGCGGGGTCTGCAACCCACGGCCTCGACCCAACCCGATATGCACTATTACATATATAAAGGCCGTGGACGGAGGGGGAAGAGGGGGTCATGGCCCACTATTCCTCATTTAATATTCAATCCTTTAAACGTGCGATGGGGTGGCGGGGTTGGTGGCCCACCACCTTTTTTTTATATATATTTTGTTTTAATTTAAAACAAAATGTGCATTTTTGAAAATTCAGTTTTAGACCGTAGCAGTCAATTTAAATAGGCCATAATTTCACCCGAAATCTGGCCTGGGTTGGTTGAAATCTGGTGGCCTGGTTTGGTCCAATTTGCGTCCTCCTTAAGGCTGCCCAGTCACCAAGTCAACCCAAAAATTTGACCGCTCCTAACTCCTTCATACGGACTCAGAATTGAGTGTCGTCTGTGCCATTGGAATCAGAATGACGAGATCTACAACATGAACCTAGTTCAAGATATTTTTGAACACTTTGATTTTTGAACCCTCTGTGCTGAGCCACTTATACTTGTACCAGTTTAATCCACTCGGATCACCCAGAATATCAAAAGACATTAAAAATGGTGAAGATGTTCTATTATTGGCTGAATTTGAGGAGGGAACTGGTAGAGTTTGTGGCTAGATTTTTGGATTGTCAACAGGTGAAAGTAGAGTGTAAGCATTCAGATGGTTTACTATAGCCGATTTCGATTCTAGAGTGGAAATGGGAGGTCATTTCCATGGTTTTAATTACAGGTTTGCCGTGGACATCTATACAACATGATTATATTATGGTTGTAGTTGATATGTTAACAAAGGTAACACACTTTATTCTACTAGTGAAGTCTAATTATTCAGCTAATGAGGTAGCACATCTCTTCATCAAAGATGTAGTGAGGTTTCATTATGCACTGAAGAATATGGTATCAAACATGGATGCTAAGTTCACTTCTAGGTTCTGGAACGAGTTATTTGCAGGTTTGGGTACATAGTTTGCCTTCAGTACAACTTATCACCTGTAGACAGATGGAAAAAAAGAGAGGGTCAACAAGATTCTGGAGGACACGTTGAGAATGTATGTGATGCATTAGTAACATAAGTTGGAAGAGTATCTTCCACTGGTTGAGTTTGTGTACAACAGTGGTTATCAAGAGTCACTGAGGATGAGTCTATTTGAGGCATTGTATGGGAAGATTTGTAATACTCCCATCAACTGGAGTGATCTAGTGAACAACATATTGATAGGACCGAACATGTTGGTAGAAATGGAATAGGAAATGTAGGTTATCAAGAAGAATTTAAATAAAACAAAGGACATGCAGAAAATTTATGCGAATCAACATAAGGAATTTAAGGAGTTTCAGGTTGGGGAACATGTGTATTTGTGCATCAATCCCAAGAAGAGATCCTTGAGGATTGGGTCATGTGCAAAGTTAGCACCTCAGTATTGTGGGCCTTTCGAGATCCTTGATAGGATTTGACCAGTGGCCTACAGAATTGCACTACCTCTGATAGTGAAAGTCCACGATGTTTTCCATGTTTCATTGCTAAAAATACATGTGAAACATGTTGATCATGTGATTGATGGGTCTGTATTGCAGGTGGAACTAGAAGGAGAATTCCAGCTAGAACCTCAATGCATTTTGTAGAGAAAGATGCTCATGCTTCAGAACTGAACAATCAAGCAACTTAAAGTGCAGTGTTATAAATTTAATGTGTTGTGAATCACTTTGGTATATGTACATATTTATGTATGTTTATTATTTTAAATAACTCAACGAGACATGTTATAAAGCATAAATAAGCAGTATGGTTGTCATGTTGGTTTGATTTTCATCAGGTTGTTCATTGTAAATACCGCAATGAGCTAAGTTATAAAGCTCCATGGGAAATATTTTTTACTTTCAGTGGTCTTGCTATTTGTAGGTGTCATTGAATACTAAGGACAATGCTCCCCTGAGGGGGAGGGGTCTGTAATAGCCCTGTGTTAAAAATCCATGTAATAAAGTTTATAAAGGCAAAATAATAACCAAGGTCATCGAACACATATTCCAAGATAAATTTTGGGAAAAAACATAGTGATTGGGATCAGGTGTGATTAATTAATGGCCATGGAACTTTGAAAAGGCAATGGAAAAGGCTTTGGAAAGGCATTAGGCATTTATTGGCATTTTGTTTATGAAAATAATGGAAAATAGGAGAAAAGGAAGGTAAAAGGTCACAAGTTGCATGTGAGGAGGAAAACAAGGGAAAATAATGGAAAATGAAGAAAATAGAGGCCTCATTGATAAAAAGGCTTCTGAGGATCAATTCACAACCTTTTGTCAATTTTATCTTGGAGCTCTCTCTCTTCTATTATCTCTCTCATACTTTTGGACACTTAAGAGTTCTCTTGGAGCATTCTTGGAGGAGTGCGAATTACTTTGGATTTGGAGCAAGAAGGCAAAGGAAAAGAAAAAAAGTGCAAGAGGACAATGAGATCAACAACTACAATGAATTTTTCTTGCAGGTACCGAGTTGAATGTATGCTTTTCTTGCTAGTTTTGACAAGCATGGCATATGCATGTGGTTATTTGGTTATGATCCATCATTGGCATGGAGGGTTTATAGGATTGACAATGGTTTTTCCTAGTCTTGCCATTTCCTAAATAGCCATGGTGTTGTGGGTTTTCCCATTTGTTTTCTGATTGGTGCTCATGTTCCATATGGCTATGGGTTGAGCTACTAGTTCCTGGAGCCTTGGTTGGACAATGGAAGCCCTGTAACAACTTGGGTTGAGTTACTAGTCCTCGAAGCCTTGCTTGGAAAAACGCTCTGGAGCCCTTGGTGGGTTGATTTACCAGCCTTGGAGCCTTATTTGAACGAACACCCTGAAGCCCGATGAAAACTGTGGGTTAAGTTTCGAGTCGTGTAAGCCGAGTTGGAACAAATTCTCTGGAGCCATGGACAAATTTGGTAGAGACAAATCTAGTGATTTTTAGTGATGTATGACCATGAGGTGGAATCACTAGTTGAGGGTTGAGGCGGTTTTTCCTCTAGAAGTCCTAGTTTGGTTTTTCTTGGTTTATTCCATGATATCCCACATTCATGCTTGAAATATGGTGCAAGGGTGATTGGCTGAAAGAGAGATTTAGTTCAACCCCATCTATTGTCGGGTGGTATATGGAAGACCTTGACTTGGTTGCGTTTGTATATCATAATAAGAGCTTATTTCCTCTTGTATTTTATGAGTAAATTCACTTGTTATTATGTGGCTTTAATGGTTGTTCTATAATTGTTATTATGTTGGTTATAACTATGGATTTATGACATATTCTGGCTATGGATCTCATCATGTTTTGATTAGTAAATGAATGGTTAATTAATGTAAGAACTAATAGATGATTTTTTAGCTATTATGACAGGGCATCAAACCATCTTGAAGAATCTCATATAAGTATGAAGTCCCTATGTTTAGATGTGTTTTTATGACCATCACCTTACATGTCCATGATGTGTTTGATGAAATTATTATCATGGTTAGGATGAGTCAGGCCAGGTCCTTGTTCAAGTTTTGCATTATAGACCTTGTATTCTTGTTATTTATCATTTTTGAGAATTTCATCAAGTTCTGGGTAGAGTCTTGAGTATTAGCCTTGAAAAATAGGCTCAAATTTCGGGGTCGCTGGCACATAACTGCCTGAAAAAGACTGCATCCACATGGATGCCTTGTTATGGGAGCGACTTGAGGGTTAAAATCGCATGGAGGGCTTGTCATGGGAGTGACTCGGGGTCTAGTTCAATTAAAAAACAAGTTAACTCAGGGATTGGGCACCTGGAGTGGTTGGTTAGCCCCTAGGGGTCCTATAGCTCTCGAGGAGGGTCAGTTTGGTTTTGGTTTGTCGATTCCACTTCCTTAACTATACTTGGGGAGTTGAATCATATCATAGTAACTCCTTGTCACATATTTACCCCGATGGACTGGTGAACTTGGGTAAATGTGGGAGGAGGGCGTTACAAAGATGTACCAACAAAATTAAATCATATCGATATATGCATTCAAAATGAATATAAATTCCACAATCAGGGTTTTCAACATCACTTTTCCAATATGAAGTCTCTTTCTCTCTCTCTCTCTCTCTCTCTCTCTCTCTCTCTCTCTATATATATATATATATATATAATGAAAATTTCAACTAACTATGTCCATAATAAATTTTGAAATAAAAATAGGCTTTTACAAAATAAGGATAATTGTTTTTCTTTGGCTTGTTGGCCATATCGAACAAATGAAAGAAAATCAATAGAGTAAATAACATGAGTTCATTTGATAATATCAACAAAAAATAGAGATGACCTATAGGTATCCGTTGCATGAAATACGAAAGCAATAACTCAGCCAACACGGATACCTGTGACATATTAAGAAAAGAAAATCATTTTTTGATATAAGCAAGGAAAAGGATGTTGAGAAATATAGGGGCAACAAATTAGGTGATTTATCTTACTTTGATAACTACTTGTGATGTATTTTTACTTAACTTAATTAAATTCTTCTTTTACTTGATTATATTTAGTGTTATTTTAATCAAACAAATACCAAACCATAAAGAACAATAAGACAAGAGGACATAAGATTTCGACGATCAACCAGGGCCAAAACCTCTCCACTTGAGAGGAAAATCCACAAGAATGCTTCTCTTCTTATAAAACTTCAATTGACTAATTCCATGACCTATGACCCTTGACTAAGACCCCTAAAATACCAAGTAAAAATTTCCCTTTCAACAACCTCGACCTCAACAACTTCTTGCAATTTCTACCCCGAGCAGATTCTTTTACAACTTTTACCTCCCAATAGATTCTTCTACAAATTTGACCTTCCAATAGATTCTTTTACAAAAACCCTATGTGACACATGTGAGATAATGATAGTAATTTTTGTCCTTTCTTCTTCGCTTGAGATGAACCCTTTTCCTTATCAACTATACTTTCAAGGGAGACTTCCTTTGACCCAAAGCTCGACTCTTTTTTGAGTGACTGCAATTTGGTACTTGCTACTGCAGAAGGATTCCCTAATACACTTTGCACATGTGAAAAATATAACCCAAAAACAATCCCAAAAACTTTATTTCTTCAACTTACTTTCACCTCTTCTTCCTTGCTCCTTAGGTCTCTTTCTTAGCTTGATCAAGCTTATTTGTTGATTGATAAGTTCATCCCTGAATGAGGCTAAGTGCTCCTATATATAGGATTCCTTTAGTCCTCAATAAGGCCAACTTGACCTTCTAGATATGTCGACTTGCTCTTTTTAAGGTCGACTTGTTGCTTGCACCATGACAAGGTCTTGGAGGGTCTTTAACTCTAGTTTGAGTCAAATAAATTTTTCTTTACAATATGTAACATGCCTAAATGAGTATTCCATACTTGACAATGAATCAATTGACTTTTACACTTAATGAAAAGCCCTAGAAGCACTCAATGGGTGCTTGACCTAAAAATAAATTTCCCTTGAGCATGAAACCCATGCCTCAAGAATAACAATAATGAATTTATTCTCTTTACATAAAATACATAAAACCATGATTACATATGTCATTATGAAGACTGGACCTAGTTAAATATTTCAACACTCCCTCTTAACTAGGGAGGTATTCATAATCCATACAAGGTACTTGGAAATTCTCAAACTGAAGAATTATCATAAGAAGAGTCAAATTGGTAAGCCATCTTAGAGCATCTCATCATACCAACTAACATTGTCACATAGCAATGACTTAACTAATAGCTCTATCTCTCCACAAGATCATAGCACAATGTTGGCAAGACCAATGACTGACAAAAACCATCATCATTGTTTCTCAAGGCACATACACCACTAGGGTGTTCATAGGATATGTCCTTTTAGGACAATTCCTATCTTGGAATAACACATCCTCAAGGAATTTCCTCTTTGACTACTCTTGTATTCAATGCCCTACCTCATCCTAAAATAGTATCAAAATAGGTCTCAGATGCTTCCATTAGTTCTTCACAATACTAAGACAAGAATGATGTGTCTATATCTCCCTCTTAACCAGGGAATATATAATCATTCCTATAAAAGGTATATATCCAAGCCCCCTCTTATCCAGGGAGTTGTCCAAGATCCCTCTTAACTAGGGACTTATTTCTAGCATCTCTCTACTCTTTGGTGGATATCTTTGTACCTTTAGCTGCTTGTAGAGCTCCTCCTTTGGATGTCATGAATTTCATATTCATCATTACGGTGCCTTCATATTCTATTTCTTCTTCGTATGACATCAACCATCCATCACTTTCCTTCAATGAACCCTAGGATTGAACCAATAGTCATGTCATCCTTATTTTCATCAGAAAGTGATATTCCAGTCCACATTTGGATTTTCATCATACAAATACCTATTTAAGTCATGTTTCCATCAGGATATTCCATCCAAAAACATGAGTGCTAGTTGCAGGTGACATCTACAACTCTCTTTCAGTAGCCCTGTATCAACCCATCCAGATGTTGTTCAAAAATGGAAAATGAAAATCAAATCAAAGTTAACTTTTGTGGTGGACTTTCATCATGAAATCCACTTCTTGCAACATCAACATCTTGCATAATCATAAATATATCGCTAAGGTTTCCAATGTCAAGGGTCTCTTTTCTCTATAGAATTTATCAAAGTATTCATATCCTTTCTATGGAGATATCACAACCAATTCTTCTAGTCATCGAATGTTGGTTTCCTTTTCTTATGTGACCATAGTTGCATATTTCACGATCTCTTCTTTATTTCTTCACATATTACTCCCTAGGAACTTCCATCCATAGTTCCTTCATCTTTTTCAACCACCTCATATTCTTTGTCAAACATATTTGTCATCTTGTCAATATGTGAACCATGCCTTCATTCATATTTCCAAAGGAAGAGATCATTTTTCTTCATTCATGCTCATGAGGTAGAGCATTCACCCATGCTATCTACAACTATATAATGACATGAATTAAATATATATACATACCTCTTTTCTTCTTTTGGTCATATAGACTGTCTTCATCAAATTCCTTTCCTTTCTTCAAATTTCTTCAACCATGATGCATTCCTTCGTCACCATATCATCATCCTTCTAGACAATGAATCCCATACAAGGTGGAATTCCCAGCAAGACATTTTCTTCTTTGAAGGTGAACCTTCTAATGAATATTCCAACAGAGGATCTTAATTATCCTCATTCTAAGAATTCTCCTTCCTGATGATAATGATGTATGATGATTTCTTTTCACCATGCCAGATGAATTTATTCCTACATCTTCTTTATGCTTTCAATTTGGTTACCAAGAGTTACTTTCTATCCATGTAGACTTGTACTGCAACTATCTTTCAAGATTCTATAGAAGTGTCACGATTTATTACTTCAATTTTATGATGCCATATTCTAATATGATGCATTGTATCATACTTTCAATGCTTCTTATCCTGATTGAAAAATTTGACCATGTTGAAAATGGCAACAAGAAATATTGAAAATGACACCAAGAAAGGCTTCTAATTTAATTTTACCTTTAATTAAATTAAAAGGAAATTGTAATTCCACATCACATGACAAATTGTATGAGTTAAATAAGTTAGGAAGACTTAGTTGGTTCAATTAATTTGAGTTGAGGGTCAAACTAGAGGCATGTAGAGTGTCTCCGACTTTTTAGGAGCCCTGATTGAGTTTATTTTTAGTTGTAATTAATTAACTTAATTTATTTGAGTTAAAATCAGTTAACTAGTCCTAACTGATGGAGGAACTAGTGAGAGGTCAAGTGAATTAAATTAGATTTAATTCACATCCAGTGATCAATTAGATAAGTGATAATTCACTCATAAATAACTCATGCATGTCAATTCTGAGGAAGACCCAGTTGAGATTGGAGTTAAAGGGAAGTGTACTATCAATTGTATAATCAGAAAGTTGTACAGGTGGTGCATTGAGTCATAGGAAGAGCCTTGATGTATTGCGCAATAATTATTGGGAAATTTCCTTGTTGATAAGGGCCTAAATACCCAAGAAACTGCGCAAGGAAATAGGGAATATTGAGTCCAAGAAATTGGTTAAGCATTGAACAAAGCTTGCCTAGGAATCAGTGATAGACAGAGATAGTGCAGAGAGATATCAAGCATGAGAGAATAATTGTATTGTTATCATATTCTTTAAATTATGAAATATACAGGTAGCGGGGTTTTTAGATGAGGTTTCCCCCAGATAAATCTTTGTGTTGTGCGATTGAAATTCTTTCTCTTTCTTGTTCATGTGATTGTGCGATTGTAATTGGTTTCCGTAATTTGTAGAGTAGATTCAAGTATTTTGTTTTAGCATATTACAAATATCAGTTTGAATCTACGTGGATTTTATACATGGTATCAAAGTAGGAATCATTATAGAAGATAAGAATATGAGTTTTTCTTGAGCAGGTGAATTAAATTTACAGATCTACTCTTCAAGACCAACAACAAGATCAAGATGTCTTTTTGTGGATTGAGACTCGAATATGCCCTTGAGCGTAGTTTGAATTAAATAGCTTAGAATGACATGATGGAAGAAGTGTTGGAAGACAATGGGATGAATGAGCTCATAGATAGTGATATTCCCAGGCCCGTAATAATAGATGCTCAAAATATGGATGCATGGAAGAAGAATGTAGAAAAGGCAAGAAAGATTCTATTGGAAGGAGTTCGAGATCATATTGTCTCGAACCTCCATGGAAAGGAAAATAAATGTGTTATGTGGAAGGACTTAACATATTTGTTTCATAGCAACAACGACCACATGAAGTTGGTGCTGAAGGAGAAGCTCAGAAAAATCAATATGGAGGAGGGCGAAAAAATACCAAAGTACTTGACCAAGTTCACCCAATGTCGAGATGAGCTTGGAAGTGTTGGTGCTACCATTTCCGAGGAAAATCTGGTGAGCGTAGCACTTATAGGACTTCCCAAGAGTTGGAACAAATATGAGGATTCAGTAAATGGGAGGGAAAAGAAATCATAGTGGGAGCGATTGTGGTCCGACTTGGTGCGGGAAGAGATTAGGAGAAACACTAGAGAAGAGACCTCTTCCAAAGAAGAAGACTTTTCATTATTCAGCAAAGGAAATAAAACCAAGGGAAATAAGTCCCAAGGTGAAGAGGAAAATAATAAAGACTTGTCCAACATGAAGTGTTTTCACTATCACGAGTTCGGGCACTATGCCATGAAATGTCCACAGAAGAAGGCAAGCAAGAAGGAGCCTACAATAGCATCAATAGGTGAAGCTTTAGCTTCACAATTCGAACTTGGTTTCACTCTCATTGCATGCATGAAAAGCACTGTAATGGGATGCATGTGGTATCTCGATAGTAGTGTCTCGTTCCATATGACGGGGAATAAAGATCTCTTCAGTGACTTGGAGGATAAATAAATCAAGCAGAACATAGAGTTTGGAGATGATGGGAGGTATAGTGCGATTGACATCAGTACAATTAATTTTTAGAGGGTGTAATGTTCCCAAATTAGGAAAATTCTACAACAGTAAGAATATCTCAAGATATTCTAATGTTGGAGACTCAGCAATATGAAAACACAATATTGGAGCAGCAACAACACTCAACTCATAGAAATGTGAGAGAAATCCATAGCCTTCTCATTAAGCAATAGCAGTAGAAAATACATACAAGATCTTGAGGAAATGTTACACAAGATAGGCAATGCTCAGCCTCAAGAGATAAGTACATGAATCATACAAAACCACTGCTATACATGTAAGCTCAAGCTATGAAAACGCAGTTCATGAAGGGAAAATGTTGCATAATAGTGTCAATACACAAATATGTCAATATGTGGCTCAAATACAATAGGGGGAGCAAGATCTCAACCCCTGGAAACAATAATGCACAATCCTTAGAAGAATTGGCTGCAAACATACAAAATGGAAATTCTACAGAAATGTCGGAGTTGCTGGGTAGCTGTAGCAACTCAAGAAATGGAAACAAGTGGAGAAGACTGAAGATGCTGCAATAAATAACAAGATATCCTCCAATGGATCTTTAGAGTGAAAGGCTGATCCTCTCACCAAATATCTTACCCTCCAACAATCTGCAAGAGCCCTTCTACAAATGCTCCACTCAAAATAATGCAGTCACTGGATGGAACTACGTTGTAGGGCTAGGGAATGAGTTGGCCTTGATTCCAAAGTCTACAATAAGCTCTGGAATGTCTCCAAACTGATCTCCAAAGGAAAGAGAGACTCCTCCTCTGAAAATAGCTGATGGAGGTGATGTAGTAAACCCTCACTGCAACACCCAGCAACACAACATTACTCTGCTGCAGAAATAACGCTGTCTTGATGGAGGATGCTTGGCCTCAAGCTTGGATGTGAGGAAAATTAGAGCAATCCCTCAAGAGGCATCTCAATAAGGAGAAGGAATCCTAATAAGGAATTCCTCCCGGCAATTCTTGCTAAACAACAAAGAATGCACAATTGTCTCAATAGACAATTGAGATGAATAATACAAGCATGAGTAATAATGGTTGCCTTGCCCTCCTTTAAAAAAATTGAAAGCCCATCTCCATGGGTCCCACTACTTTTAGGGTTTCCTTCACCAAATAACCCTCTTCCCATTCATACTGCGTTGTTTCTCTAAGTGTTCTCTACCTCTTGGCCCAGCGTTGTTGACTTGGTCAAACTTGACCTTGTCCACTTGCAAATAACCCTGTTCACACATGAGGTTGTGAAAAACAACTCCAATGATGATCCCCATTCATACTATGAGGGATTTTATTGAGATTATCACTATGCATGGGCCTCCTTACCCATTTATTCTCCTCCTAGGTGAAATCAGCAAAAATTAATGTTCCAAATTATTGTCGGAAAATTTGGGAACATTATAGTCCTCCCCTCCCAAATGTTGCTTGTCCTCAAGAAACTATAAGGACACAACTGGAAATCCTCCTCTCAAGGCATGGAGTCTATTAAGTGTTTGAGGAACATCTTCCTCATGTGGATCCTCCATCCCCCAAGCAATCATCCATGCAAAATGAGTTACCTCCCAACATGGCAACTCCTGAAAGTCATCTTCCACCTATGGCTCCGACAATGTAGGTGGGCTGAAAATATGATCCTAGTAGAAAAAATAACCTACCCCACGCTGTCATCCTCTCCACTTAGGATAAGTGTAGAGTGTATTCTGATCCTGGGCTGCAATGAAATTTCCCTCAAATGGCAAGATGGAGATTAAACCTCTAAGGATCTCTCCCCCAGTGTTGTGAAACATGTTGGCCCAAATCATCTCATATGTGATTAGTTGGAAGTCATCATGATATGGCATCATATTCCTCATATGGCTTACCTCACAAGGTGAAAAATGTGTTGTTAAGGTAACCATATCATGTCCCATGTTCCCCTTAGAACATGTAGTGCAACAAGTGTGAGGAATTTCTCCCTCAAAGGACACATTCACCCAATGTGTCTCTCTCCCAATCATGCTCCCAAGAAAAGCTTCAACAATATAAACCAAGGGAACCACAAGGAGAATCATGCTGGCTTCCATGTGAATTAAAGGAGAAGGAAAATGGTCCCTCAAACGTAGCCAACGCAGTTTGACTCTCCACTGCCATAGAAAATAAAATGATGGGTGGCCTCCCCACCATTTTCTTGCTGCCCCAATCTCCTGGAGAAAGTGAATGATGTAATGTGAAATGTGAGTATGTTCTCCATAATAAATCTCCTCCTCATATCCTCTTAGGGAGTGATCATCCAAAATGGCCTCATGTAGACCACAAAATCTAGAAGGAAGGATATCACTCCTTTGAGCAAATCCCTGCACATATATGGTTAAGAGATGCATATATTTAGAAAAATCTCTATGCAATCCAACAATACTCTTACCATATGTTTTTCTGATATAAATGGAGTGGCTCATATATGATTCTCCCCTCATCCTCAAAGGGAAAAGAGTTGATTGTGCTAACTCCTCCATCTCCTCATGATCCATGGAGTGCCTCCTCAAGTTATTCAAGTGGTTCCTCCCACAAGAAGGAAATAAATGTAATGTGGCATTCATGGATGGCCCATGGTTCCTCCTGAAATGTACAACATGTATAGTAGGGAGAATCATACTCCCAATGGGCATCCTCAATCTCAAGCCCAGTCTCCAATAAAGCTCCCCATAAACATAAACATACCATCAATACATGGAAGCATAGTTGTTACACAATAATTTGTCACCATCCCTACCTTTCCCCGTCCCGCACATTGGAGGGCCCATTTTGTGACCTGTGAGCAATGTCATGCTTTGAAACCATTATCATTGCATTCCTCTAAACATGAGCTTCAATTTCCCTGAAGACATCTCCTTGCAAAAAACCATAAAAACATCCATTTTTGCATTGGCGTGGGTATCCAGTTTAGCACTCGCGCCAATGAGGAAAATCCTACAAAGAGGCCGCGCCAACTGGCGCTCTGTCCCAGAGTCGCAGTCACGCCAGCCAATTTAAGGAGTGTTTTTTAAATAAGAATGGTGGAAGTTTCGTTTCAACAGACTCAGAAACTGTTATCTATCTTGAGTTGGGAGGTTTGGCTCTGGGAGTTCCATGAAAGGGAAGTGGTTTGCCACCTCTCATGGAAGCTTCCTTGAAGATAGGGCCAATCCCACAATTATAGGGATCCCAACTCCCCTTCCTCCATCTATAAAAGCTAGCTCATTGCCATTGCAAGCTAGTCTTGAAGTGCCTAATTTTTGAATCTCCAAGTTCTCAAATTCCCAAGAGCCTTAATGCTGCAAGAGCCCTCATTCTTCCCTTAAGTCTAAACTCAAGCAAGGAGACTATCGTCGAGAGACTCTAAGAGAGGCTTGTCCCATCCCTGGCAGGCTTTGCGAGACGTGTACGACTGGAGACCCCTCTGAAGGAGACCTCAGCGTCAAAACATTGGTTGTACTCTCTTTCGATTGCTTATTAATGAATGACTACTGGTTATGGTTCCACTCTGTTTTTCACTTATGATAATGATGAGTTATATCCTTTCTGACTGATATATAGTTGCGTAGTCTAGATTTTATGCTTGTATTCATGTTGTTTCTTGCATGTGTAGGTGTCCATTCACGGAGATCGTGGGGATCGTGATCTGCCAAGGCTAAGGAACGAGAACGTTGTGTCTTCTACGAATCATAGCACTGGACTCCAGGTAGGCCTCCATCGTTGGTATGTTTATTCGCAATTAGGAACTTGCGCTGTAGCATTTGATGATTGTTGCTAGACCCGCTCTGGGCTAGTAGGGATCGCCTCTGTTCACAGAGGGGATTTACCTCTTCAACTATTTGGCGACTCCGCTGGGGAACGTCTAGTTTTGATTGTCTCGTTTTGATTGTTTCGTGGTTTTCTTTGCTTGGTTGGCCTTCTGGGCTGGGTTATTTTGGCTGTTTTTGCTTCTTGGTTTTCTTGGATATCATTGATCTGTTTCTAGAGTAGTTCTTTTTTATTTTTGGCTGAGGAACTCGGCTGGCGCGCTTTTTAGCTCGACAGTCGTGCCAATTGGCGCATGTTGCTTTTGTATTGCCCGCGCCAATTTCTTTCTGGCGCCAGTTACAACCTCACAGTCACGCCACTCCTGTGAGGCATTAGGGTTTGCTCAGTTCTGAGCTCTCTGGGTCTGATCAGTGTGTTTATTTTTGGTTTTTTGGCTACATGAGTGTGTTGGAGTCCTGTTTGACTGGGAATTTTCCTTCGTCCTTTGGTTGTTTGCTTTTCTCCATCGATTTCACGTTTTAAGCCCTAGGGCATCTAGTGGCTTTATGTGTCGAGCCCTCCTTAGGAGTTTTGATGTTTTGTTAGTCCAGTCAATTCTATGATTGCTCCTCCGCATTCTCTTAGTGGCTGTTCGCCGTTTCCTTGCGATTTTTGAGTGATTGTTCTTCTCTTCATTCAAACTTCGTTTGGTCTTGCTTTGGACCTAGATCACACGGTCCATTGGAGCCTTTGAGACTTTTTCTTGGTTTTGAGAGACTTTGGTCAATTTGAGATCTGATTGCTTGTGCCATTGAGTGAAATTTGTTTGTTTTTTCTCTCTTAATATCGTTTCTCAAATTGCTTCTCTTTTGTTTTTAGTTTGTTTAGTGCATCTAGCTATCAAACATTGAAAATACAAAAAATCTCTTTTGATTTTGTTGATTAGTGAAAATTGAAATCTTTTCGATTTTACTAGTATTTAGTGATTTGAATGAAAAGTTTTTATTTCATTAGTTGCATTAGAGATATCCTTGATTGTCTTCCGATCATTTTGTTTGTGTAAAAACTCTCAACTCTTCTGTAGCTAGTTTTCATCGAACGAAATGATGTACCGTGGCATGTAATTTTGCATTTAGGAGATTTTTGAGACGACACATTCGTTAGGGCCTGAAAACTGAAACGTAATTGAAGATCAACTTTAAAATCTACTCAATTTACACTAAGGCAGCATTGAAATCTAACGAAACACATTTAGAGGTCTAGGCTAGAGACGTGTTCTGGCGTCTTTAAACCTAGTAGTTGTCGGTACAGACTTGTGCTCCCCGTACCGTCGCGTATATAAAGGGAGACCCCTCTAGGTTTCAATCCTTTATCCATAGGAAGCCGAGTCTGCCGCCCTATACCCGTGATACAACGGACACAACATTCGGGGAGATTTCCTGCACGTACGGAAAGTCCTTGGTTGATTTCTCTTTCATTTTTGAAACCAAGGTGTATATTGCAGTTCACGGTTATTTGGTACACCCTTTTGCCTAGTATTCCTGAGTAGTCATTTTGATCCGATCTGACTCCCTAAATTTGAAAGGATCACCAAGCGCTTGTCCTTTCACGCTTGTGTCAAATTTGAAAGAGATAGAGTCATCTTTTAAACCGTTTCTCGACTCTTGAAACATGAAACGGTGAAGTTTCTTATTTTTCAATGTGGTAAAAAATTAATCACCCACGATTACACGCCCTGTTAGATTTTTCTTGTTGACCGTTTGATCGTGTGTCTTGACTCTTTTTCAGCCCGTATGTGTGTTTGATCGTTTCTCTTGTCGTTTTTGTCACAGTGGCGGAACCCTCGGTTTCGTCTACTGGTAGTCCTTACACGGACGATTCATCAGAGGTTTCCCAATCCTCTGCTAAACCACAGCAGCCCACTGTTTCCGAGTTTTTTGAAGGGGAACCGGTTCTTTCTGAGCAACCCTTTGGGGGACTAGTTGAGTTCGATTGGCCCTTTTCGGACCCTGTGTCTGAATTGAGATTAGGAGCTGATTTCCTTTCTCTTACATCGGGTTCGCCTTTTATTGCTGCTGTATTTCCTCCTAGTCCTCGCTGTCTATTGTGCGATCTAGCGGCAGGCTCAACCATGAGTGATTCTGGTGAGGAAATCCCAACGTTTGGTTAAGACTATCAGCTCTTCCCACGAAGATTGTTTCCGGGAGACAAATCTGAACTGGCTGATATGTCAACGGCCAGTCCCTCATTACCACCGGGGTACAGGTCTTTGGGTCAGATTATTTCAGCCACAACCTCTATGGGAGTGTCAGCTCCTTCTCCGAGGCCAGTTGCTCCTACACTCGGGGTGTGTCCTCAGACGCCCGTTACTTCTGTACCCGTTCGGCCCACTGTTTGTGTGGCCGCCTCTTCACTTGTTGTCACGGCACCCTCTGCCAGGGCTATGCCGTCTCCTGAAGATATCTATTTAGCAACTGATATATCGGAGAACATCTCTCCGGAGGAGTATCGGTTGTCCTTGCAGCAGCAAAACCCCGAGGTTGGACCATCCTCCCAAGATGCCAACCGCTCTTACTTTTCGCACTATGCACAGGATGGTACACCTGTGTACGCTTTTCCAGGTCAGTATGATGAGCACGGGGACATTTTACGTCTACCCGCTCCTAAGGCCTACCTCCATGCTCAAGGTTTACCTTATAACCAGGCTTATAACCCGCAAGGGAAACCTTTCCAAGGCCAACCTTCGGGCCAACCTGGCTATCCTTATGACCCACAGGGGAAGCCCATGAAAGGCTATCCTGTGGGCCAGTAAGGGCCATCGTACGATCTGCAAGGACAATATTACAACCCTTCCGGTCAACCTGTTCGGCCTCAGCCGGGGTACCAACCGGGACCGGTCTATGGTCCTGGGGGGAAAATCCAGCCTTCTCCACCAATGCAACCGCAGTATCCTGTTGTTTCTAATGTTGCATATCAGTTGGGACCATCCTATGGTTCTGCTTCAGGTCAAACCGGTTTCCAGCAACCACCTGGCCCTGTTCCTCCACCAGGCCAACCGGCCCATCCGGCACAACCTGGTGTTCCGCCTCCAGGCCAACCGGCCCACCCGGTACAACCTAGGGCTCCTTCACAGCCAGGTCAGCCTGTGCAACCGGCGCAACCTGTCTATCCAGGTCAACCTGTTCATTCAAGGCAACCCTCTCAGTCGGGTCAACCTGTTCACTCAGGGCAGCCCGCTCATTCCATTAACCCTGCCCAGCAGCCGATTCATTCGATGCCGCAGCCGAATCAACAGCTGCGCCCTAATTATCAGGCTCCGTAGGGTTCCACTTTTCAACAGCCGACTCATCCTGAGGGCTGTTATTATCCTCATGGTCAATCTCAACCAAATTATAACCACCCCAGAGGCTCTCAGTATTATCCTCCTCCACCCGGTTCTACCTACACTCAGCAGCCAAATCCAAATGCTGCTTATACTGGGCTGACGCATAATCAGGGTCCGTACTCTGGTTATCAAGCCCCACACACTGGTTACCAGCATCCAAATCAGTCTGGTTATACGACCTACACCCCCTACGGTCAGAATCCTACGGGACAGAACCCATGGGGGCAAGGATATTCACAACCATTGTGGAGTATGGGTACCGGTCCTCACCCCGGGCCTGGCATGCAGGTCAATCCACCATTGCCATTCCTGGCCACCTTGGAGTTGCCGAATGTTTCAAAATTGACCAATGATCCAATTTTACATAATCCGTATTGGCCTCCGGTTCCCACCAAGATACCAGGTGATTGCCCCAAGTTTGAGGGAAAAGCTGGAGAGGACCCCCAGGCGCATGTGATGACGTATCATCTTTGGTGTTCGTCTAACTCTTGGGTCGACGATTCGATTCGTCTGCGCCTCTTCCAATGCACTTTAACTAGAGCTGCTGCTAAGTGGTACATCGAGTTATCCTGTGGTATCTTCCAAGATTTCAATTCCTTAGCCATGGCTTTTCTCACACACTTTCAGTTACCGGTTCGTTATGAAGCCGGGACGCACCTCCTGACTTCTCTGAAGCAGGATAAAGCCACTCACATTTCTGATCACATTCATGAGTGGCGGCGCCGTCGTAGACTGATCAAGTTTCACATACCTGATCAGATACTAACTCACTGGTTCACCACCTCCTTCGTGAATAAAATCGCTCGAGATATTGCGATGGGAGCGTGTGTGACGGAGGAACAAGCCATTGCGCGTGCCCAATATCTGGATCTTGTGTATTCTCAGTCCGGCATGCTTTATGATATCTTGCCTAATGCCCCACGGTCTGAAACATCTAAGGCTCCACCTACCCCTGCGGTGGATGGTGTCATCGGTTCTATCTCTCAGAATTCGAAGAAATCTTCAAAAGGGAATCAGAAGTCTAATTCTGCCAACAATGCTCCTGCTAATCCCGCCCCGTCTGATTCTGGCAAAACCGCGGAGGTGAATTCCGTTCAGGCCAATCCTACGGAGAAAACTTCCAAGGGGAAAAAGAAGGGCAAAGGCAAATCTAAATCTGATGCCCCAAAGCCAGAATCTAAATCTCGTACTGAGGATGGTTCTCAGCGTAAACCGAAGTACCCCTGCCTCATTTGCGAAGGAGACCATTATACTAAGGATTGTCCACGACGATCCAAAGTTAGTCAACTTCTCAAGGGCTCAAAAGGGACTCCGGCAGTTCTTAAAGAGCCATTCCCGTCTCAACAGACCCGGATGGTTGAACAACCATCACCATCTGCACCATTTGGGTCCCAGGTTTTCATGATGAAGGTTGCTGCACCTATCTTTGTCACTATGCGTTCGAAGGATTACAACGAATTGCGGCAGGCACCCGGGAAGGCCGTTGCGAATGGACCGCCTCCCCCACCTGTCTCCGATTCATTGGAAATCGAGAAGCCTACTCCTGAACCTGTTGTGAAGCCACCTTCTAAAGGTGTTCTTCAGAGATCTTCGTATAATCCGAATGCTCGTGCTGCTCAACACTACAACATTGTTGAGGATTTGGCACAAGCACCTTCTGCTATGTCCGCACTCGAAGTTCTTCAAATTTTTCCTTCGCAACGGAAGGCTTTACTGTCTGCAATCGGTGGTATTGATCCCGCCGATTCAAGTCTTCTCACCTTCGATTTAGAGAATTTCACTCCCCGACTTCCACATCAGATAGCTCTTGTTATTCAAGTCGGGATTAACGGTCTGAACATTCATAGGGCCGTGGTGGATGAAGGTGCTTCTACCTGCGTTATGTCATCCGCTTGCTGGAAGGCCATAGGCTCTCCAGCCCTTTCATCCTCTCCCAATGCCCTCGAGGCATTTGATGGTTGGGAATCCAAACCCCTGGGTGTTCTCGAGAGTTTAGCGATCACTTTACAGGGGAAGACTGTCAACGTGGAAGTAGAAGTGGTTGACGCCAGGCTCAACTACAATATACTTCTTGGCCACAGCTGGAATCATGCCATGCTCTGCGTGCCGTCCACCGTCTTTCAACTTCTTAAGTTCCCTCACAAGGGCAAAATCGTCACGGTGGACCAGTTGTCCTTCTTCACCTCCACCTCTGAGAACAATGTACCATACATGGATCAGATTCTGAATCCCCCTGATAGTGTAGGACCCGGTCTCTTCAAAGACCCCATCCTCATGGGTATCTTTCCCGCACCACCACCGCACACCGCTCAAGTTAACATGATTTCCAGGTCCGATGACCCCTGGCTTATTCCTACGCCTGAGCAGGTGTTTGAGTTTGGAGAATCAATGCCCTTGACTCCAGTAGAGATCAGCTACTATGAAATTATTGCCGCATTTGATCCTCCACCTCCTCAGCATGCTCCTTCGAGCATGGCTCTTGACTTCTACTCTCAATCCCCCTAGCTTGGTCAGGCCGATTCACCTGATCCTCTCAAAGAGACTTTTCCTTCCGATGAAGCCATCATTGAAACTATCTCTTGAGGAGCTTCCTTGGGGCGATGGACATCATCGCTCCTCTTTTATGCCTAGCTTGGGGGCAATGACCGACTGTCTGGAGCGTTATGCTTCTCAGGTTCCTACCCCTCCTCTTCAAATGCCCATCTTGACGCACGAGGTTTTTTCAGAAGGTAACCTGGGTAACATCACTCAAACCGTCCCGATCAACATCTCCGTTAAACCGGGGGTCGTTGAGAATATTCACGTGGGAGTGACTTGTTCTCCCGATGAGATTCAAGTCTATACTGATCTTTTTAAAGAATTCAGAGATGTGTTTGCCTGGTCCTACGAGGAAATGTCGGGGATTGATCCCAGTATCATAGTGCATGAGATTCCAACCTATCCTGATGCGAAGCCCGTGCGCCAACGCTTACGCCCCATGCATCCTCGGAAAGCCGCTGCAATTAAGGCAGAAGTTGAAAAACTTCTGAACGTGGGTTTTATTTATCCTATCCCCCTCACAGAATGGGTGTCTAACATTGTCCCTGTCGATAAAAAGCAGGGTACTATTAGGGTCTGTGTTGATTACCGCGACATCAATCACGCCTATCCAAAAGATAACTATCCCACTCCGTTCATAGACAAGATTATCGACGAATGTGCCGGAAGTGAGATTTATTCCTTGATGGACGGTTTCTTAGGGTATAATCAAATCAATATTGCACCTGAGGATCAACACAAGACTACGTTCATCTGTCTGTGGGGTACTTTCGCGTATAAAAAGCTCTCGTTCGGCTTGAAGAACGCTGGAGCTACTTTTCAGCGTGCGATGTCTTATGCTTTCCATGACATTCGCCATATCATTCAGCCTTATCTGGACGACTTGCCAGCTCATTCAGCTAGGCGAGAGGATCACCCTGAACACCTCCGCGAGATTTTCCTTCGCTGTAGGCGCTAAAATATTAGGCTCAACCCTCATAAGTGCGTCTTCGGCGTGGATTCTGGCCGTCTTTTGGGATTCATAGTCTCCAAAGACGGAATTCGCCTTGACCCTTTAAAAGTCGAGGCTATCATCAACCTCCCATCACCCTCCTTGTTATATCAGTTGCAGAGTCTGCAGGGAAAAGCGAACTTCCTTCGACGCTTTATCCCGAACTACGCTGAGGTGGCCAAAGGATTTACGTGCCTATTAAAGCAGATTGTTCCCTTCCGTTGGGACGAAATTGTTCAGCAATCCTTTGAGAAGCTAAAGACATTATTGGTTAATGCTCCTTTGCTTCGTCCTCCGGAATATCATCGTGATTTCACTTTGTATCTCGCCGCCGCGTTTAGCACCATTGCTATGGTTTTGGTGCAGGATGATGATGATGGTAATGAACATGTCGTTTATTATCTATCACGAAACCTTCTTGATACAGAAACACGCTATGCTCATGTCGAGAAGTTGGCTTTAGCCGCCGTACACGCTGTGCAGCGCTTTCGCTATTACATCCTGCTGCGCACGGTAACAGTGGTTTCGGATTGCAACCCCATGACATATATTCTCTCTAGGAAATTGATGGGGGGAAAATACTCCAAATGGATCGTTATCCTGCAGGAGTTTGACCTAGAGTTCACCACTGCTAAGTCAACCAAATCACTTGTTTTCGCGGATCTTATATGCTCACTCCCGACAGACTCCACTCCTTCACTTTCCGAGGATCATATCCCGGACGAAACTCTTTTCCTCATTAGTACTCGCGACCCTTGGTATGGCGACATAATCATGTATCTTCAGACCTCCACATTTCGGTCTGAGTTGACTAAAGATGCTCGACGTCGAATTCGGCATCAGTCTCAACCCTACCGCATCGTAGGAGATACTTTATACCGTGTTGGAGTAGATTCGGTGCTCCACCGGTGCCTTACCTTGGAATAGGCTGAAAAGGCCCTCAATGAATGCCACAGTGGCGCCTATGGTGGACATATGTCCGGATATGCTACTGCTCAAAAGATTTTACAAGCAGGATACTTCTGGCCGTCAATATTCAAAGACTGTATTACAGCAGTTCGAAAATGTCACGCGTGCCAGGTGTTTCAGCGCAATATGCGCGCACCACCTCTTCCTTTGCATCCTGTTGTTACCGGTGGCCCGTTTGCGAAATGGGGCATGGATTTTATGACGTGTAACCCTCATTCGGCTGGGGGGCATGCATATATAATCGTAGCTGTCGACTACTTCACCAAGTGGGCCGAAGCGATGCCTACACTTACGGCCAACGGTAAAACAGGTGCTCAATTCATCTTCAACCACATCATCGCGCGTTTCGGGGTTCCTCAGGCCATCGTTACTGACCATGGTACTCATTTCCGAGATTATATGATGGCCGAGCTGAAATCGAGGTTGGGCTTACGCCACGATAGCTCAACGCCATATTACCCTCAGGCAAATGGCCAGGTTGAAGCAGTGAACAAGGTTTTGGTCACCATGCTTCAACGAACAGTTGGGATTCATAAATCAAATTGGCACCTCCAACTGTTCTCCGCTCTTTGGGCTTACCGAACGTCTGCTAAGAGTGCGACTGGGTTCACACCATTTCAACTGGTGTATGGTCTAGAAGCAACTCTTTCGGTTGAATACGAGATTCCTTCTTTGAAATTAGCTGTAGAACTTCTACTCGACACTTCTGCTGAAGAAGAGCGTCTCCTGTATCTGGAACGGTTAGATGAAACCCGCCGCTTGGCTGCCTTAGTCATTGAGGCACAAAAGAAGCGGGTCAAAGCTCACTTCGATCAATCGGTTTCACCACGTTCCTTCGTTGAAGGGGACCTTGTCCTCCTGTATGATCAAGCACACGATAAGCTTGGGGCGGGGAAGTTCCAACCCATGTGGCATGGGCCCTATATAGTTAAATGGGTATTAAAGAATGGGGCCTACGAGCTGATAGATTATGAAGGAGTTCTACTGGCGCAGCCCAGAAATGGGTTGTACCTGAAGAAATACTACGCTTAAAGTCATTTTTGTGTGGTGTGTGTACATAGGTGTGTCTATTCATTTGTGTGCATGTGTGGTGTGGTGTGCAGTGTAAACGTCTTTCTGCTGATCGGGTCTTCCTGATTGTGCAGATGTCCATCAATTCGTTCGTTGGGTTCGCGTATGGTGCCTCCCGCAGTACCAGGAATCTGTCTTCAGCAGCCTGGGTAATCTACGATCCTGCTGGTGAGTTGGTCAACCTGTAGGGTGTGAGTCTGGGACGTACTACAAATAACATCGCAGAATATAGTGTTGTATTAGAATTATTAACTGAGGCTATAAAGCTTGGTATCCGTGAATTTCTTGTGTATCTAGACTCACAACTTGTGGTATTACAACTGAACGGTCATTATTCGGTCAGAAACCCATCCATTTTACGTCTGTATCTGCGTATTCATTTACTGGAAAGAAATTTTGACTATATTACATATCAGCATATACCCAGGCACATGAATACATTAACAGATGCAGTAGCTAATTTGGTGTTAGATAGACATTTGCGCAATTTGTAACTCATCATTACGTGTAAAAGGAAAATCCATCCAGAAATAGATATGTATATATATAGATATCGAAATGTTTACATAGTGTGCGTCGCATAAGATCAAAAAATATACATGTTCGTCTTATTACATCCAGAGACGACACGTCTCTCAAAAATATGCATGAAATAAAACCCTAAGAGGCTAGTCTGCGTGGTGCTCATGATAACAAGTCACTGCACGCACTAGGCGTCTCAGTAGACGGTGGAGGTGACTAGGCACTCCCACCGTGTGTCTCTGATATGCTAACGGTACATCCGCCAGCCGGGCGTAGTCCGGAATCCCTCGGGCAATCCCCTCAAGGTTCTGAACTAACTCTCCTCCTTCCGCGCCCTCCTCATGAGGATCGACTGCGAGCTGAGTTCTCCGTGCGATAGGAGACATCTCGGCTGGTCTCTCTGGGCCGACATCTGCATACATATGTAACTGCTGTCAGAATGGACATGTATTAACAAAAAATCATAAAACATAAAAAATAAAAACAGATCATACCCAGCGCTTCGTCCCAATCCTCTCCCTCCGGCAGTGGGAGATCTGGGTCTCCAGTAAAGTCTGTCCCGGCATAAGGCCAGTCCTCAACTACAATCAACTGGCGCCGCAACCACCTAAAAAACTCTGGCCTCCAGGACATCTGTTGGCCTCCTCCTGCTCTGGGCATTAGTGCTGCCCAGCGAGCCATTCTCGGCTCTCGTGGTATCGGCTCCGCTACAACGGCCCCTTGGCCCTGGAAGATTGGTAATCGTTCCAGAATGAACGATACCAGGATGGAACCATAGCCAAACTACTTCAGCTTGGCTTGTTTGCATCTCCTCAGCTGTCTCTTAATGTTGATCGTTACTGCTGTGGCCCAGTCAAACAGTATGGGACTCATGCACTCTGAAGCCAGTAAGAGTTGGGCTTTCGTCGCTTCGTGCGGTGCCTGCGATCCTGCAGCCCACGTGATGGTATGTAGTACTACTCGTAGTGCCAGATCGGGGATAGTGTGGATATCCACCTTTTTACTCCCTGATCCCATTTGTGCCCGTGGGCACACTCGTGCCATCACTTCCTCCATTTTCTCACCCGACGGTCTGCTCCCTGTCAGTATGGGTACCGGACCTCGGCGCGACAATCCGGTTATGAAGTACACATCAGAAACGTCCAGTTCTAACACCTGGTCTCGTAGCTTGAATACTTGTTCTTGTTCATCCCAAATGCTCACCAGGTACTGAAGTAGCTCAGGTTGAGCACGCAAACAAGGTGTCAGGAAGAATTTCTTGAGCCCACAGTTTCTGAGGGCATTCATGCAGGCCTCATTTTCCATGGCCATTTCGTCCTCTTCCCCGTGCTCTCTTTCTTTCCACTCAATCACCATTTTGCTCGGTTTCCTGTATTAACATGGTCACAAACCTTTAATTAGATCTCTGTTGAGCTTCAAAATTCATTCAAATTGATCAAAATGTTGAATTTTTAGGCGGAAAATTGGGTTCGGCCGCTGGCACGGTTGTTTTAGCAACAGTCGCACCAGTTGGCGCGATCCCTTTGCATATAAAATCCCATTGGCGCGGGTCCGTGCCCGATACCCGCGCCAATGAGCGGAGCCCTAAAAATTCAAAAAGTTGCCACAGAAGTCTATTGCATGATGGAAAACTATTAAAAAATGGACTGAAATGAAGGATGAGGAAGCGCCTTTTACCTGGAACTGACAGAATTCTGAATGGTGGCCCGGATCGGTCGTAATCGCCGCCAGAAGTTTGCACGGTAAATGGACCAATGTTGCTCTTCACTCAGGTAAAAAGTAAAAGTAATTTCAATTTTTACCATTTAGACTTATTTATAACTTTTTGAGCTCTATTTTAAGTTTAAAAAGTCATTTTTCATTGAAACTTCGTATGTTTTGTCGAAAATGGATTTTACACTTGCCTTTCTGTGCAGCAACAGGTTTTTATGCAACGTAAATGGCGAAACGAGTTGTATTTTATACTTTTTCGGACTCGGTAAAAACACGAAAAAGTCACTTTGGAGTCATCTTTCAGCTCTTTTCTGACTCTCGAAACATGAAAAGATTTCCGAGGCCCTTGTCGTTTCGATCTCATTAAAGTGGCTACGAAACGACATCTACCCAGTATACGTTTACCCCTTTTTCGGGCTGGGATGGATTATTTATGAAAAAGGAACCCTAGCCGATCGCGACTAGGAGGTTTTCCCGGATATTGTTTTCTACCTTTTCGGATCTGGGGAACTATTTACGAAAAGGGACCTTTGGAGTTTACTTTTTTGCTATCTTTTCAAACTCTCTAAACATGAAAAGACGCCGAGTTCTTCCTTTGTCAGACTCGTTAAACCCTGATGACATCGGATTCAGTTGAAATGACGTTCTCCTCCTTCCTAGGGCTAGTTAAATGTACTAGGGTGGATTCGCCCGAAGGGCGGACTTATATTACAAGCATATGCTATCCCCTTCAAGCTTGTTATAACAAATAATTGGGGTACTCGCCAGAAATGGTGGGGGAAAATGGAACCATCATCACTGTCGTGTCGGTAGTATGTCGCTCTTGAACATGGCACTTGTCTGCATTCGTGTCAGGTTGGGGACATCTCATCTCATTTTTCACTTGCTTCCATGGGTTGGATAATATTTTTTGACCTCTCCTCTGCTCATTGTCTCGTCACCATGACCTCTGATCCGTTGATGTCAAATACTGCCAAACCACTATTTGTGCCGTTATATGTTCAAAAGAAGTTGACCTCTGCAAATATCAACCTTCCTCTGATTCTCGTATGATCCTGATTCACAAGAAAAACATCATGTTCCTCTGTCTCGTGTCGATGATGTGGGAAACATTATGGCCCACCTTCGATCAAGGTCACTTCCTGTCGACTTCAGCTCATTATCTAGGAAGCTGATCTGGAGACTCCCTTATGGTACCTTGGAGCCTGCATGCCTTAATGGTAGGTTCGTCGCATTCGACGTGAGGTTTTCATCATTGGCCTCCGATTGAGTGATTCTACGGGTGTTCAACGCCAGCTCATTGATTCACATGCCATAGATTGTACCTGTAGTACCTTGAGGGCCATCGTCATTATTGGTGGTTCCTCTCGTGTCTGTTAACAGCTCTCATCATTGGCTGGTAATCAGACGATGTTCTTGCATGTTCGACTTCAGCTCACATATTCGCATGCTTGAACTTGTAATTTTTTCGGGTCGAGATGGAGCGCAAGACCCTAGATTGTGTCTGTTGTAATCCAGGCTGCGATTTTGTGGATTATTATTTACATGACTTATTCACTGGATGGCTGCGACCATACCTGAGTCTATTTGTTGATCCTCATTGGATGGCTGCGTCCATACCTTGGATCTGGATTACAATATACTCTGTTTCGGATGGCTGCGCCCATACCACATATACATCATGTACTTGAGATATCAGTTGTATTTATCCACGCAGGTTTTCTGATGGCGGAGTTTCAGTTGGACACGTTCTCGTAAAGCATTTCACCCCTCTCTCTCTCTCGGGCCTCATGCTTTAGGGGCATCTATTACACAGTAATTTGTCACCGTCCCTACCTTTCCCCGTCCCGCACATTGGAGGGCCCATTTTGTGACCTATGAGCAATGTCATGCTTTGAAACCATTATCATTGCATTCCTCTAAACATGAGCTTCAATTGCCTTGAAGACATCTCCTTGCAAAAAACCATAAAAACATCCCTTTTTGCATTGGCACGGGTATCCAGTTTAGCACTCGCGCCAATGAGGAAAATCCTACAAAGAGGCCGCGCCAACTGGCGCTCTATCCCAGAGTCGCAGTCGCACTAGCCAATTTAAGGAGTGTTTTTTAAATAAGAATGGTGGAAGTTTCGTTTCAACAGACTCATAAACTGTTATCTATCTTGAGTTGGGAGGTTTGGCTCCGGGAGTTCCATGAAAGGGAAGTGGTTTGCCACCTCTCATGGAAGCTTCCTTGAAGATAGGGCCAATCCCACAATTATAGGGATCCCAACTCCCCTTCCTCCATCTATAAAAGCTAGCTCATTGCCATTGCAAGCTAGTCTTGAAGTGCCTAAGTTTTGAATCTCCAAGTTCTCAAATTTCCAAGAGCCTTCATGCTGCAAGAGCCCTCATTCTTCCCTTAAGGCCAAACTCAAGTAAGGAGACTATCGCCGAGAGACTCTAAGAGAGGCTTGTCCCATCCCTGGCAGGCTTTGCGAGACGTGTACGACTGGAGACCCCTCCGAAGGAGACCTCAGCGTTAGAACATTGGTTGTACTCTCTTTTGATTGCTTATTAATGAATGGCTACTGGTTATGGTTCCACTCTGTTTTTCACTTATGATAATGATGAGTTATATCCTTTCTGACTGATATATAGTTACGTAGTCTGGATTTTATGCTTGTATTCGTGTTGTTTCTTGCATGTGCAGGTGTCCATTCACGGAGATCGTGGGGATCGTGATCTGCCAAGGCTGAGGAACGGGAACGTTATCTCTTCTACGAATCATAGCACTGGACTCCAGGTAGGCCTCCATCGTTGGTTTGTTTATTCGCAATTAGGAACTTGCGCTGTAGCATTTGATGATTGTTGCTAGACCCGTTCTGGGCTAGTAGGGATCGCCTCTGTTCGCAGAGGGGATTTACCTCTTCAACAATAGTTCAATAAGAACAAGTTGCCAAATGACAACCGGAAAGTGGATCAAGGTCCCATACAAGGAACCAGCGCAATGCATCCCTTGCCTCCATCAAATCAAACAAAAACAAGTGTACTTCCAGCCACTTGTTTGCTGCCACAATCATTTTACAAGATAGAAACATGAAAGTACAAAAAGGTGTCAATGGTGCACACCAAAAGTCATGTGGCTTTCCCCACAAACCACCAATGAGATAGCCAATATCGATGCTGCAAATGGCTTCAAGTACATCAATATACAATATGCAAGAAGGAATAATCCTCCTTGGTACAATATGCTACTCATAAAAAAATAAGAAGTACAAAACATAAGGTGGAATTGTACATTCTCCATCATGTACTCGAAGATTTGAGTTGAAATGGCTCAACTGATAATGCTCCCTCACTCCCAATAAGTAGGAAGGTGGCTATGACATCCTCTTTATCATCATTCAGGCTCTGCACCTCTCCATATGCTAAAATATGTCTTCTGAATGCCCTCCCAATTTAACTCCTCTGCCAAGGCAAGATATGCATCACAATGCATGAAAAATAAGTCCTCATGTGCTGCATGTAATAGCTTCTCCTTGAGACTAGAATATCTAGTCAAGAAGACTCTGTTATAAGAATATATGACCATATCATCCACCCGATATCTGTCATCTCCATTAGGATCATGAAGAATCATGCATGCACCAAGATCCTTGGAGTACTCTACCAAAAGCTGAGATCTCCAATAAGGATCAATCCTCCTAAGAGACAGCGCTAGTGATCTGGCATGTGAAGCTCTCCTCCTGTTGCTGTCTTCTACTTTGACATCCCCCATGCAAAATTTCTCCTCCAAACTCTTCACCTCTCCAAAATCTAAGAGCAGTGAATCCAAAGACAAAATGTCTCTCATCAATGATAGATATGGTGGCCTCCTTGGTGGAATGCCTCTATGCAGTGAGACATCAATGTCAAGAGTGGACTGTATATATGGTTGGTCAATCTTGCCCTTGCTCTCACAGTGCAATACAGTCTGCCTCCCTTTTGCACTAGCTCTCTGAAATAGAGAAGGGTGTGTACCTCTCATCCCATGATGCTACTCTTCCTTCTTTCCTCCTCCTTCTAACTGCAATGCTCCACAATCATGATGCTCATTGATTGTGCTTGGACCTCCATGTATGAGATCTTGGGGAATTCCTTGAAAAGCTGCAGGAACCCCTCTAGTTGGAGCAATATCTCCTCCTTCCTCTGCATGAGGTACTAGATCAACTCTATAAATGAAAACGTTGTTGCCCTCAGCTTCCTCAACATGATTGGACAACCCTCCAATGATTGGATCCTCTTTTGGAAAAGGGATCTCTATGCCTCCTTGTGCCAAAATTTAAGATGAAGGTCTTGCCTCCAATAAAGTATCATGCAAGATATCAACCTCCTTCATGGTTCTCTGAATTTTTTTTGAGTTTTCGGTTTCCTCCATCATATGCAAGGGTTTTGTTTGTTTGAATGTGTTTGTTTCCTCCACATGTGTTTCAGAATTCTTCCTACCAAATCTCTTCATCAAATTTCTAATGAACATTGCATAGGAAGAGGTATTTACGTTTTTCAAAGTAAATGACTCAAATAACCACCATGCATAGACCTTACCTCCCAAGTGCAGCACTGCTACTCTGATGACTTCATCTTCGGAAATCTGATGCTGCTGCAAAAAGGTGTCTAGTTCTTCTATCCAAGCCCTAGCTGAACAAGTAGGGGAACCATCAAAGATAGATAGAAGAAATCTATCCTCATTATGCTACTTGCTCCTCCTCACCACGATCTTGCAAAACTCTGGAAAAGTAATATGATCTCTAAACCCCTAAGTTTGAGATTCAAACTCATGCAAGAAACCTCTAAGAGTTCCTTTCTTCGGCATTTCTCCTTCTTCTTCTTCTCTCATGGAAAAACTGGCCATGTGACTATGCTGTACATCATAGGGTGTGGCTGCATGCTCACACTCTCTATAATAAAATCTAGAGTTTGACTCAGTTTCAAACCCTCTTGGAGATCCTATACAAATCTCCCTTCTTAACTTCTCAAATTCTTCATGAATGCTCTGTACAGATCTTGGAAGAAGATATGTGAGCTTATCTTCCCTTTTCTCTCCACAAAATGGAGTCTTCATCTTCTCTCTTCTTGATAGCATGATGACTGAGATCCACTGGCTGAGCCAGAGATCATGCTCTAATACCACTGTAATGTTCCCAAATTAGGAAAATGCTACAATAGTTGGAGACTTAGCAATATGCAAACACAATATTGGAGTAGCAGCAACACTCAACTCATAGAAATGTGAGAGAAATCCATAGCCTTATCATTAAGTAATGGTAGCAACAAATACATACAAGATCTTGAGGAAATGTTACACAAGATAGGCAATGCTCAACCTTAAGAGATAAGTACATGAATCATACAAAACCACTGCTATACATGTAAGCTCAAGCTATGAAAATGCAACCCATGAAGGGAAACTGCTGCATAATAGTTTCAATACACAAATATGTCAATATGTGGCTCAAATACAATAGGGGGAGCAAGATCTCAACCCCTGGAAACAATAATGCACAATCCTTAGAAGGATTGGCTGCAAACATACAAAATGGAAATTCTATAGAAAAGCCAGAGTTGCTGGGTAGCTGCAGAAACTCAAGAACTGGAAACAAGTGGAGAAGACTGAAGATGCTGCAATCAATGACAAGATCTCCTACAATGGATCTTTAGAGTGAAAGGCTGATCCTCTCACCAAAGATATTACCCTCCAACAATCTGCAAGAGCCCTACTACAAATGCTCCACTCAAAATAGCGCAGTCACTGGATGGAACTGCGCTGTAGGGCTAGGGAATGAGTTGGCCTTGATGCCAAAGTCTGCAATAAGCTCCGAAATGTCTCCAATTTGATCTCCAAAGGAAAGAGAGACTCCTCCTCTGAAAATAGCTGATGGAGGTGATGTAGTGAACCCTCACTGCAACACCCAACAACACAACATTACTCTGCTGTAGAAATAACGCTGTCTTGATGGAGGATGCTTGGCCTCAAGCCTGGATGTGAGGAAAATCAGAGCAATCCCTCAAGAGGCCTCTCAAGAAGGAGAAGGAATCCTAATAAGGAATTCCTCCCGGCAATTCTTGCTAAACAACAAATAATGCACAATTGTCTCAATAGAAAATTGAGATGAATAATACAAGCATGAGTAACAATGGTTGCCTTGCCCTCCTTTTAGACAAGTGAAAGCCCCTCTCCATGGGTCCCACTCCTTTTAGGGTTTCCTTCACCAAATAACCCTCTTCCCATTCATATTGCACTGTTTCTCTAAGTGTTCTCCACCTCTTGGCCCAGCGCTGTTGACTTGGTCAAACTTGACCTTGTCCACTTTCAAATAACCCTGTTCACACATGAGGGTGTAAAAACAAGCTCCAATGATGATCCCCATTCATATTATGAGGGATTTTATTGAGATTATCACTATGCATGGGCCTCCTTACCAATTTATTCTCCTCCTAGGTGAAATCAACAAAAAATAATGTTCAGAGGGAGTCTGGCTCCCCTCTTAGACTCATAGATGTGTTGTTTGTTCTAGGACTAAAGAAGAATCTTGTTTCCATCGTGGTATTAGAAGACCGTGGCTATGATGTGATATTTGGCAAAGGAAAGGTTTTCCTCAGACACATCACCACGGGACGCGTGAAACAAATCGGTCTGCGAGTCAATAACATGTATGCTCTCAAGGTCAAAGATGCATGCAAAGCTTTGAGAAGAAAGGAAAATCTTAGAGGCTTGGCGGTTGAGAGGGAGAATAAATTAATTCTCAACATGCAGCCTTAGAAGGAGGCTCAGGAAGTTGGAGGAGAAACCACAATTAGAGAAGCAAAGAGGAGGCCGAGTGGAGTCATCCACTCAAGAAGATACCTCCAGTGGGGGGAAATTTCGAGCCAAGTGGGCAGAGGGATCACATGCAACCATACCTCTAGGTGAGAGGTGGGGCGATGTGAAATAAAAGTCCCAGGAGTGCAAAAATTTGGGCAAGGTCCATTGAGATGTCTTGTCTCATGTATCATTACCTTTCTACGAGTGTATCAGGATGGATCATTGGTGGTTGGTGTAGTCATATGTCAGAGTGACAGATGCAGAGACTAGCAATAGTCAGATATTGGGGAGCGCAATGTAGATGGCACATTGCAGAGTCAACAACTGTGCAGATGGCACACCACAGAGTCAACAACGTAGAGTTTTTAGTAGAAAGTGCAGTAGCTAGTAGTAGTCAGAGACTCGGGTGAAAGATGCATCATACTCATCACAGTTGATAAAGTTTGGATTTTTTTTAGTTCAGAAATTACAATAACAACAACACTAGAGAGAAGTGTTTCATGCAGAAAATTCCAAAGGTACCAGATCGGGATAGAGTTGAATTCCTTTCTTGTTGAGAGGGAGGGTTGAAAATGGAAACAAGAATTATTGAAAATGGCACCAAGAAAGGATTCTAATTTAATTTCCCCTTTAATTAAATTAGAAGGAAATTGTAATTCCACATCACATGACAGAGGCATGTAGAGTGTCTCCTACTTTTTAGGAGCACTGGTTGATTTAATTTTGAGTTTTATAATTAACTTAATTTATTTGAGTTAAACAGATAACTAGTTCTAACTGATGGAGGGACTAGTGAGATGTAAAGTGAATTAAACTAGATTTAATTCACATGCAATGATAAATAAGATAACTTATAACTCACTCATATATAACTCATGCATGTCAGTTCTATGGAAGACCTAGTTGAGATTGGAGTTAAATGGAAGTGTACTATCACTTGTACAATCATACAATCGTACAGGTGGTGCATCGAGTCAAAGGAAGAGCCTTGATGTATTGCGAAATCATAATAGGGGAATTTCCTTGTTAATAGGAGCCTAATTACCCAAGAAAATTCACAAGGAAATATGGAATCTCGAGGCCAAGAAATTGGTTAAGTATTGAACCAAGCTTGCCTAGGAATCAGTGAGACAAACAAAGATAGTGCAGAGAAATCTCAAGCCTGAGAGAAGCATTGTATTGTTCTCATATTATTTGGCTTATGCATTATACAAATAACAAGGTTTTTAGCTGAGGATTTCCCCATATAAATATTTGTGTTATGCGATTGAAATATTTCTCTTTCTTGTTCATGTGATTGTTGGATCGTAATTGGTTTCTGCAATTTGTAGAGTAGATTCAAGTATTTTGTTTTAGCATATTACAAATATCAATTTGAATCTACGTGGATTTTCTACAAACCATGGTAGATATTTAAATTTATGTAGATGTTCTATGCTCGATGCAACTTTACTTTCTCTTCAATATTAGACAATAATCACATAAACAATAAAGTAAAATGTTGACAGAACATACCAGTAGATCGACAGAAGACAAGCCAGAAATATATAAGTGTGTTGGTGCGTTACGACGGTCAACATGATGCTTCAACCAACAAAGTCTCAATATGGTCATCCAACCAGCAATGTCACACAACCCTATAGGACAACCAAATAGTCAACTCAAAAGTCAACACTTCCAGTCAATGGTCAATGCAAACAGCAATAGCAGCTGGTATATTTGACCTTGCATTGACCAAAGTCAATGCTGGTCAAACTTTGCTGTAGAAACCCTGGACCGAAAAACAGAAAGTGCTGCTGCCAAATTTCCCACGTGTGGAGAGAGAAGAGACTCCAAGTGATCGAACCAATCAGATGAGGGGAGAGAATGTGTGAGGATGAGATGAGTGAAAATTTCCTCCAACCTTGACCAATATATATCCATGAATGAGGGTGTGTGACACATCTGCTGGGGCACAAAACCTTAAGGTCGACCTGCACATATTTTGAATAAATTCAAAATAAATGTTCTGCTCATTAGATCAGGATGATCTTTAGATCGATCTTGCACCTTTCTGAAAGAGATATCCAATAAAAATATCGGCATCTTCATCTGAGCATCACAACATGGAGTTTGGACCTAGTTTTCCAAAATTAACACTCTCTCTCAACTAGGGAGAACTCCATCCACCTGTGCAATCCAAACAACGTGCATCATCCCGCTGTAACTTGCTTTGCTGGCTTCTTTATTTCAGAACAGAAGTGGGTCAGTCACAAAGACATCATTCCCAACTGACAGATTCAACACAGAGGTTCGAAACCTCTATAGGACTCACAAAAAGTCTCATACCAACCCAAAGTTGGTTTATCTGACCCGAATTCAGTAGGAGGTCTGAAACCTCACTAGACTTGATCCCAGATCAAGTGGTTGGACCGTGCCATCCTAGATAGAGAGTATGGAAATCTCTGATGCGTCCATCAGTCTTTGCTACTAGTCTCTAGTTGTTCCCACCTCACTGGCCAAATGAGAGGTACTTCCCATGAGCTCTGAACTGAATGGGTAGGATGCATACGTGGCACAGATAATGAGAGGTGAACCAAATCAATCATCACAATGGTGGGGCAGAAGCACACCAACAAGGTTCGACAAGCCTAGCCCTATGGTTGCTTATAGCTCCGAGAAGCTATCCCTAAAGCCCCCTAGAGCTCCCAGAGCTCATCGTCCAACATGACCCACATAATAGGGTCATTCCATGGTACCAATATTCTCACAGAAGGTTAGGAACTTGACCTTCCTTAGGGGTTTTGTGAGAATATCCGTGACCTACTCATTAGTTCCTATATGATCGAGCCTTACAACGCCTCGATGTACCATATCCTGGATAAATTGGTACCTGATATCAATATGCTTGGATCGACCATGGAACACTGGATTCTTGGACAACCGAATCCCACTCTAGTTATCACAGAGTATCACGGTGGTATCTAGCACATACTCGAACAACTCACTGAAGAGATTTCACAACCAGACTTCTTCACAACAGGCCATACTCGCTGCAATGTATTCGACCTCCGTGGTGCTCAAAGCCACTAAATTCTGCTTCCTGCTCATCCATGATATCGAAGCAGAACCAAGTGTGACGCAAAATCCTGATGTGCTCTTACAATCCACCACACTGCCAGCCCAATCAACATCAGTATATTCAAGGAGTGTCATGCTCTCGGCAGTGTATCTCAGCCCATGGTTTATCGTGCCCCGAATATATCTCAGAATATTCTTGGCACCAACCTAGTGAGTGTGATGAGGCTCAACCATCTGTTGACTCAAAGTGTTCACTGCAAAACATATATTCGGACGGGGGCTCACTAAGAACATCAGGGCCCCTACGAGTTGACGATACTCTGTAGGATTTGCTAACACGGGCCCAACAACGCTTCCACTCAACTTCTTAAAGTTGAGCTCCATCGGTGTCGACATGGACTTACAGTCCACCATACCAAATATTTCTAGAAGCTTCACAATGTATTTTTCTTGAGAAAGGAAAATCTCGCCAGGTCTCTGCCAGACCTCCAGGCCTAGGAAGTAGTGCATCAGTCCTAGGTCCTTCATCTCAAACTCAGCAGCAAGCTCCCTCTTGCACTGATGAATGAGAGGGTCAACACCTATCAGGAAGAGGTCATCCACATACAACACTAGAATGAGAGGCTTCTCTCTATCAACCTTGAAGTAAAGGTTCGGATCAACATTACTATGAGTGAAGCCCAGCTTCATAAGGTAGCTATCTATCCTCTCGTACCAAGATCTGGGTGCTTGCTTCAGCCCATAGAGGGCTTTCTTCAACCTTCAGACATAGGTGTCTCGATCCTGGACTTCGAACCCCAGAGGTTGCTCTACATACACCTCTTCCTTTATCGCACCATGCAGAAATGCAGTCTTCACATCCATCTGATGAAGACTCCATCCTTGCGTAGCAGCAAGGGCTATGATAGATCGAATGGTGGTATATCAGGCCATAGGTGCAAATATGTCATCATAGTCTATGCCTGCCTTTTGAGAGAAGCCACGGGCAACGAATCTTGCCTTGAAATTTTTAGCACTTCCATCAGATCCATGCTTGATCTTGTATAGCCATTTCGAGTTGAACACTGCTTTGTCCTCTGGTCTTGGAACCACATCCCAGACATCATTCTTCATTATGGACTCATACTCTTCATGCATAGCATCCTTCCAGACTTGATGCTTTACGGCTTCCTCAAAATATTCAGGCTCATATTGTACAATAGTACTCATGGCTGCTAGATACCCTTGGTATCTACTCAGCTTCTTGCTTTCATGGAATGTCCCCCTTGGGGCCATATGTCCCTCGGCATCCTCAAGAGTGTCCCTGAGCCATGATGGTCTCTTCCCTAGTGAAGGAGGTGGATCAATTGGGTCCATCGGTCCTTCAACATCGTGCATCGTCTCATCCTTCAGTTCTTCTTGATTTCCAGGCCTTGCTTCATGATCTTCCTTAGATCTTGGAAGATTGACTACTTTCCTCAGGGAAGCATCTTCGTCAAAAGTGACATCGTGATATATCTCCACTTCCCTTTGACCACGCACATAGACTCTATAGGCCTTCGAAGTTTCGCTGTAGCCCAAAAACGTTCCCTTCTTCCTAGAAGCATCCATATTTCTCCTCTTCTCTTTTGGCACATGAAAATAAATAGGACACCCAAAAACTCTAAAATGTGAGACGTCAGGTTTCTTACTAGAGAAAACCTCTTCGGGAGTTTTGGAGTCCAGTGCGGAATGCGGGCATCAGTTTTTTATGTACACAGTAGTGTTCGCAACTTCTCCCCATAGAAACTTCGGTAGACCCTGGTCACATAGCATGGCATGGGCAGCTTCCACAATGGTACTGTTCTTTCGTTCAACAACACCATTCTTCTCAGGAGTATAAACAGTTGTGGTCTCCCTCTTGATGCCAGCTTCTCTGCAAAATTGCTTGAACTCGTTCATTTCATATTCAGTGCCATTATCAGTCCTCAAAATCTTGATCTTCTTCCCTGTCAGATTTTCCACCAAGGTTTTGAAGGTATGGAACCACATGAAAGCCAGATCCTTCTTCTTCAAGAAGTATATCTAGGTTTTGTGAGAGAATTCATCTATGAACGTCATATAATAATAACATCCTCCCAAGGATGTCACAGGAAACATACCAGAAAAATCATAATGTACTAATTGCAAGACATCAGATGTATTTGTGATGCTTGAGGGGAAAGGACCCCTTGTATGCTTTCCTTCGGCACAACCCTGACATACACCTTCATGATTATTTGAGAACTCAGGAATCCCTATCACCACCTTCCTTTCTTCAGGAAGGGCCTTGTAGTGAAGGTGTCCAAACCCTCGGTGCCATAGTTCAGTCTGTCGGATAGTATCACATGTCATCGCTCCTAGTGGACTTCCTCCAACCTGGGAGAGAGTATCAACTCTAAACCCAATCATGATAGCTTCCTTGAAGCTCTTCTTCCACATGCACACCTTTCCATCAGTGAATGCCACATTGAAACTTTTGTCTTCCATGGCCGATATAGACATAAGGTTCTTCTTCAAATTAGGTACATAGAGTAAATCCTGCAAGTGGAGGACATGACCTTGAGACAAGTGGAGGGTCACAATCCCTGTCCCTTTCATGGGATATGTGGCATTATCTACTAGGATAATTTCCAGATTAGTATCCTTCTCAACTATATCAGAGAGTGCTTCTTTGAACCCAGTGATGTGCCTTGAGGAACCACTATCTATCAACCAAATATCCATAGTGTCAAGTGGAGATGCAATAGAGAGGGTAGATACAAGAATGAATTCATTTCTTTTATCAACAACATTTGATTCCTCATACCTGGAATTTCTCGACCTTTAGAAAGGTTGACCATTTTCGCCGGAAGGAGCCTTCCTCTTTCCTTTGAACCTGTTGTTCCTTTGATTGCCATTCCTCCGATTGTTGTTGTTGTCATCACCATCGGGAGAATATTTCTTGAAAGGGAATTCTCTAGCATAGTGACCTGGCCTATGAAAAGTGTAACACTTTCCCTTCTTTCCTTGGGCCCCTGCTCTTCCTTTGTTCTTTGGACCACCAAAGTTATTGTTTCTAGAATGAGCAACGTAGGCATCATTTCCTTCATACTCCTTCATTCTTGTATCTTCTTGAACACATATCGATATTACTTTGTCAAAGTCAGGTATCACATTATTATTGAGAATGGTAGTGTTGAACACATGCCATTCGGATGAGAGCCCTCCAAGTGCGGTGAGTACCATCTCTCGATCAGCTATTGTCTCCCCAATAGCCAGCAGGTTATTCCTGATCTCGGCCAGCTTCAGAAAATATGATTGAATAGAATCATCCCTGCCTTTCTTCAGATTCTTCAATTGATTCTTGAAGAATTGGACCTGATTTGCATTGTTGGCCTTGAACATGTGGACCAAATTATCATACATCTATTTGGATGTGCCCATCTCAGATATGTAGGCAACTAGACTCTTGTGAATTGAGTCCTTGATCATCAACTTTGCTTTGATCTCCCCCTCTTTATACTTTGTTTTGGCGACAACAGTTGCAGTGGATGGAGGCTCTTGGATTTTACCCTGCACATAGTCCATGACATCTTGGTCTTCCAACATCAGATCCAATGTCATCTTCCAAGCATGGAAGTCATCCTTCCCAGTTAATTTGTCATTAGCCTTGAAGTCATTGTAGTTTGAGGAACCCATCCTCTTCTTCGGTGATTGCTACAAATTAGGGCTTTTTCTTCACCTTAGCGCTGATACCATGTAAATTTATGTAGATGTTCTATGCTTGATGCAACTTTAGTTTCTTTTCAATATTAGATAGCAATCACATAAACCATAAAGTAAAACGCTGATAAAACATACCAGTAGATCGACAGAGGACAAGCCAGAAATATATAAGTATGTTGGTGCGTTACGACGGTCAACTGAATGCTTCAACCAGTAAGGTCTCAATATGGTCAGCCAACCAGCAATGTCACACAACCCTCTAGGACAACCAAACAGTCAACTCAAAATTCAACACTGTGAGTCAACGGTCAACGCAAACAACATCAGTAGCTAGGTCAACGCTGAAAAGTCAAAGTCAACATTTTTCCTCGCAAATAGTGCCCGAAAATGTGGATTAGGGAAATCAAGATTTTAGGAGAGTTTCGAGTCGATTTGACCTTGCATTGACCAAAGTCAATGCTGGTCAAACTTTGCTGTAGAAACCTTAGACTGAAAAATAGAAAGTGTTGCTGCCAGATTTCCCTCGTATGGAGAGAAAAGAGATTCCAAGTGATCGAACCAATCAGATGAGGAGAGAGAATGTGTGAGGTTGAGATGAGTGAAAATGTCCTCCAACGTTGACCAATATACATCCATCAATGAAGGTGTGTGACACATCTACTGGGGCACAAAACCTTAAGGCCGACTTGCACATATTTTGAATAAATTCAAAATAAATGTTCTGCTCATCGGATCAAGGTGATATTTAGATCGATCTTGCACCTTTTTGAAAGAGGAATCCAATAAAAATATTGGCATCTTCATTTGAGCATCACAACATGGAGTTTGGACCTATTTGTCCAAAATTAACGAGATATATTTTCACCTCCTACTTCTTCTTGCTATAGATACCTTAATAGTGAATATATATCCCTTCTTTCTTGGATTTCTTCTCATCAAGTTCTTCTTCTTCTTCGGTGATGGGTTTAAATTATTTATTTTATTTTCTTGTTGTCCTTCTCAAGTTTAGAACAATGTCTCTTGTAGTGCCCATATTCCTAATATCCATAGCGTTGGATCTTTGACATATCAATCTTCTTTTTTTCCCAAACTTTCCTTTTCTCTTAGCCATGACAACAAATGCTTAAACTTGTTCATTTGATCCTACATAAATGTTTTCCTTTAACTCGGTTTCTTCAATCTTACATAATGAACAAAGTTCATTGAATGTGGTGGATTACTTCTTTCCATAGATGCTTGATATGAAGTTGCCCCATTCATCAAGTAGTGAATTCAACACCACGATGGTCGTTTCTTTATTGGAAATTATTTCCCCCAACTGCTGTAGTTGATATCTTATTTTTGACACCCTCATAAGATATAAGGCTATCCCTTTTTCATTTTATACCTTCATCTTATATAGTTCAATTCTCAAAGATATAACTTCTTTGCGGTGCTTTAGGGAAAACAATTCTATTAAATTCTCGTAGATTTATTTCGATGTCTCCAAATTTGCTACATAAGGTATGAGGGAATCCTTGATGTATTCTATAAGGATCCCTTGAGCCCTTATTTCCCCTTTCATATACTTAGCTAAAGCTTGAGCTTCTTCCTTTGGAGGTTTAGTTATTGAACCCTTAACATGTCCAGCGATTTCATTTTTTATGAGGATCAAATTTGTCCTCTTATTCCATGCAATAAAGTTTGATGAAACAACCAATTTTTTGCTTTCCTTGCAAAATGAATTCATTTTGATAGATTCAAACATAGATATAAAGATACTTACTTGTCAAGTGAAGATACTCCTAGATGATGAAATCTTCAACTTGATCCCTTTCTTGATGATGTTGATAATAAAATATGTCACTGATAAACTGGCAAAAAATTATTAGAAAGAAATACATAGATACCCCATTCAAGCCCATGATAACCATAAGACAAAAGATGAGATATGTAAAAGATAATCTCGATCACCTCCAACAAAAAGGGGTTTCCAAGGTCATGTGTTCATGTGGAGAATGTTACATTGGAGAGACAGGAATATCGTTCAGAATCATAATCAAAGAACATGTTGTCGACATAAAAAATGGTAGAAATCAATCTTCAACACTTGCAAAGCACTCATCTAAGACATGTCACCATGTGTGCCTTGAAGATACTAAAATAAACACTAAAAAAAACACCAGTATAAACGAAAAGTTTGTGAAGCCCTAGAAATTATTAAGCACCCTTGAAATCTAAATAGAGATGTGCATATGGAAGTACGCAGGAGTTGGATCTCCTTACTTGCTCAGAACCCCAAAACCTTACAACCAAAGATAAACCCTCATCATCATCCTCCTTTCTCCCTCTTCCCCTAGTTGACCTCTTCCTCATATTCATCACCTCCTCTTGAACCATATCACTACATCTCCTTTATCCTTACCCTGTCCATGCCATATAAGACCTAGACTAAACCAATAACTATAACATTAATAACAACTATCAAACCATCTCTAAATTAAAATCCCTTGATAATAGAATTAAAATCAAAATTAATTAATATTATTAATAATATCAACCCTAATATAATATTGTGATAATAACATTATCTTAGTAAAAATTTCTAACTTTTTAATAAATATACCAACAACTTAAGCACAGGTTACAACAACAAAATATACGTGATCAGGATGTGGATTATCATTTCACGATAGATGGTTTAGTGATATTTAGGGAAAAAATATATGTGTCGGAAAACAGTGAGCCCAAGAGGCTTATCTTGAGGGAACTTCATGTTAAGTTGTATTCAGGTCACCTAGGATAGCAAAAGACTTTAATAGATGTGAAGAAGTTTTACTATTTTACGAATCTGAAGAAAGAGGTAGCTGAGTTCATCGCAAGGTGTTTGGATTGTCAACAAGTAAAAATAGAGTGCAAGCATCTAGGTGGTCTATTACAGCCGATTCTGATTCCGGATGGAAACGAGAGGTCATTTCCATGGATTTCATCAGATATTTGTTGAGTACATCTAGACAACATGTTTCTATCATGGTTGTGGTTGACAGGTTGACCAAGGTAGCTCGCTTCATTCCATTACTGTCTACTAATTCAACTAGTGAGGTAGCTCAGGTATTCATCATGGAGATAGTGATATTGCATGGTGTCCCCAAGAAGATTGTATATGACATAAATGCGAAGTTCAATTCTAGGTTTTGGAAGGAGTTATTTGCAGGTTTGAGTACAAAGTTGGTTTTAGTAGAACTTATCATTTGCAGACAGATGGACAATTAAAGAGGGTTAACAGGATTTTAGAGGATATGTCGAGGATGTATGTTATGATCAACAATAGAAGTTGGAAAAGTATCTTCCACTGGTAGAGTTTGCGTATAACAATGGGTATCAAGAGTCCTTGAAGATAAGTCCATTTAAGGCACTTTATGGGCAGAGTTATAATACTCTTATCAGCTGGAGTGATCTTGTGAACTTGGTGTTGATTGGAAAAGGCATGTTACCACAAATGGAACAAGAAAAGCAGGTTATCAAGAAGAACCTAAAGACAACACAAGATAGATAGAAGATTTATGTAGATCAACACAGAGCATTGAAGGAGTTTCAGGTTGGGGAGTATGTGTACTTTCACATCAGGCCAAAGAAGAGCTCCTTGAGGATTGGATCATGTGCCAAGATGGCACCTCGATATTACATGCCTTTTGAGATCCTTGAGAGGATTGGAACAATGGCCTATAGACTTGCACTACCACCGACAGTGAAATTCCATGATGTTTTCCATGTTTCATTTCTTAAGAAATATGTGAAGGATGCTGATCATGTCATTGAATTTTCTGTATTGCAGGTGGATCTAGAAGGAGATCTCCACCCAGAACCTTAATGCATATTGCACTAGAAACAAATCATGCTTTGGAACAAAGCAATAGAGCAAGTTAATGTGTAGTGGAAGCACTTTGGACCCGATGAAGCTACATGGGAGATGGATGATAAAATGCAGGCTATATATCCTTCATTATTTTCTGGTTAAGGCAGAGGAGTTTTTGGTATATGTACATATCTATTTATGGTTATTATTGTAAATACCATAATGAGCTATGTTATAAAGCTCCAATAAGCGGTATGATTGTCATGTTGGTTATGCTTTTCAACGATTTGTTCATTGTAAATACTACATCGAGCTAAGCTATAAAGCTCCATGGGCAATATCTTTTGGTTTTCGATAGTTTTGCTAGATATAGGTGTCATAGAACACCAAGAACAATGTTCCCCTAAGGGGGAGGGGTTTGTAACAACCCTGAGTTAAAATTTCATGTGATAAAGGTTAATAAAGGCAAAATAAGACCAAGGTCATGAGACACGTATTCCAAGCTGAATGTTGGGCAAAACATCCTAATGGGTGTCAATTTTGGTTTATTATGACTAAGGAAATTTGCAAAGGCATTGATAAAGGAAAAGAGGTATTATTTGGCATTTTATTTATGAAAATAAAGGGAAATATGAGAAAATGGAGATGAAGGGTCACATATTTGCATGAGAGGAAAATTGAAGGAAAATAGAGGAAAATGAAGAAATTAGAGGCATCAATAATAAAAAGGCATTAGAGGATCAATTTGGGACCTTTTTCCAGTTTTGCTTTGGAATTAGTTTCAGAGGGAGAGAGAAGAGCACCACGAGGAGAAAGAAAGAAAGCAAAGAAAAGATAAGGAAAGCAAAGGAAGGAAAACGACAAGCAAGGACAAGCAAGGAGAAGGTTGGGTCAACAATTTCAGTAGGAAGATTTTGCAGGTAATAGGTTGCATGTGTGATTTCCTAGCTGATGTGTGAATACATGGTACATGCATTTGTTTATTTGGTTCATTTTCTCTCATTGACATGGGTTTTTATGAGTTTGACAGTGGTTTTAGCCTTGTCTTTCCATTTCCCGGATAACCATGATGTGATGGGATTCATTTATTTGGTTGATCTATGGATTGCCAGAAGGTTTTGGAACTGGGTGAGGTGGTTTGAGTAAAATTCCCAAGGGTTGGGGGTGGAGGTGGTTTAATCTCCGACAACCCCTCGACAGGTGCGCGAAGACAAGAAAACTTCTCAAGGTAATGGTGAAGAAACTTTGAGGCATCCAAGCTTGTTAGGGTTTCGTGATTTATTGGTCGGTTTTGGTAGTATCATGGTAGCCTGAGGGTGGAGGTGGTTTAATCTCTGGGAAGCCCAGGTTGTTTATGTCTTGAGATCCCACATTCATGCTTGGAATATGGCATGGAGGTGTTTGGTTGAAAGAAATATTTGGTTCAATCCAATTTATGGTCGAGTCATACGTGAAAGTCCCTGACTTGGTTGACTTTTGTATAAGTTAATAAGATCTATTTTCCTATTTTATTCTATGAGCACTTGTACTTGTTATTAAGGTGATTTGATGGTTATTCTATCATGGTTAATTATCTAGTTATAAGTATGGTTTTTTAATGTTCTCTACCAGCCCAAGAAAAACCAGAGAAGAAAAACGACCAACCCAATTTCCAATCTCCAATACGCAGTTTCCTTCTTCAATGGTTCAGCCCAAAATGAAAAATGTGCAGGCAGATATATTATCATGTTAGACAAAAAGCATTTTATCAAAGCAAGTCTAGGGTTCGGTTAGGGTACTAATACAAAGCTAAGTTGTTGGTTGCATGCAGTCTCATGCACTTAGCATCTTCATTAAACATGTCTGTTTTAACAATTGGCGGCGATTCAAAAATCATCATAGAGTGGCTATCTGGTTGGCGCCATTCTACGTCCATACAATCACAAAGTAAAAAGAGATCGTTGGATAAATTCATCGAGAGTCATCATCCCTTCCATTTAGAGGCTTTAATAAGACTTTTGACTTGGCTTATGTGAGTATAACTTCAAGTGATACCACGTGGTTTGTACCATATATATTTATTCATATTATTAGGTTGTGTTTTAATACTTTTATTTTTTTTGAGTTTTTACTTGATTTTTTTTTTTTTTAATGAAAATGTAATATCACGCTATTTGAATTGTACTTTTGAATGGAAATACAAATTTGATGTTCCGAACATTTAAATGATATATACTTTAAAGTCATAAATTAGTATCGTATTTTATATTTTTATCATTAATTAAAATTTGATGTCACTTATTGCCATGATGTATTTACACCATCATATTATTCTAACTCACCATGTATAATATTCTCTTATGAAACAAACGTGTTTTTGAGTGAAGATTTGTAAAATCTCTATCTTATTAAATAATTATATAAAATTAAAATTAATAAATATTAATTTTAAATTTTTTATTATATAAATTATTTTTATATTATTTATGGTTATTATTTTAAATTTTATTATAAAAATTACAATATAATATAAAATAAAAGGGCAACTTAATCCAAAATTAAAAATAAAATAAACGACCAATTCAATATGTCTCATAAATTTGAACCCAAGCAAATGGCAAAACCATGGTGAATTAAATAATTTAAGTTGCAATTCTTAAAATAAAATTTTAATTATAATAAATATATAATTAATTTTAATTTTAATATTTTTACTTACTAATTAAGTTAGGCTAACAAAATAAAAATATATTTCTAAAATCTAAAGAAATATATATTTTATATTGATATTTCTAATAAAATTAAGTATATTTTATAAATAATGAAAAGCTAACTACTAATCTTTCTAACAAGTGTTGCAGGGCAGCGCACTCCATGCCATTAAACTTAAAAATTATGTTTTTGAAAAAGTTGTATAAACAAAAATATCTTACATTGGTTAATGCTAAATTAATAGTGATTAATAGACAAATCTAATCCTATAGTCTTACTTTGGTTGCAACTAAGAAATTGATATGTGGAAAAATTCAAGTGCATTGAGGTTTTCAGGGTGTTGAGTTTATTTATGCACAGGAACGAGAGCTCTGAGCAACTGGGATTTGAAGGATGGAAGCAAGTATAAGCAAGTCGAGAAGCATAGAACATATGCCATCGGTAACAACTCTTTGAAATTTTTATGAGTCACAGGTTTTGTTCCCAGTTTTCTTGGCCATGTTTTTGTTTTTCCTTTCTACTAGGGAAATGGAAATTGCCTGATTCAACCATCCGATCTTTGGGTGGGTATTTTCAGAGGAGTTTGTCTAGGGTGTTCGTCCTGTGGTTTATGGAAGAGACACCTTGCATTCTATTACAAATTTTCGTACTAAACACTGTTACCGATGAAATAGGTAACCTGACCTCAAAACGGGAACTCTAACTCAAAAAGACTCAAAAAACATGAAAAAACACCCCAAAAACAAAAAAAGTGTATTCCAGAACGCACTTGGTTTTTTTTGAAGGTCAAATTTCAACATTTTATAAAATTATGCTAAAAAAAAAATTGTTTCTTGAAAAAAGGATTGAAAAAAAACCCTCAAAACAAAACCAGTTGATGCTGGAATAAAAAAATAAAAAATTGTGTCATATTTTTGACATTTTTAAAAATAGAAATAACATTTTTTAATTTTTAAAATTCAAACATTAAAAAAAACATAAAATTTAAGAAAAAAAATAAATTTAAAAAATAAAAACATTTTAAAGTTTAAAATTTACAAATATATAGGAATAAAAAAATAAAAATAAAAACAAAATAAAAATTTTAATTCAAACATTAAAAAAACCTAAAATTTAAGAAAAAAAATAAAAAATAAAAAATAAAAAAAATTTAAAGATTAAAATTTAAAAATATATAGAAATAAAAAAATAAAAATAAAAACAAAATAAAAATATTAAATTAAAAAAAAAAAACAAAACCAGTTAAAAAAGGAAAGAAATTATAAAAAATAAAATATAGAAATTAAATTTAAAAAAGAAAAAGAAAATGTTTATTAAACTAGAAAAAAAAAATAAAAAAAAAATTAAATTTAAAGAAATATATTAAAAAAAAAACATTATTGAAATTAAAAGTAAAAAAATGAAAAATTAATTAAAAATAAAAAATGAAAAATAAAATACAATAAAAATATTAAATTTGAAAAAATATATATTAAAAAAACAAATAGATTTTAAAAAATAAATTAAATTTAAATTATAAAAAATAATATATATATATATATATATATATATATATATATATATATATATATATATATATATATATATATATATATATATATATATATATTAGATTTTATTAAATTTAAAAAAAAATGTTAATATTAAAATAACAAATTAAATTAAAAAAAAAAAAAAATATTAAATTTTAATAAATAAATGAATAAACAAATAAATTTTGAAATAAAAAATAAATTTTAAATATAAAGAAAAAAAAAACATTGTTAAAATAAAAAGTTAAAAAACTTTAAAAATCAAATAAAATTGAAAAATTGAAAAAAATAAATTAAAAAACATATATTAAAATAAAATAAAATAAAAAACAAATTAATTTGAAAATATTAAGTTTAATATATATATATATATAATTTTAAATACACAGGAGGTTATTGATAGTGAAACCGGAAGGAAGGTGGTAACATCATTGGATGCAGCTCCAGAAAGAAGCAGATGGACTTCAGCAACTACTATCCACATTGGTTAGGTCTCGAAGGAGAGAGCAGAAGAGAAGTAAACTCATCCTATTGAAACCCCGGTGGGAGCGGAACAACGACATTCCTATTGCTGCCCTGGATGGCCTAGCTATAGCCCACCCTTCCTTCACCGTGTGGGATGGACTTTCTAGTTTGGCTGGCTAGTTAGAGTTTGTTGGTTGGATAGGAGCTACCTGGAGGCAAGATCTTCTCTTCAGCTGGACCGAGGATTAGCTGTTGCCAGAAGGAAGGAAGGAATAAACACTACAATTGAGACTTATGTTGCTATTAGGAATTGAAACTCCTTAACTCTATCTCTTTTGAACAGTCCAACCTATGAGCCCATCCCTTGACAGGAAACCTAACGAAAGCTCTACTCTCTGCATATTAAGAACACACTTATCACCTCTTAGGAACTCACTCTTTTACTGGGCAAACAACACCAAGGAAGCTCCATCAGCTCTCTCTAAGCTCTCTAAGAGAACACTAAGCCAAGCAAGAAGCTCTCTAAGAAACTCATAGTCTCTAAGCTATCACTAGTAGTAGGAGAATTATGGTGGAGTTATTAGTAGGAACAAGAGAGGAATATGTACCAAACTTCAGAAAATGATGCTTCCTCCCTTCCTCTAGGACTGGCTAAGCTACTGGTCCTCCCTACTCTTCCGTTTTTGAAGTCTCTGTCTCTGCTGCTGCTGCATCCACAACTGGGACTAGATCTGGAGCTACAGGTGCCATTGGTGCTCCTGGTGCTAGATCAACTTACTAAAAAGCACAATCGATTTCTTCAACCTGATCAATCAACTACTCCTGCATCTTTAGCTATTGATTCTTCAGTCGATGAATCAGTCATACCCATATGAAAGAGAACGAGATTCCTCATATAGAGAACCAAAGTCAGAGTTTTCATAGTTTATAGAGAAAGACCCGGAACCACCAATAGCCATGGGAGAGGCAATTGACCGAGTGAAAGCAGCACCAATAGCATACTAGGATACATTATGGATAAGCGATTCATGAAAGCGGATACGCTATCCTATATAGAAATGGATCTATATAATTTGACTGATAGTATATATCCTTGGTTATCCTTAAGGCTTCTGGATTTGGTGTAGCAAAGACGGAATAGAATAATTTCTACTGAAGAAACTGAAACTAGCGCTATCTTAGATGCTACTTCCACCTCTACCTATGCCTCTGGTGCTGGGTCAATGGATTTATGGTGCATCAATGAGTGCACCTATCATAAGGTTGTAGGCCCGGCCGGGTGGTCCCATTCCTAGCATGTACAACGTATGGCCGAAGATAATCCAATGCTAGCTGATCTTATAGCGTAATCCAATTAATAAAGGTGGGTCACTGTAATGAACGAAGAAATAAGACGAATCTATATGCATAAGGCGAGCCGGGACCCTAATCCAGGATATCCACCCCCGAGCCTAAAGTCTATAAGACGGCCATGTATTGAACAATAAGAAGCGGTGCGGCGGGTATAGGGACAAGAGGTTGGGGTGTGGTGGGAACCGTACCAAGGAGTAGGAGGAATACCGCCCCTTATGCTCGTCACAAGCAGTTGTAAACTTGGACCAGGACCCCTATTATGTAGTCATCCCAGGTAATGCATAAGGGGAAGCACTGGCAATGCAAGAGTAGCGGACTGGTAGTATTTAGTATGCCTTAGCGTGGTTCCATATGCAATTGATCCATACCCAGTTGATCAAGTTCCAGTGAATGATCCAGTTGCTTAGCTAGTTTTAGTTCCAACATTTGTACGTGTTCCTACTGCTTATGTTCCAGCATAAGTGATTATTCCAATAAGTAGTGTTTTGGGAGCTGCACATGTTCCAAGTTATGTTGTTCCGGCATCTGATGGAGTTCCAATTTGATCGTTTTTATACCAATCTATAATATACAAAGCTGGGGGGCTGTAAGGAAAGGAAAATGTGGATTCGAAAGCGTGATCGAATAATATTGTATACAAAGAGATATATCATTATATACCATATTATTCATTCTCGTCTGAATGAGTGAAACAGGCAGGGGCATTAATATACTTGTTTGATTACGTATTCCAGGTAATCTAATTAGATGCAAAGGGATAACCCTTCGCTAACTACGGGCGAGAAAGGTATCTATGCCATGGAGAAGGAGAAAGAACTGGCCTTGCCTTAAATAGTAATAATAGGGGGACCAAAGTACTGGCTTGGCCCTCATATAGAAGCCTGGGGTTGGGTCAGGGCTAGAGCTTCGGGTTCGGATACTGTGTTGGTTCAATAGCTATATAGATGAATGAGAAAATTCATTTGTTTTGATAGTTTGTAGTCAATCAATCAAAAGCATGACACCCTTGTATACTAGGTTGAAAGGCTTGACAAGCGCCATCTTTAGTGTCTAATGGATTGGAAAACGCGTTGGATGGCTTCAATGGGTATTTGCGTAGAGATCAAAACATGGGTCGGTCAATAGACAAGGTTGTTTACCTTGATCCAGTAAAAGAACCATTACCAACATTCAAGTCAGCATCCTAGATGGCATCCCTGCCTATTTGATAGCCAGCAGCAGTCACCCTTTTCACCAGCAGCATATCCGGTTCTTCCATTTTACCTATCAGCAGATGCAAAGGTGGGAGATACCAGAGCAGATCGAGTCCCAGATACAGTTTCTTCGGAGGCCTATCTGGTCCATCCCTAGCACGTACAACATATGGCTGATCAATCTCCGCTGGCGATCAAGGATATTCATAAGCACGCACCTCTGTAGGCTAATCATCGAATAGCCTAAGATCATCCACATCCGGGCAAATTGTATACTGCTCTACTCATCATGGAAGAAGCGGAACACCGGCCATGCGAATCCATAATCCACCACGCCATTGCGATGACCCGCCCTAAGTCACCTATTAGAAACAAGCTCGTATGAACCAATAGGCACGTAAGGTACACGAAAAGTATGGCGAGAAAAAGAGTAAAGCGCGTCGGAACCAAGAAGCATAGAGGCGGCTGAAACCAACCGAGAATACAGCTACAAGCGATAGGTACAGGGACGAGAGAAAGACAAATCAGTGTAGAAATACGAGGGAAAGCACAGATCGGAACAGAGCATAGGGAAAGCAACAACCCCAACGAACACAGTTCAGGACCCATCGCATCGATCAACACCCTTTTCTTTTCAACCATCATGAAAGCACAGACCCGAAACTAAGCACCGAAATCAACACAGTCGAGTCAATCAAACGTACATTCCCATGCTCGATACCCATCCAATGCAATGCCCGGCCCAGGATTGTTTGGAGCACGTACAGAATTACCACCTATCGTCCTCAGTGGTAATCACGTATCATCGCTGTGGACTCGCCTATCATCAAGAGTATGATCTGATCCATCCCTTGCACGTCGTATAGCAGACATCCAATGCTAATCTATGCTACCTCCTAATGCCTGCCCACTGCACTTAATATAATATGCATTCTATGCCCCAACTACTGCTTCTGATTCAAGTGGAAAATAGAAAATCAAAAACATTGAACATCGAATAATGAACATCAAACATAAAATAATGAATCACAAACTGTGAACTGTTAATCGTAAAGTGTTAATTATAACGCGTCAACTAGAAACTGTAAAGTGAGATTGCTTTGTTCGTTCCCGGAAAACTCTCATAAACCTCTGGCTTCAAAGAAAGGCTTTAGCAAATCAGCTCTACGATCAATCGTGAAGGAATCTGAGCTAGAAGCTAAGGCGATTGACTAAGTTACTTCTCCAGATTGATATTTATACCCAGTATCTGAACTACTACCATCACTAGCAGCGCGAGTAGTTGACCTTGAATCCGTTGATCCGATTGATCCAGTTGACCGAGATATAGTCGCAACTTACCTTCGCTCGTATCTTTCTCTTTGGATGAGTCCACTAGATTAGACCACCTTAACCGATAGCTTACTAGTGCTAGGTCCAAGTTGGTTACTTGGCTTGCTCGCAGCTTGGTTACTTGGGAACTAAGATAGGTGGGGTAGTTTTAGGACCAGAATTCTTGTATATAGGGTATGTTGTCACAGCCTTTACAAGTGGTATTCAATAACAAAGCTAGTGGTCTGGTCCACACTTAATACATAGTCCTGGTCCACCACAATTTTCATTTCCTAACCCATTTTACCAATAGTGACTAATTACCTACCAATAGGCTACGCCCCTATTGCTAGTCTAGGATCGGACTATTGACTTCGCTATTTATGAATGAGCCTTTTTTGTTCTTCCTGAATCAGCAGCCTTTGCCATATAATTTGCCTTTGCTATCCTTTACCGAGTTGATCCATCAGTTTGAAAGCCTGCAGCATCCCTTACGGTTCCAGCTTACCTTCGCCCGGTACCTGAGTCAGAACCAGTGAATGATAAAGCAGCATAGGTAGCAGAGTAAAAGATGGCAACATCACCCGCAGTAGATTCTTTTTACCGAGTCCCAGTGGCAGAGTCTTTAGGCGCAGATTCCACTGCAAAGGAATAAGCAGCTGATCCGAGCAAGAAATTCATCAGTCGTAATTGAAGCTACAGTTTCATTCATTGACCCAGCAGCTGCTTCCCCATCAATTATAGTTCTAAAGCCAGTCAATTACTGAGTTGTGATTGCATAAGTAGCAAAGCAAGCTAGATTGAAGGTAGCAGAGACAAAGGTTAGAGAAAGAAAGGTAGGAGTAGAGCGCCTAGTTACAGTTTACCTGGTTGAAGCATCACTAGAAGCATAGGCGGTTTTCTGAGTAACAGCTTCAGTTGATCCACTTAAACCAACAGATTCACTAGCTTATGTTTGTAGAAAATTAAATAATACCTGAATTATTCACTGAGATTATCCTGATTACACACTATTTGAGCTTCATGCATAATACATAACCTCTTCTACCATTGATCATCAATTTGCGGAAATAGAAGCAGTCGCATGCGCACATTAAAACATAATCAAGCACACATATAACACAGTATGTAATGGGGAAAGAATACAGCTGAAAACCCCCAACTATCTGTATATTATAATGATAGAGAACATGTAACAATACAAAACACAAATCTCCTCACAGCTCTCAACACTATCTCACATGCTACACACAAAATAGCTCAGATATGAACAAGTCACAAGTTCAAATCTCCTCCACAAGTCTGCCTGCCTCTACTACGCAATCCAAGATGAATAATGATGAGATCCAAGTTCGAATCCCACTGGCTTGTACTGCGCAATCCTCATTGGAAATCTCAATCAATGTGTGTGCAAATCTCATGCACAGCCATAGTCACAACTGACAACATGGAATAGTAGACTCACCTCACCCACCTCTAACACTGGTCTCCACTGAACTGTCCATGCATTGCAGTTAACTGATGTGTTCTTTAGTTGAATTATGAGTTAATAATTAGTGAATTAATTATTAATTAATTCACACCACTCATCACTAGTGTATTTTCCAGTTAGACTAAATACAACTAGTTCAACTAAGTTAAACTGAACACAACTCCACCAACCGTCTCATCAACTCCACCAAACTCTGCCACATGAGTTCTAACTGAATTCAACCATGCAATAGCTCAACTAACCCATAGGAAAAGCGTATTTCCTTCTGTCAGCTGCATGTGCCACATCCAAGCATCAAACTAAAGTGCTCCAAGAGGATAAGATAATGTTTATAGTCTAAATATTATTAAGGGTTAATAATATTCAACTGTTCTATTTTTAGCCCGACAGTCTAAAAATAGATTCCGCCCAATGTCTAAAAATAGAGGTCCATCTATTTTTACCAACATGACCAATCATCCATAAATAGAATCCTCAGAATCTATGTAATTATGATTCATATGTCTAAAAATAGACATAGTCTAAAAATATACTTGCGCCAAAAATAAATCATGGGGCCCACTTAGTGAAGGCGACTTCATTTCACTAAGATCCATCATCTTGCTGCATTTTCAACACTCCCTCTCAGCAAGATATGGATTATCTGCAACCCCTATCCTGCCTCTGTGGAATTCGAACTTGCTCCTGGTGAGCGCCTTCGTCAGGATGTCGGCATCTTGATCCTCTGTGGGAACATATGAAAGCATCATGATTCTCCGCTAAACATAATCTCTGATATGATGGTACCTCATGTCGATGTGTTTGGACCTATCATGAAATACTGGATTAGCCGAGAGCTTGATGCAGCTCTGGTTATCACAGTAGATCACTGTAGGCTCCAAATGCAACCTGAACAAACCTGTGAGGATCTTCCTCATCCAAATAGCCTCGCATGCAACCAAGCTTGTCGCCATATACTCAGCCTCATGAATCGAAAAGCCACGGATATCTCGGCATCTGATGTACTTCAAGAAATCAAGCGACCCGATACTCAAGATCCTCCGTATGTGCTCTTCTCCGTCCGCGGCTCTCGCCTGTTCGCTCCGTGAAGCCACATAGCTTCACCCTATCCTCCCGTCTCGTACCACAATCCATATCCCGATGTGCCTTCTAAGATAACACAATACATGCTTGCCTCGCTCTTCCAGAAGATCTTGTTAGGCTTAACCATAGCTTGTGACAGCTGGTTAACAGCATAGGATATATCGGGTCGTGTATTGACCAGATATATAAGCGACCCCACCAACTGCCGATAAACAGTGGCATCCACTACCTCTGCTGAAGTAGAATCCTCCTTCCTCCAACCTCCAGGAAGAGGAGTATAAATAGGCTTGCAACCATGCATGTTGAACTTCTCCAGTATCTCCTGGGCATACTTACCTTGAGAAACAAACAGTCCATCATTGTGCTACCAAATTTCCAATCCCAGGAAATAATGAAGGAGGCCCAAGTCCTTCATCTCGAACTCCTTTGCAAGATCTACCTTGCATGAGTGTATCAACAGTTCATCACTTGTTAGTATTAAATCATCTACATAAAGCACAATGATCAACAACTTACCCTCCACCACAATCTGGTATAGGTTCGGATCCGCCTCACTCTTGGCGAAACCAAGTCTGGTGAAATAATTGTCTATCCATGTGTACCAAGCACGAGCAAATGTTGTTTCAACCCATGTCAGTTGCTCTCTTGAGTCTGCACACATGCGACTCGCTGCTGAAGATCTCGAAACCTTCAGGCTGCTCTATGTACACCTCCTCCTCAATGACTTCGTTGAGGAACGTAGTCTTCACATCCATCTGATGAATGTGCCACCCCATCTGCGCTGAGAGAGCTAGGATCGTCAGTATGGAAGAATACCTTGCGACAGGTGCAAAGGTCTCCTCATAATCGATCCCCTCTATCCGTGAGAAGCCTCGGGCAACAAATCTTGCCTTGTAATTCTCCACACTCTCGTCAGCTGCCTGCTTCACTTTGTAGATCCATCTCGAACCCACCATTGATTTCCCCTCCAGCCTTGGGACAATCTCCCATGCACTGTTTCTGACAATCGAATCATACTCTTCCACCATGGCATCTACCCCATGGGTCCTCCACAAACTCTTCCTCGAAAGAGGATGGCTCTGTCACTCTACACATTTGCTCACAAGAGCCATGTATCCGGGTGTACGGTCCGGTGCCTCTGTCTGCGCCGTGCCGTAGGTGGTCCTACAACCTTCTCTCGCATCTTCGAGCCAGCCGCCCTTCTCGTATGCGCTCTCCGCTCTCGATGGTTGGCGCTGCATGAGTGGTTTCTTCCACTCCATGAACTTCCTCTTGTGGCTGATCCACATTCAGAAGCTCATCCCTAGGAACTAATAGCTCCTCATCTGCATGCAAGTGTGGCTCCCTCTCAAGCGAACACTTCATGGCTTTCTCCTCCTGAAATTTGATATCCCGTCGCACAACAGTCTTGCGACTGTCTGGCAAATACACACGATAGTTTTGGGGTGTATCAGTGTACCCAAAAAATATCCCAACCTCTGCGGTCAGCTCCAGCTTCTTCCTGGAATCCTTCGTCACATGCATGTAGACAGGTGAACCAAAAATCCTCAAATGGGAAATATCAGGCCTCTTACTAGAAAAACGCCTCCTCGGGTGTACTGCTAGCCATCTTGTGAGACAACAATTCTTCACATATACTCAGTATTGCATGCCTCTTGACTTTCCCCTGCAGTAGCCTCGATCATGCAACATCGCCCGTGCAGCACCCACGATCGTTCTGTTCTTCCGCTCAGCAACCCCGTTCTGCTGTGGGTTATGAGGTGCTATGAGCTCTCTCCGAATTCCTTCTGCGCTGCAAAAGTCCTTGAATTTGGCAGAGATGAATTCACCACCATTGTCACTCCTAAGAGCCTTCACATGCTTCCCCGATTCCTTCTCAACCAGCGCCTTGAACTCGCAGAACTTTGAGTATGTCTCGCTCTTCTTCTGCATGAAGAAGATCCAGCACTTCCGAGAAAAATCATCAACAAAGATCACATAGTACCTGTGCTTTGCTGTTGAAGCTACTGAGAAAGGTCCACACATGTCTGTGTGAATTCTCTCAAGGATCATCGTGGCGCAACTATCCTTCTCGTGAAAGGTGGCTTTCACAAATTTTCCCAAAGTACACCCCTTGCACTGATCTAACTGTGCAAGAGTGCCTTTAGAAATCCCAGTAGAAATCTGCTGCAGTATCTTCAAAGCTCCATGGTGAAGGTGGCCCAATCTTCGGTGCCACGACTCACCATCATCCCGGCTCACCACTCCTTCTGCCTTGCATGCCATTGCTGCGCAGCCATCTACTTGCAATTGATAAAGGTTCTTGACTCGAACCCCTATCTTCCGGGTTTCTCCAGTTGTCTTACTGCACATGAAAGCCTTTCCATCGCTGAAGACAACATCATATCCCTTGTCTTCTAACATCACCACATAGATAAGATTCTTCTTCAATCCTGGAACATGCATCACTTCCTTCAATACGAAGGGTTTACCAGACTCCCTCTCAAATGAAATGGTACCGATACCAGTCGCATTGTATCTACCATCATCGCCCATCTCGATGTGCACTCCAAGATCTTTCTCATCCAGATTTGAAAACAAATCTCGATCTCCTGTCATGTGAAAAGACGCACCACTGTCCAAAAAACAAACTGAACCCATCACACTTGATACCAAGCATGTGATCAGCGAAAAATCTAGCTCAAACTGTGAGGCTAAGGCCTCTCCCGCTGCAGATCCAGCAACATGCTTATTTTTCTTCTTCTGCGGACAATTTGTGGCATAATGTCCGTGCTGGTGACAGTGAAAGCACTTCACCTTGGACATGTCTTGCTTCTTGCCTTTCACACCAGAATGAGAAGATTTCTTGCTCTTCCCCTTCTTTGCTTTGGCAGCCAAAGCATAATTTTCTTCATCAGATGCCTTTTATGAAGGTTCGTCCCTGGTACTCCGCCTTATCTCCTCTTGCATGAGATCCGACCAAAGTCGCTCCCATCCTGGAAATTTTTCCCGACCATTGACAGAGTCATGATAGGAATGCCAAATCTTCGTAAGACCAAGGAGAGCTAGGTCCACTACGTCCTCCTCATCTACAGTCACCCCCACACTTCCCAACTCATCCTTGCATTGGGTGAACTTCGTGAGGTACTTGGGTATACTGTCGCCTTTCTCCATCTTTATGTTTCTGAGTTTATCCTTGAGCGCCAACTTCCTCTGGTCGCTCTTGCTTTGGAATAAATCTGTCAATGCTTTCCACATCAAGTATGGAGAATTTTTTCCATGCAGGCTGGATACAATGTGATCCTTCACACCCTCCAACAGAATCCTTCGAAATTTTGCTGTCTTCTTTTGCCAAGCCTCAACTTGAGCAGCATCAGTAGGCTTTGGGACTTCAGCATCTATGAACTCCTTCAACCCATTGTCATCTAACACCACCTCCATCCTGTCCTTCCATGCAACATAATTCGAGCTGCCTTCAAGAGCATACTACAATCGCAATCCTTGATAAGACATTTTGACTTCGACACCAAGAAAACACTGCTACAAATTCGAATTTCGCCAGCTCAAAACTCAACCGCTTCTGATCTGTGAGAAAAAAGTATTTCTAGCACAGAGATTGACTGTAGGGTAATTTACTGGATATATCACCTTTCAAAGAAAGGATGGATCCAGAGGCTACCTGGCCCGCTTACAGACTCTGTCTACCGAAATAAATTGTAATCACTGTAATAGATCCGATGATCAATTTTGCTCTGATACCATGTAGAAAATTGAATAATAGCTGAATTATTCACCGATATTATCCTGATTACACACTATTTAAGCTTCATGCATAATACATAACCTCTTCTACAATTGATCATCAATTTGTGGAAATAGAAGCAGTCGCATGCGCACATTAAAACATAATCAAGCACACATATAACACAGTATGTAATGGGGAAAGCATACAGCTGAAAACCCCCAACTATCTGTATATTATAATGATAGAGAGCATGTAACAATACATAGCACAAAGCTCCTCACAGCTCTCAGCACTATCTCACATGCTACACACAAACTAGCTCAGATATGAACAAGTCACAAGTTCAAATCTCCTCCACCTGTCTGCCTGCCTCTACTGCACAATCCAAGATGAATAATGATGAGATCCAAGTTCGAATCCCACTGGCTTGTACTGCGCAATCCTCATTGGCAATCTCAATCAATGTGTGTGCAAATCTCATGCACAGCTATAGTCACAATTGATAGTAGACTCACCCTTTTCACCCACCTCTAACACTGGTCTCCACTGAACTGTCCATGCATTGCAGTTAACTAATGTATTCTTTAGTTGATTTATGAGTTAATAATTAGTGAATTAATTAATAATTAATTCACACCACTCATCACTAGTGTATTTATCAGTTAGACTAAATACAACTAGTTCAACTAAGTTAAACCGAACACAACTCCACCAACTGTCTTATCAACTCCACCAAACTCTGCCACATGAGTTCTAACTGAAGTCAACCATGCAATAGCTCAACTAACCCTTAGGAAAAGCGTATTTCCTTCTGTCAGCTGCATGTGCCACATCCAAGCATCAAACTGAAGTGCTCCAAGAGGATAAGATAATGTTTATAGTCTAAATATTATTAAGGTTTAATAATATTTGACTGTTCTATTTTTAGCCTGACAGTCTAAAAATAGAAACCGCCCAATGTCTAAAAATAGAGGTCCATCTGGTTTTACCAACTCAACCAATCATCCATAAATAGCATCCTACAACTCATAGACCATGATCTCTATGTCTAAAAATAGACTTTGCGCCAAAAATAGCCTGCGGGCCCACTTAGTGAAGGCGACTTCTTTTCACTAAGCTCCATCATCTTGTTGCATTTTCAAAAATGTTCCAGTACCTACAACCACCCTTGTTTCTGGAGCTCCATATGTATCTGCGCCCGCCTCTCCTACCTTTTCTTTAGGTGCTTTTACCCTTGCTTCTGCATCTAGTGCTATGACTGGATCATTTCTTAGTGGATAAAGAACTTAAACTCGAGCTGCTACCTACACTGGGTAGTAAATAAAAGTTAGGTAGGTCTCCGCAGTGTGTTATAATTCAAGAATTGTATCGGCGAGGCTCGGCCAAAAGGTGCTACGTGGGTGGTACTGACCAAGAAGAATTCCTAAGGCAAGGTAGATAAAAGGGAAGGGTAAGATTATCCATCCATCCCATCCTGTGCCTTCTATGCTTCTAAGGATCATAGCATTCCCGACTCACTACGTGCAAGGGCTTTAGTTCTAGTTCTTGAAGGTAAATCCATTTAAATGGTAAACCAAGGGGTTCATAGCATGCATGCCATACTTGCTACTTTAGTCTTCCTGGCTGGCTTCATCCAATGAATGGGTTGGGCAACACTCCATGCTCCTAGGTGAAGGCGGTAGTAATAGAAGGGTAAGGCGATCATACCAATCCATCTGGTGCTGCTTGTAAGATCAAGTCATGGGTTGGACAGCACTCAATCTCGTCTCCTAGCGGTTTGAAGCCCGTCTGTCCATTCAACGAGGTTGATTTGATGGACCAACAACCATAATCCCATCTACCCAAGCCATCCGACAGTGAAAGGATCAAAGCTAAAGGTCAACCACCACCCCATATCATAAGTTCTGCTGGCAGTAGTTCCTCCTCAATAGGGCAGTTAGTTGCTAGCCAGCCAGCCACGCTAAGTAGCACAAGCATGAATCCAGTAGGCTGAAGTAATAGTCCTGGTCTAAGTGCTCTCCCACTTCCTTCGCTAGCTCCCCTTGGTCTGGTATTGGTATGGCTCCAGCTCCTTCTGGGTCAGGTTCAAGTTCTGGCACTTTCTCCTACTCCTACGTATTCCATCTCCAGTTGTGGTTTGCTGGTGGGACTTTTGGATCCAGTAAGTTACTATAGTATAGGTAGGGTATAGAGACGAAAGCTTGATTGCTTTACCCCACTCATTTAAATAAGGGAGGGAATTGAGGGAATAAAATGGTGGCTGGATAAGAGTCCTTTCAGGAAGGTAGGTATTGAGCGGAAGCTCACCCTTATAGTTCTACCCTTCTAGCTATTCTATTCTTTGGGGTATAACCTTTCGCTCAAATCAAGTCCTGATCGACGCTATCAGGGTCAAGTGTTCCTTCGCAGTGATCAAGACCTGCCTAATTTGAAAAGGTCCCGAAAGGTCAGGCCCTTTTATCTCTTCATTCATTTGAAAATCATATTCGGATCGGATAAGAGCGAACCTATTCATGATTCCAGCCAGCAAGACCAAAGCGAAATCAATCAATAATGTCACATATCTTAAGAACGATATTAGTTCCCAATGAACAAGTAAGAATCGCCCTAACCGAAATTGGTGGAATTGGCCCTATAATCATACCAATGGTTATTCACTACCAACTCCTATTATCCCATTGCTTCTATGGAACACTTATATGTCAGCAGTTATTTGACCTATAAGGGGCAAGTATGAATAGCTTTTATTCACTATAATAGCTTACATAGGGTTATATGGCTAAGGTAAGCTGCATATCACTGATCATTACTTATGATTTGCCTTGTATCGTAGCTAGTCTAATGCTTGCTCTTATTCACATGGTCATGTTCATCGATCAATAAAGCTCTAGCTCCTCGGGAAAGGCGTATTGGGTAGACAATGGGATTATAACCTGTATTAGTGCCTAAGATGTGATCTATTACTAATACTAGCATGTGGTTATTCATGTATCAGTTTAAATTTCCATACTGAACTGACATATACGTATAATTTATGTGCTGCTCTACATCTATTCCCTATCCATGGAGTGTAGATTATGGAAACATAGCACTAAGACTAGTACTACTTATAAATTACCATGAACCGAGTAGAAGGCAGTGATTTGCCGTGTGAATGCAGTGAACAAAGGGAAAGCTACATGACTTACTACGATACATGGGTTCTATGTCTAAGCTTAATCCATAGTCAAAACCATTGCCTAGTATAAACTAAGCTGTCATCTCACTAAGCTGTATTGATCCAAGAGGTAATCAAGCTATGTATACTAGTAATAATTATATATATTACACGGGTAAGGTTTTACTATAAGTATTTAGCTTCGTATTAGTAGTAAGCTAACACCATTGATATAGCCAATCTAAGCAGCATTAGTAATACGTCATATTCAATGCAAGTAACTCATAAGCTTTGTTCGTACAAGTATGATCCAGATCCATATAAGTAAGATAATGGAACCAGTATGAATCCCGAGTATACGAATCATTGATGTTAGTGTGATTAGCCTGTTAGTACAGTTTAACCTGTTACTGTTTGAAAATAATATCTAACTATACTGGTATCCTTATATCTCAATAAGAGTAACATATGCGTGCTTATCTGTAAAGGTCATAGTGTTATTACATTTCCTATAGTCACATAATCTCTAAGAGGAGAGGTACGTACTTTACATAATATAGATACATGATTACAACTAGCTTACCTCATTGAACTCAATCAGAGCTAATAGCATGGTTAACCTTTCACTAATATGAAAACACTAATACCCTAATCGAAATCATAGTAGTGTCAATATAAGGGTAATGATTCACTTAAAGTGTGTTAGTAGATTGCATTACTTGAGGTTACTGCTTAGTCATGATGTATAAGCCTGTTCTAATAAGCTCATACATATCAAGGTTATACAATAGCGATATGTCAGTAATCACATGATCAAAAAACAATACTGATCTGTTTAAGTATAATGATTACCACAGTATTCCTGTAATTCATGATGCTAGTATAAGCTTCGACATGTCAATCCAGATGAGCCTTTTAGATAATGTAAACACTTATTATACTCGATTTACACAAGGAATGTAATAGAGACCTTAATCAATGGGATTTAAGCCTGTATGTGTTATATGTAAACATGAAAAGGTGAACCAACACCTATGTCAAACATGTACTAACTAGTAATCACATATCATAAGGTGAGACATCAAGTGGGCTTATCTCTATTACTTAGCTTATACGTGAAAAAATATTGTACAGGTAATGGAATAGCTTATACTATTGGTTATCGGTTTACAGTTGTTATAATCCTAACATCAAACGAATCAGCTTAGGTATAGTACTATATAACTAGCATCATATCTTATGTGAAGCTTAGTAGTATCCATTCTATCAATGTAACTACTTGGAATAACTGTATTTGCATAACATACTAATCTAACTAACATAATCATACATTACCTTGTATTCATAAAGCTTATACCAGTAAGAAGATGGAGTTATAAAACATACTACTTATAAGCACGAGCATAATGGAAACACAAGCAATCTAATAATATTAAGCCATATAGAACTAGTATGATTACATTACTAGCTTTATGGGTCTCATAGTAATACATAACTCGTATGATTCAATACCATGTGTAATCTGAGCTATTACTAACATATACACTTTATTGAACCGGGTAGCAATATGAGGAGTGAACAATGGTTATCAAAGGTCACCGATACACTAGCTCTTTCTACAAGGGAATGAAATAACATAAAAGCTTAACTATAACATCATGCTTAACCAAACTAACTAGTCTGAATAGAGTGAAGTACATACAATACAGTCAAATATATCCACTATTTCTTATCCATAATTACTCGTGTGTTAGGATCCTTGTACTCAGCTTCATGTATCGAATCAAGCTCAATAGTACTAAACAATGGTAACAGTAATAGAGTAATTAACATGAATAGATAGGTGGAATATAGAGTACTGAATGAATAAGGGTACTAGTTGCCTTCACATGATGCTTATAGGTGTAATGGATCACATCAGAGGTTAGAATGAATGATTATACTACTGTTGCATTAACATAGTATAAAGCTTATAACAACTGTAATGCTATACCCTTTTCCATATGTTCCAATATTATGCAGAGATTGTATCTACTCTTTATCCGTAGTAAGTAAGAGGTGATTATGTACTAGCTTATGTAATCTGAAGAAAAAGCATGTTACTAATACTGATATAGCTTTTATTAGGTTGATAAGCTTAAAGTTACTCTCCATGTGGAGCTCTGATACGTTATGATCTTTCCATATTCCATGTTTCATATCTGATAACTAAGCTTATAGTAATCCTTAAACAAGACATAGAAGGAGTTCATACTATACTTTATGCATAGCTTCATTTCTCTTGTAAAGTAAGCTTTCTATTAGATCATGTTTAACAAGTAGTAATGTAGTTTCCATATTCAATACAAAGAGTAGTTATACATATAAGTATAAAAGGTTGTATTACAATGATCTGTACACATACAAGATTCTATAGATTACATGATTACTTCTTATTATGAATAGGTACTATTTCCATATGCTATCATTACTATTTATACCGTATTCATTACAAGAACTAGTATGATTCCCGTCGTATCATATTAAGCAAGAGGTAATTACACATGTTTCAGGTAATGCTTCAATATCACATAAGACTGGAATGATAGAGTAGTTATACATATCAGGTATAACACGTACTGGGTTCTGTATTACTTATGATTCAATAGAGTGTAATCAGTAATCAATCACACCATGTATAAGAGATAATGTTTTCTAGTAATAAAAGTAAGGTTACATATCCTTATATCACCTAGATCAATGGGCTTGAATGTAGATCCAAGAGGTATGAATGAAACCACTTACTTAATTAGTATTATACGTACCCGTTTCACTGCTTAGATGTTTCCATAATATGAACAAGGATAGAACACCATATCTCAGCTCTTAGTAAGCTAAGCATCTCCATACTTAAGTAGTAATGAAAACGTTGATCATGGGAACCAGCTTATCCTTATTGATTAGGTAAACTATGAATATCATGTAATCATCATAACTCATCTATAATTACCATCTCTTGCTTGTATTCATGTTGTGTGATACAGGCACATTAATTTTAGCTCATTCCCTATGGTCATTGCCCAAATATGTACCTTATCAGAAACATGGTGTATAGATATAGTCCTGACTTATGGGATTAGTACTAATACAAAGCTGTTATCCATACTTAACACATATGGGATAAGTACTAATACGGTCTCTTATCCATACTTAACACATATGGGATAAGTACTTGGTTAAGCTCATATAAAATATGACTGTAATCACAGGTGTTGGGTGTGTACAATCTTATAGAACAGGCTATAGGTTTCACTATCACATTGATTATGGTTACTAAGCTTCCCTAATCTATTGAATGGTCTACTATATATGCCATGTTTCTCCTATATAGGTAGTGTATTTCATGTATGACCTATGGGAATATAAGGAAATGAACACGTACCTTATATATAGGTATTCGCAGTCTATCATATTCCACTAGTATAATTTCAATAGTGTACCCTATGCTTGGTGTTCACTTATAAGATCACCTGTAATCTATATATATATAATCATTATCCTAGTGCCGATATCAATACCCTTTAAAAGCCTATCAATTCACCTCGCCTATCACTCGCCAGAGAACCGCAGCGCCGTGTGCTTCCCTAATGACCTTCACTCTTCAGCCACTCCTCCTTCTGGACCTGATACTTGTGCCTTTTCCTTCTTATACATATAATTTGCGTAACTCCCCCTCAGAGCCCTCTGAAAAGCCTTCAAGCCCTTATTAAAAGCCTTCTGAGACCTCAGGCTTTCGATCTTGAGACCTATTCTGAGCCTTCTTTGCCTCACGATTACGAGTATAGGTAGATCACGATACAACCCCTGATTAGAGGGAGGACCAGGTGAAGCCTACGGGATGACTTTCAATTGGATTTACAGCAACTGTTGTGGTGGGATCATTGGAACTGCCTTACTTACTTAGAAGTTATGTGTGTTTTTATATACGTAATTAGGAACCTTATTCCTTCCCGGACTTACTATTAACTATTGATTATAAATATTGGGATTTTATGGGTGCATCAGGTAACCGAACTGCAATGCTTTTTTACAGGGGAAAAGGGCGCTTCTGGGAATACAACTGCGATGGCCAACTGCGATGCTTTTTTACAGGGGAAAGGGTAAGGATAAGGGGAAAGTGATCAAATTCTATGAGTGCGTCCCTATGAATGAGTTTATTAATATCCCGCATGCACTGAAATCAGTGAAACGAATAGAAGGTTATTACTGCTACACGTGTTTGAATCTTCTTTATTAAGGTTGCCAATTACTGCTTGTTGTTCCACCAGATTGATCAGCGAAGATCAGATCGAGGCATTGGAGGAGGGAGCTAGTTATCCTCCTCGAAGTAGGAACAATGGGAACAATGATGGACTAATGGCAGCTAGGATAGGCAGATATGGATCTCGAGGGACAGATCACTCCTAGTTCGGCAGCACCTCACCCAAAGCGGCAAGCCCAAGCTCCGTCAATACTTGAGCAGATATCTTTGAGGGGCACCTTCAATATAGGTAATGGATCACCCAGGAACGAAGTGCTCGACCAAGGGGAGAAGAAAGTGTTTAAGTAGCTTTGAATGTACTAATTGCTATAGATCGACAAGGCGTAACCAAGAATAAGGAATAAGATAGGTTTCTTTAGATAGATGGCTGGCTCCATGAATAGAAGCGGTGGCTAGCATTACTAAGGTCAGGTTGGTCTCCAGTGTTCCCACTCCCATCTCACTCAATCATAGTTAATTGTAGTTTCATATATAAGGTTAAGGAGCTTATTTGGAAATCGCAGTGGAGGCCTGTCAAATAGTTGGGGAGCATTCATTTCAATCTCGTATCAATGGCCAAAGCCAAAGAAGAATAGTTGGTTCACCGAGAGATATGTTAGTGCACTGCTGCCGGGAACACCTTTATTGTTTGTAAGATGCCCGACAAGTGGCAGGGGTGCCCCTACTCCTTATTTCATTTTTGCGTACCACCCACTTTATCTTCGTTTTCAATGTTTTGGTCTAGCAAAAAAAGAATGGAGTGATTCGTCGCACCTGACCAGAGTGAAAAATACCCACCTGAGACCTACCTGGTCTTGAGTAAATCGATATACATCTGCCATGTGAACCGAAGGCCGAGCGAGAGTGAGGCACCAAGGCAGAGAGTTAGTGTTTCCCCGCCATCGTTTAAAGATTCAATCTTTTCCCGAATTGGTCCAGTAGGAATAGCGATGAAAGGGACTAGCCGGGGGGAGAAACGAATCACCTTTGGCCCGGCCCCAGACAACAGTCAGTCAAAATAGAAGGCCTGAGCCTTCCTCACCTTCCTTTTTCAGGTGAGCCATCCTTCATCCTTGATGGTGGCCCGTTGGTCGAGCTTGCTTGCGCATCCTATATTTAACAATAGAGCGGCCTTATGGCACCTTTCCCGATGTGGGAAAGCAATAAATTCCTCGACCTCGTAACCTCGGCCGAGTCCCTACCGGGCCTATATTTTTTGAATATTTATTCGGTGTAGTGCGGTGCGGGGGTCCTTGCCCCAATCTATAGCCCTCGCGCCCCTGAACTGACCGTCTAGATTCACTGACCATATAGATATTGACTGACCAATAAGAGATGCCAACAAAAAAGACAAGCTAAGAAGGAAACAAGCCACTAACCAGTATTGAACATGAATGATTGACTGCAATCTGGTTAGATCGACCTACGATGGATAATCAGAATATACTTGACGGAGGGGAAGAAGCATGACGAAGAGGGGAGAGAAGCATGGCGTAAAGGAGAGGGGGAAGATCTCTAGATATTATATACGTAATTATAGCTATTATTTCTTAGAAGTGGGGGATGGAGAAGCGGATGGAGGGATGAACAAGAAGATTACTACCGGTCCTACTGGAGCCCCATACCTCATGGTAGGCGGGGATGGCACATTAGTCATGTAGATTAGAGTATAGTAGGCAGAATGAAGGGTACAGTCAATCTAAGATATTAGGGTTCTTGTGCAAACCGAATCGAACCCCCGCCGTGGGAGTTTATGTCTTTCTTTATCGTTCAATCCCACGGCCCTAACCCCGAATGGTTCGCCTCCACCCTACTATTGGTTTGCGCACACCCGGTAAAAAGTAGTTTCCCTCATCCCATTCACCGGGAGGATGAGCCTTAGATCAGGATCAGTTCTGTCTGTCCAGTCTGTTGTTCATCCCCGGGATTATGGGCCATCGCCCATTCCCTTCGAGAAGTTCTTGGGACGATCATAATCAATGCAGGTAGGTTTAAACTGGGCAAGGTCTTGCCTCCAGGCCCAGACTGTAACAAGCTCCTGGACGCAGCGGCAAGACCTGACTCAACCAGCAAAGAAGGAAGATGATTGAAACCGGTCTGTCAATGCGCGACATAGGTCATCCGATGACTGGAGCCTACCAGATACTAAATCTTTCCATCGACCACCTAAACTGATATCTCGTGTTCAGATTATGCATAAAGAATATAATTTCATCCATCATGTCCATCAGGGGCTCTATATTCATATGGAGAGGAAAGGTAGTTGGAAAGTATCGTCACGCACTCTTGAAAGGCCTAAATTACGCGTATGCTTGAAATTGAGCCCCAGATAATGATCGATCCAAGTAAGAATACCAAGATGGAAAATAAAGCAAAAGTAAGCTGGCAAGATGCACACCTATAAAGGATGAGGATCGTTAACCCGAGTTACCGTGGCCGTGTGGGCTACCAGATGGGTCCAAGTAGTACGATGGAGCTATACCGAGGAAGGGAAGGAAGCCAAGAGTGCGCCTATCGGCAAATGGTGTATAGTTTCCCCTACCGGTCCGGGCCTGAACTCTCCCGGAGTCCTTCCCACCTTCCTGAATATAGCTGAGAAAAGAAAGAAATAGAATAAGCAAGAAGAAATAGAATTGGTTTGAACCGCCTTACCACTTTCGGTGGCTTGATTATGGTGGTATGATGTGAGCGAGAATTGGGTCTACCACTAATAAACCAGACCTGTCTTTTATAGGTAGTGGAAGATTGCTCCCTTTTCTGACCGAGGAGGACAATCCTCCCCACCTGTTTTCTCCAGAACTACCACAGTTGTCGGAGTATCCGCGGTAGGCCATACCGCAGGAAGAGGGACTATATCTCGCAAGGCTTTCCTTCGAGCCTGGGGTTGCCCCGCGTACCTGCACTATAGTTTGCCTATTCCAATAGGTGCTGTTATGAAGTAGACTCCCCATGTTCACAAAAAATGAGAGAGATATAAAAGTTCCCCTTCGTTACTACATACCCGAGAAAGAGAGTTCCCCATGCACCATACAAGAGGATGTCTAGACATGTTGATAGAGTGAGTTTCCTAGCTCGTTGAATAACGTGACTATGTGATTTTTCCAACTATGTGTACGGGACAAGGCTATGTGCAGTTAGTGAATGGATTCGTGCAGTTAGTGAATGGATTTTTGTGAACGGCTTGTCTTCAGTGAGTGGCTTCTATGTGAGTTACCCAAGTTATCAACATACGGCCTCGAAACATCCCCGGCACGACACGGTACGGTACGGCACACGGTACAGCTCTATAATCGACGACACTTTGAATCACAACTACCCACCCGCTTCACCAACCTATATTTACTGCCCGTGCACTTAGTAAACTTAGGACTTAGAAATGGATGCCCACACCGTGCGTGCCTTATTGCATGGAGGGAGGGAGAACCTAGGAAAGCTCACTGGATTCATGTTTTTACTTTTGCTACCAACAACCACTTGCTTCATGAATCCTTAGGAGAGTACCACTATTCTCTTTATTGGGCCGAGCGGGCTTAACCCCCAGATAATAGCGGACAGCCTAGGAATGCTAGTTATGCTTACTTGCTTTATTTCAGTTTTACCAACCCCCTCTTCATTCTATTTACAAACCATACCTCACCCAACTTACTGATGCCCCCAGGCACCCGCTTACTTCTGGCTTCTGGAATCCTTAGTTGCTAGGCACTTATGTAGACTAAAGGGTAAAGAGCGTGCCCGTCTTACCACTGTAGACTTGTATGTGTACCTGAGCCCTAAAAGCGAGCCCTATCACCGCTGTATCCATGTCTGCGAGCTAGCCCTAGAACACAAACTAATTGCCTGATCACATCATCAATCCTCTGCAATCTACCATGGATGAACTGGGTAATGGTTGATGTGGCGATCAACAGGAATTTAAGCATCAATGGATTTGGACGAGTGTGTTGATGTGAAGTTCTAAGTTGCTAGGCAGAGATTGACATTACGATGATCACAATGATGGCACGAATTCACGTTTATGAGGCGAAACGAAGTAAAGTAATTGGTGCGAGAGAGTGAAACACACTTGTGATTTAACCATTAGAATGCTAATTTCTCTCTACGTTCCTTCTCCAACCAATTGAAAAAATCCTCACCATATGAATAGTGAGTCCCTACCGGGCCTTTCCCTTCTTAGGTCGGGCAAGCGCTCTGCACCTTGTCTGATTACAGACAAGCGATATACATTCCTTGCCCTCGGAAGCGCAAGACCTCCGGACCTTAGTTTGGAAAGATCAGTGAGGGGCTTTGAACTGATCTCTAACAAAATTGATAAAGCTTTAGTCTACTCCTTTATGAGGATATAGTATTTCGTCACTGAGAACACACATTTTGTGTTCTTGCTCATTGTATGTTCTCATGGTCTAATTGAAAAGTGGTGGTTTACTCGATTAGCAAGAAAAGGTCTATTAGGGTTATCAGATGATGAAAGGATCAATATCAGGAGTTGTTTGAAACTATCCATCCTAAGATAGCTAGATGGATAGATAGATACCCCCTTGTATATGTTGAAGGGCCAGAGCAAGCACGATGAATTAGGTTTCGTTGATCGGACCTTTGGAACTACTACATTCTCTTCCAGAGCTAAGGTGTTCGAGAGACATTCTAGCTCTCCCTAAATACACATAACCATATCTTAGTCCTGCTCTAACCTTCATCTTACCTCAGGGACCTTACAGTGATAGAACCAGAAGGTAACCCGGCCTTTGAGATTAATAAGGGCAAGAGGTAAGGACAACAAGCATGTTCAAGAGCTATGATTCGAAGGGTTTACCTGTAAGAGCTAAGGTCTCGAACGAAAACATAGCAAGCTCAAGACCACAGCAAGCAGGTTATCTCTTGATAACTACTCTATGTGGTAAGAGCACGAGTTCCTTTGATCTGGGTTGACCTTATATTAGACCTTACCAAAGTAGAGCTGTTGCCAGAACCTTCGATTTGAGTTGGGCCCACCCTTCTGAATGAAGGTCCATTCATGGTCATCAACTTCAACTGGTGGATCAATAGGTTCCGAGTAAACCATTGCTACGGGTGTTTCAGGCGGATCAATTGGTTTCGGTTAAACTAGCTCTGAAGCTAGCTCGGATGCATGAACAAACTCTTGATCTCACTTTCAATATACTGCCGGTGAAACTGCTGGATCAACGACTTAAACTTATGGTGGTGAAACTTACATATTCATCGGTGAAATGGTCACTGTTGCTGAGGTGAAAGTGCAGGTTTCAAGTTATTATTAGTTACCCCCCCCCTTAGAAATACAATGAAATAGTTGCTGCACCATGTTCCAATTGGGTAGATCCAATTGAATGGACCCAACCCTTCCACTTCATTGATTCGCTGGTTTTCTCCACTAGTAAAGGCCTTCGTTATTTATCCGATGAGCATCAATATGTTTCTCTAATAGTTTTCTGCCCACATAGATAGGGGAAGGAAACAAACTTATAAATATGTGCCAATTTCGGAAACCTCGAAGGGATAAAGAGCGACCAGTAAAGAAATAACAACAGTAGGTACTCGCTTGCATTGGGTGGTAGCAAGCAGTGAAATACATTAGCTAAGGAAGGTATTAGTATTAACCACTGCCTAAAATACCCTTTGTTCGTAAGATCCCCATTACCCTTTTCTCCCTAACGGGAGATCCCTTTACCGGTAGCTTAAGCTTCAGATTGCATGGCAGAGAAGGGGAGCCCATTCCTCTCCCTTTTGGTCGAGCTTCCTCTCGATGGCGACCCTCACCTTTTTAGGGAAGGTGAGTGATAAATCCCTTTGGTCATCCCTATCGCTTCAATCTTCGCAACTATCTGACCATTTCAAGGGGCCTTTGTTCTCTGTCTCTATAAGCCTAACTTTATGGTCTAACGACAATGCTTTTGGTTAACGGCAAAGTATCCCTAAGCCTCTCTTCTTAGCCACCCATTTGGGGTTTGACTCTACGCTTTCTAACTGGCCCTATCTGTACGGCGTTTTACCCAGTTATCTATGCTTCTATCTTTCACCCTATCTTTGGGACGATAGGACTCATGCTTTAGCCACCCTTTATTCGGCTATAGACCCAGTACTCTATTCTACCAGTATTAGGGTGAAACTCTATGGCTTTAGGTCTTCTCCCATAGCCAATCTTCTACGCTACCAGTATTAGGGTGAAAACCAAGTCATCTCCTCTGTGGGTTTATCTCTAAGTCTCCCAAAGCCGGCACTTCCCTACCACCCAATATATAATTCAGGGTTCTGAAGTGACTATAGAAAGCCCGCAAATGTCCTCACCAACCATGCATTGATTGAGCCATTGAGCGATTCAGAATGCTAGCCTTCATGCCAGCCTGAATCAATTGATTGAGCCATTGAGCGATTCAGAATGCCAGCCTTCATGCCAGCCTGAATCAATTGATTGAGCCATTGAGAGATTCAGAATGCCAACCTTCATGCCAACCTGAATCAATTGATTGAGCCATTGAGCGATTCAGAATGCCAGCCAGATGAGATGAACGAATTGATGAAGCCATTGAGTCAGTCAACCCAGCCAGATGAAATTGATTTCTCAATTGAGAGAGAATGCGATTGAGGGATTGAGTGAGCGATTGATTGAGGGAAGGATACCCTCGTTCTAACTCGCTCTATCGATCGACCGAACCTAAACCTCCTCCTTATGTTGAACTTCTCCTGCATCGATATTGGTATGAAAACAATGCTGTCCAGCCTTAGACCTTCCTTCCTTAGTTCTTATTCTCTACACACACTGAACCGCACTTGACACACACTTCACTCACTTAGGGACAATAAATTTCAATCTCCCTGGCCTGGAATGAGGCGAACCAAAGACCTTCTTCTTCTACAAGGGAAAGGGACAGGGTTTAACTTGTTTTAGTCATGCATGCCATTGACTCAAGGAACGAGATGAGATGAGCCACCTACTTTCCTTTTATTGTTACAAAGGCAGGCAAGATGCTTCTTCATCGATCCTTGCCCCAGGGAAAAGGAAATTCTACTTTTACATCTCTTACACCTCTATGGACAGAACCAACCACAATAATTCATCAGGGCCATACATAACCTGCCTGCCTGCATTCCACTCCTTGGCAAGTGGCATGAGCCCGCCTGCCTACTTATATATAAGGAACTAGTATCATAAGAGGTAGTACTCCTTTGTGGTATGATGTTACCACACTCATGATAGGACGTGATTCTACCCTATTGTTTCTGAATAGCTCCCCTGTGCCGATCCTTCAGTATATCCAAGTGGGCCTGGGTTGGGTGGTAAAATAGATTCATTAACAAAGAACACCCTCCATCTCCTTATAACGAAGTCTCAATATCACGTTTCCCTCCCCCTATCCCCTTAGCTGCTATCACCCACTAATAAGTCAACCCAGGATGCCCTTACTTTACGGAGTCTTTTAAGTCATCATTTCGGTAACTAGGGAAATAATAGAGAGAGCCCCAGCACTCCATACTCCATAGAAGTACATGACATAACTGTAGTTTGCTATCATGTGAAATCAGGTCAATATATCCTTATAATCCCCCTAAAGGGCCGGGTCTACTCCCATTAGCTAAGGAAATAAGATCACTAAGGTGCTTATCTCCTTATCATTTTCACCACCTGAAACTGCAAGCTCAGGCCCTCCCGCTAAGGAAAGAAGAGAGATAGGGGGGAGGATGCGCTTTAAGGCTCGACCATAAGGATGCGTAAGCAGGCTCGACCATAAGGCCCATTATGGGCCCAGCCGAGGTTACGAGGTCGAGGGAGAGGTGCCGTTAGGCCGCTCGACCATAAGGATGCGTAAGCAGGCTCGACCATAAGTCCCATTAATCCCGCTAGGAAAGGACTTACTGTATGGAGGACATAAACTTACTAATAAGAATATCCAATTATGAGTGTTATGGGGTAAATACTGGAACCAGACCTTGTGGACCACACACACCCGGGGCGGACCACACACACCCGGGTTGGTTAGCCAGGAACACACTTATCCTTGATTGAGGAGGAGAGATAGTTGTTCTAATATTCATTGGTATCAGCAGATGAACACACCAAAAGATCATCCATCGTTTTCTCTTTTGAACTTGTTGATCAGGAAGGAGAAGTTGCATTTTGTTCTTCAGTAAGTGGTCTTTAGAGTCTGTTATAAAACTGGAGAGCTTTCACCTAGAAATGCGAGGGGCCGGAAGAATGAAAAGGAATTTTTCAAGGGCTACTAGCAAGGAATGGGCTATCTAACTCACTCAAGGGACAGGAAGGGCCTTAAAAATTAGAAATAGAAGAGATAAGCTAGGCAGGCAGGCCACTAGCACTTTATGAGCTCAGAGCGGTGATAAAGCATTTGCGGGAGAACGCTAACAAGGGCAATTGAGACCAGGAAATAAGGCATTTTATCGCATGTGTTAACGTATCGCTATTTGAGACAGCCTAAAGAGGGGCTTAAACAGGGGCTTTTGACTAAAGAGAGAGGCATTGAGACGACCCACTAAGTACACTACTACCTATGGAGATAGCCTGAACTGGGCTTGTTACTCTTATTACTAAAGGAGATAAGCTAGGCGAGCACAGGTGGACTAGACCTCAAACCATTATTAGCAATTTAGCTCAGAACGAAGAGAGAGAATTTGCGGTGGGAGAACGCTAAAACAAGGGCGATTGGGAGGGGCGCATGTAGAAGCCGAAAAGAATGCATTTGATTGCATTTTAAGGTCACTAGTGACATTGACATGATAGGGCTTAAGCCAGACTTTTGGCTGAAGAGAAAGGGGCATTGAGACGATCGAGCTATAGATTCTTACTCAACCTAAAGAGATATTGCCATCGATACACAATGCTAAATTTGGATGGGCGTAGACCAGGTAGACTAGGAAGTAGAGCTAACTTAAGCAGGAAAAGATCTTGACAGAGGGGACCCGGTGAGGGAGTGGGAAGAAAAGAGAGGGAATTTTATAGCACTATAGGGAATATGGAAACATATATAAATTGGCATAGTTTCATAAATAGGAATTAGGAAGCATATGGGAATGCCATAACATAGATAAACTAGAGCTTATGCCAAGGATGACTTTCCCAACACTAGAAGTCCTACTCATGCTTGTGAAAAAGAGGAAACTCGCTAATTACAGGCAGTGTGTTCCACCTATGAGAAGATCAATTGAACTGGCCTCTGGCTTATACTAAAGGAGCATATAAACCACAACAGAAGCGCGTAGACTCAAAAGAAGGGTTATACCCAAAAGAAGCACTATCTTCACGTGGTGGTGTGGTCTGTGTGTTGGTTGTAAGAATTAATCCCAGAGTCCCCCGACCCGGCCCAACTAAAAGGGGTAAATAGTGAAACCCAGTAAGTAATACAAATGGTAGTGGTTTGCATGCAAGCCCATACAATATTGAAGCTAAGGTCTGTGAGTCTGTCTATAAAGGATGATAAAAAGTAAGACGTAACTACGGCAGGGAACAACTCCCCACACTACCACAATAAGGCATGGCTCGAGATAGGACTATGCCAGATCCTTCTTTCACCATGGTTATTGCCTTTTATATACGTATATAGTCTAAGTCTTGTGGTTAGCTTGAGTTATATATAAGTTAGGTAAAGGCCTGTTCTTTTCTGTTCCTTTCCTTTCCTTCCCTTCTGTCCAACCACCTCCTTCCTCCCTTCCTATAAGGGCACAGACACCAAAGCAAGCAAAAGAAATACATTGCTCCAAAGGAAATTATCAGAGCCACTAACTTTGGCATTGAACTCATTGAAGCCCCCCCTTCGACACTTGACCAGTGATGAAACCCCAAAAAAGAATCACAATGAAACAAAATCCTTAAGACCTAGACCGATAAGCCTTGACCATTGAACAAAAGGACCTTCAGATACACACTTTGTATGTACCCACACCCTATGGAAGTTATTATGGGCTTTTTCTTCTAGCGTTACTCTTATCGGACAATGCAACCTTTATAAAATATGGTGTCGGAGGCTCCACTAAAAACTTTCCCATTTTCACTAACAAATCTTGTCGGAGCTTCACACCTATCTGTCGTACCTAACTTATTGTTTTGAAGGCATATTTCTCCATCCGGGTTTAGAATGCGTGTTTTTATTAAGAGAAATCGATTATAGAATGTATGTAAGGGGATTCCTTTAAGGCCGGGGGAAGATAATGAGGTAGTGGCAGGTGGAAAACCTATTCAAAGTGCATAGGATACCCAAAGAGTAAGTTTTATATTCGTGAAGTGGTTCCGGCCAATCCAAAAAGCTTATTCCAATGTGGTTTTGTCTCAATAAAATCCTCGTGTCTCTGGGGTCTGAGTCATATTCATCCATTGAGATGGATAACTAAAATTGTCTTTAGGTCACTCTAGGGTGAGTAAACGAACTCTCGACCAGGGGGAGAGGTAACTCGCTGAATTGATCAATTCTCTGAGCTTTAAGAAACTGGTCCCCCTATTGATGTATCCCCTCGGAAATATACAACCACTTCATCCCTGAAGCAAGATATAAAAGCCAGGTTGGGTGGTTCCGGTGGATTTTCAAACCATTATGAGATGGGCTTTATTTCTAGTTCTCAGCCTTCTTCGAACTTTTAGTTGGAGTCCAAGTCAATATATAGTTTGGTTGAGCCTGCTAAGCCTAGTTCTACTAAGTAGTCATGATATTCTTATTCTTCCTTCGATTGAAATTCTATTATTATTATTATACTGAGGTGCTTAATGATTCAATCAAGCTTCCCTACTCATATGAGATCTCCGGAACGAAGGGCTTCGTAGACTGCCCTGGGCCCCTGTTTATACCATTAAATAATAGTAGACTGCTCCGTACCCCCGACCCACATAAAGAAGTGTCTCCCCTACTAGCTCACTTGAGAAATCAACCTACTAGGTCGAGATCGGTCTTATAGATACATAAAAGCCTATTACTTCGGGAGCGAGATATCACTGATTCGGTACACTCTCTCATGAGATCACTCAATGGTCGAGAGAGGGCAGGACTAATGCTCGGTCGGTACCTCGGGATGTCTTCGAAGACTGACTCAATTGCTTAGAACTCACTCACCAGGTACACTAGCTGAGAAGAGAAGATCAGGCCCCGTCATAAGAAAGGAGATAGTTGGGCTTGGTCGGAGTTCGTAACTCGTTCGGGTTAGGATTCAACAACTGCCTGCCCAGTGCACCAGTGCATAAAGAGGTGTCTCACTCGACAAGAAGAAGGAATAAGGATAAGAATGTTTAAGATAGAATGAGATAAGGAATAAGGATGGACTCGCATTCGTTGATTCATATACTCACTGACTCACTTGCTCGGTACCTAAGTACATAATGGACTCTCATTCGCTCGGTAGAGGAGATCCGGTCAGAGATAAGAGAGAGGCCTCGATGTCCGGAAATGAAGGCAAGGGCAAGGATGCCGAGTCCAGGTTAATATGATGATGAACGGTACATGCTTAGTTCATTGGATTAACTACTAAGGCATTGGTACCTTCGGATCAGTTAACAGAGCATTTTCACTTTCATCATCACAAGCAAAAGCTCTTGCTTCCGAATGAACATTTACTAATTTCTCAGGAACAACATCTACAGATGCAGGATTAAACTAGAAAATAAAATCTCTGGTTCAGCAGACCGTGTTGATGGCCTGGCTAGCACAGACTATGTTGTTGGTCCGGGCATAGGCTCAAGAGAGGGATACCCGGGCTCAGCAGCTTTACTATATTTTTGTTTTCTAGGAGAGAATAAGTTCAGAAGGGACAATCAATCCCGTGGGTACCAGTTCAGTAGGGACAGGTCCAGACTAACGGACAATGGACTAACGCCTTTGAATTTGTTGTTGTTCAGTGTGTAGTACCTACTATTAGACATTGAGTATCGAGAAAGGAATGCATTGGATAATGCCCAGGGTACGCTCTTATTCGAGACGAGAATAAGCTTTAACCAACTCGGCCGACCTCCCTCTCCCCAGGCAAGTGGTTTGTTGAGCCTGCGTTCCGACTCCCCTCCCGACGGAAGTACCGAAAGGGTACCGAGCCCTGCTTAAACTCTTTTGTCTTTACTTGGGTTGGGTCCTCGCCTCGTATTAGGTACCACATGAGCTACTCATTCACGTGTACTGGTTGGTCTTCTCATCAGGGGAATATCATCACTTGTGTCTCGTTGTCTGTGCGTCAGTCGTCCATATGGCTCTCACTCATCGGGGTATTATTATATAATAAGGTATGAAATTCCTCGACCTCGTAACCTCGGCCGAGTCCCTCGACCTCGTAACCTCAGTCGAGTCCCTCCGGGCCTCACCTTTTTAGGGAAGGTGAGCAATAAATCCCTCTCCTTTAGTCGAGAGTTTGGCAAGCTCACCCTACTGGGCCTCACCATATGAATAGTGAGTCCCTACCGAGCCTCGACCTCGTAACCTCGGCCGAGTCCCTACCGGGCCTTGCCCGATGCGGACAAGCTACTTCGTTCATTGTTTATTTATTTATTTATATTTGGCTTGTTCGGTATGCTGTAAAATAATGGATAGAATGAGACTCAAAGGAAGCGTAATGAGACTCAAAGGAAGCGTTTGACTCATATGAATAATATGACTTAGAAAGCACATAACAAAGAGCAAGCCCATACTCGAGACCACTAGGCATACTATCTATACCTGGTTCAGCTGGTTTAGAATAAACAACTATTCTTGCTGGTTCAGGACGAAGGGAAGAACGAGATGTGCCGGCCCTACTTCAAAGCATGATGGCAGGTGGTGGCTTACGCCTTTGGAATGACTTCTCGATTCCTTGGCCTAAGCCCTTGATTGAGTCTCTTGAGCCCTACCCTCGGATTGACTTATTTATTCAAATGAAAATGAAATGGAAATGAAGGCACAAGTACGCCCGAGTGAGTCAAGACAAGCACAATACCGAGTTGAGAGCTGGACCGGGGGTGATATAAAGATACTGAGCTTCAAAGTGGGAAAGACCACCAAGGTGTACTCAACCAGGCACTACGAAGAGAGGGTAGTCCATTAGACATGCATGTGCTTAAGCTTCTGAGCATTAGTATTCCGTGCTAGTTCCGGGACCAAGATCTTCTTGTTATTAGCCATCGGTAGTATTCAATTATCGTTCGTAGTAGGCCAAAGGTGATATTTTTCCTTCTGAGGAGGCCGGAACAGGAAGATATGTTTAGGGTCAGCCGGATCGATAGTCTCTATTCTTCGTTGCTTTGGGCCAGTCGCTTCCCCTTGCTTCGAGACAAGACTAGTAGGAATTGTTCTTTGTCCAGAACCAGGTCTTGCTTCTAAGCCTAAGTTAGCCTTTCCTTCCAAGCTGGGAGATCCATCTCGATTGGATGCTGGAAGGGGGGAATCAAGATCGGTAAGACCAGTACGATCTGTTGTCATTTATGAACCAAGGCCAGTTGTTTTTATTGTTGTTCATTCCGAGCCTAAGTGGCTGTCTCTATCAATCAAAGTGGAAAGTCGAGAGTGAGCAGTCAATGCATAGAGAGTAAATTTCAATTGCATGGGGGTATTTCTCATTATAAGAGGCTTTCAAGGGCAAAGTAAATGTTTAGGGTAGGTCAACCCTTAGTCATTAAAGTCCGGAGTCCGGGAACAACAAGGCTTATAGGCCCGATACTGGTTGTTTTAGTCAAGCTAGTAAAGAAGTCAATCTTCTCTTCGATAGGGTATAGGCTGGGAGGTCTCAATATTCATTACGAGCCTATGTTCTAAGGTCAGGTACCTATCCTTCTTTTGAACCAAGATGATCACCACCAATTTGATCGTTGTCGTTCGTTCGGAACTAGCAGGGCTGTTCATTTCGAACCAGGAGCCAAAAACTCATCAGTCGTTTAAGTAGGAATCGAAGTCAATGCAAGTTTAGTCCAAGGGGAGAACTCATTTCATCCTTAAGCTTGGAGGGATGGAAGTCATTTCAATCTAAAGATGTATAAGCCCGACTCTTCAACTGAGTCAGGAATGGGACCAAGACCAAAATCCTTTGAGTCTCAGTCTTCTTTTGTTCATGATTCACCAGGACGTTCTGAGTCAATAGGACTTGCTCTTCGATCTGAGAGATTTGCCTTTCCTTTTGAGGCTGGGGTTGATGTTCTTTCATCCTAAACCAATAGAAGAACTCATTCCCTAACCAGAGGACAACCGAGGTGTTCGGAGGGCCTAGGCCAGGCATTGATCTTCGTCCTGCATCTGATTGAGATCCTGAAAAGGGAAACAAGTCATTAGGTAGTGGAAACCACCGGTAAACAAATGATGAGGTTTTTAAGCCTATAAATCATCTAAGTCAGTAGCAGTTGGGAAGTTCTCAAAGGAGACAGAGTCAACAAGTATCGATCTTTCTTCTTAGCCAACAGGATGATCTGCTGTTTGGATGATGATCTACGTCTACATCTACATCTACATCTGAGGCAGGATACTTTGTTGAGCCCTGATCAGTATGCTTTTAAGTCAATGTCCAAGCCTATGCTGTTTCCAAGTCAAGATGATCACCCAAATCAGTATCACCAACGGTTGCTCTTGTCCTTCCTTCTCCTTCTAAACCAGGCATTTATGTTCATCTAAACCAAGGTCAGTAACCGAATCTTTTGCTGAGTAAGTACTGAGGCCAGAAGTTCATGCTCTTTGTTTCGAGCCCATTTCTGCCTAGGGTTCAGACCGATGGGATGCTCTACTTGTTCTACTTCCAAGCTTGATTCTTCTTTCGGTACCGTGCTTCTCGGTCTGTTCCAGTTCTTCCTTCAACCAAGCCTGACTCGAACTCTAAGTCAACATTTCTCTCGAACTCTAAGTCAACATTTCTTGTTGGGCGTTCCCTCTGCCGGTTCCAAGGTCGCGGTACTTGCTATGGACGTTCTCTTTGAACATCTAGGCCTCTTTCCGGGTATTTCTCTGGGCCTTATGTGTCAGCTGGACTAGTTCTTCTTTCTGCCAAGCCAGTATCATCTTATTTTTATGCTTCTCTAGGATCCAAAGCCATCCTGTGATTATGAGTCAATAACCGGGACTACTATGAAGACTAGAAAGAGGATCAATACCAGCCAAACTCACTTCTAGTTATTAGAAAATGTGGTTATAAGGTAAGACATGATGACCGGTATCAGGATCTGCCTTTGGGTCGGAGTCAACAAGATGTTCCGAGGCAACGAAGGGACCATTATTCTGAGGTAGGGGCCATTGTTTATTCCGAGCCTTGTTGATCAACTAGTTCTTTTGAGCATTGATCTGTTGGTTATAAGCCTTGTTCTGATTCATCTCATTATGATTTGTTGGTTATCACTGAGCCAATACTTCTCTTTTCTCTGAGCCAGGAATTGATCAACGTTCTGTGCCTGTTCCTAGATTGGTATTTTAGTCTGTTTCTTGGTTGGTATTTTGATGTTCTTGAAAGCCTGCTTGGAGAGTTCTTTCTGTGCCTCTTTCTTATCGTTGTTTTGAAGCAAGGTAACAGGATTCTTACCCTTCCTCTTATTCACTCTTATTTCATTAATGAAAGAATACCGGAAGGAGGTAATAACTAACCAGACTAACACTCATTGAATTGAGGAGGTACTGACCGGGGGCTTATAATGACAGATGTATCAAACCAGGCTTGGTTGGATTTCAGTGCAAGTGTTCTATATGACTTGTTTCAGTACAGGTGTTATTTATGACCTGAAGGAGATGGAGGCACAACTGAGAAAGCAAGGCGAGAGACAGCGACTGATGCTCTTTCCCCTGAGACCGGAACGAGACTAGACTGATGAATGAGGCAGGCGAGTCGAAGACTCAATGAAAGGGGGAGAGTCAATGCAGAGTCTTTATCTATCTACTAGGATTGAAACTATCAAGCCAAGGGTTTAAGGGGTTTAGGTCTCAATCCGGATTCGATCTTTGTTATGAATCACTTCCAAGGCCGATATTTCCTCTTTCTCCTGTTCCGGTATATCATGAGCCTGTTCCCGAGTCTCGCTTTTGACTCTCCCAAGTCAGTACGTTTAGAACCAGATTGTTCTCTTTCCGAGATTATGTATGAACCAGAAATGGACCTCACGGGGACCAAGAATTAACGAACTAGCATCATGCTTTGTTTAGTCAATAGTAGTTTTGATTGAGCCCGACATCGATCTTCGTGCTAACCAGATCTTTCCTCGGACCATGGCTTGCTCTGCCCGATCTTCCTTCATTGATTCTGTGCTAGCTGGACCAACAGTAAGTAGATTATGATGAGTCCACAAGGCCAGTATTAGTATATTCTTTTTAGGCAAGACCCGCACCTTGCAAGACCAACATCTCTCTCGTTCTCCTGATCCGTTTGAATTTGCTTGGATAGACCCAAGCAACCCAAGCAAGACCGTAGGATGCAGCTCAACCCGTCCATAAGCATACCCATCCTTTTCTTTCCTTAAAGAGCGAACTGAGTTCTCATTGACTAGCCAAGTTTCCGCCTTCCCTGCTATCTATTTCCTTGGCCCGCGTTCGTGAATATTAATGCTTTCCCCTAATGAATCATAGGCTAGGGACATGACCCCTAACGAATCATAGGCTAGGGCACTGCCCTGACCTTCCTTGCCCTTACCGGAGCTCCTACTTCGGTTTTCTGTTTCTGGCATGAGAATGCTCTTTGGCACTCCTTCCTACGCTCATGGACAGTAAAGGGGTGGGCTAGCTCACTCTACTATAACTACCTTACTTATCTATTCCAGGTAGGCAGCATGCATGAAGTAAGAAGCTAGTAACTAAGGCTTAGTAGTTAGGTCCTGAACCAGCCAGTAAGGTCCTGATCTTACCGGGTTAATTATAAGGGGGGAAAACCTTCCTTCCTTCTCACAAATATTGTATTGGTGGCGGACGACGTATAAAGAATGGCAATGGCATCTTACTTACTATAGGTAGGTAGGTAGGCGTAGATTATAATTCCTTTATTTTCTGGCGGGTTACCACTTTATTATTATTACGACTACCCCACTCTCATGCTAAAGAGGGAGGGGCCACTGCATGCAGAGTGGAGCTATCCCACACCTCTACCGGAAGAGGGTATGCATGCTCATAAGTAAACAAGCCCTATGTGTGTGTGCGCTATCGGCAGGTAGAGGAATGCCACTGCACACGAATGAATGTGAGGTGGAGCAAAGACTCAAGTAAGAAGTTAGCTAATGAGGAAGAAGTCTATCTAACGAGCTCCCTCCGCTACTCACAATAGCTATAGATAAGGGCTAATCCACCGCTAGTTAATAGCCAGTGCACAGACTACCTGCGATTCAGTGGGAACTCAGGAGCAAAGAATTAAGTTAGGAATAAACAAAACTAGTTAGGAATAAGTGCACAGGCTAATGCAATAGCTAGTGAAGGGCACAAGCGAATGGCACCACCCACTAAAGCAAGGAATGAAACTCCCTTTTACTTGAACGTCGAAGGTCCCTAACGAGCCACTTATAACGAACGAATGAACTACACCTCTAACTAACGAGGATGGCGCTACTGAGGAGTGCAGTGAGGGAGTTCTAATCACCACTAGCTAGCTTTATTACTAGCGAGGACCTAAACCTCCCTCTAATCCACTAAATAATGAATGAACAAGGCCTATAGATAGAGGGTATATTAGCCGCCCATATATTTTCCCTAGTTAATATTGAGTGTGTGTGGAAGAAAGAAGTTAACTAACAACGCGGATCTCTACTGAGCTCTCTCTGACCACTAACGAATGACTGCTATCGACAGAGGCTACTGACAGGCAGATAGTAAGGAAGAAGAGGTATGGCACTAGGATATTTAGACTTTACTCCAATACCTTTACCTTATAAATTCTTCTTTATTGAGACCACTATGAACTTATGGTACCCCTGTATTACCTATTTGTACGACCGAGCCAATACGATTATACTCTGAATCAATGAAAAAAAATCTACTGCAAGAAATAGAAGACCGACCCACCTCACTGAGGCAGGCAGCTAATGGGGGAGGCCTCGAACCCTTAAACTCCTAGTGGAAGTTTTCGCCCATCTTACTATGCGAGCTGAATAACTGCACCCAAGGGGACCTTTGTATCTATTATATCTATGATTGAGGCCTTATGCAGATTCCATACAGGGGGGCGTTGAGGAATTGCACTGCAGATCACTCCTGAGCAAGAGGAAATCCCCTAAATCCCCCTTAGCAAATCTGTCCAAAGAATTAGAATTCTATAGTCCCTAAAAAGCTTTCCTGCAATAGAATAGGCCCGTCAAAGCTGTAATGCAATTGCCCGGTGATACGCGGGTTGAACCAAACTTTCCTACCTTGACTGATTCTAAACTGAACCATGAGTCCCTCCCTTATGGTGGGAATAAGCACTTAAAGCAATCTCACCCACCAAGCAATCGAAAGAACCATCGCTCAAGCAATCTCACCGCCCACTAATGCTTCTCTCAATAGCTCCCCCTCCCACGAATGATATCCTTCCTACTGCCCTCCGTTCACTAATGCTTCTCCCGCCAAGCTATCCTTCTGCTAGCTGCTTTTGAACCACTCATGCTGCTACTCCCACTAATGCTATCCACTGCCTACCTCTTTATAAAAATAAAATAACTAGCTCACCGAATATAGGTCTTCGACCCTTACAACTAATTACACCATATAAACAATCTTCCTACTTATATGAACTGATTCTCAAACTGACCTGTAAAGCAGTGGAAATAGAAAGATAGTATATACACTTTATTTTGACATTTATTACTGTAAAATGGGTCACAGTGGAAGACACCTTGAAAGCACCTTCTCGCGCTTTATTTGATATAAATTCATTCAATAAATATATCCCTTTTACCTATTCCTAGGGCTCTTTCTCTCTAGTTGGAAGACTTGCTTGGGTGAGGCATGCTCATAAGTAGCTCTCTCTCTTACATGCTCGTAAGACCAAATATATACTAGCACCTGACCTTACTGAATATCATGTATTCCTTACCTTTACCTTAGGGTACACAAATTACCTCATTTTCCGTCGAAAGCGTATACGCTAGGTAGGCAAATTTGTGTAACGCCTCTCCCAGGGTGGTCAGCCAGCTGGACACAAAACCAGCCATTGAAGTTCCTGTCAGTTAGTTAGTCAGCCATTTCAGTGGGCTCCGCTCCTGCCAGCCATTCATTCCAATGCCCATTCCAGCCACCCATTGTTAGAAAGCCAGACAGCTAGCTAGACAGCTAGCCAGACAGACAGTCAGACAAAGCCAACTAGCCAGACATTAATTGCCAGCCATTGTGACTTATTTGGTGAGGGTGAGGGTGAAAACGTGAAACTAATCATAGGGGCCATCGACCTAGTGAAACCAAAAGCGAGGGATTTATAACTCTTTGATAGAAGGAAATGTATCAAGATTCGTAAATCGGTTCAATGGTCGACCCTTTGTATGCCCTCCTTGGCTTTGCCTTATAGATTCAATTATTGATAAGCACCTATTGTGATCCAATGAATAACCAAATTGATCATCCAAGCTTCTCTCTTATGTTCATGTTACTACTATGGGTTTAGCCAAAGGCGTCAGCACCAACAAGAGCAAAGTAAGTAGCACATTCTTGTGCTTCACCATAGGATCCGGTTCCGGGACCAGAAGCAAAGGCACCTAAGACAGTTGCAGGAAAAGCAAAGGAACAAACAGTTGTTTCTGTAGATGAAGCGTAAGAGGCAGCAACACCTATTGAACCATATCTAGCTATAGATATAGGTGCAGAGTAAGAAGCAGTGGTTTCACCCGCCCGCAGAGGCAAAGGCATGGGTAAAGGTAGCGACATTCCTTCTAGATCGAGATCTAGCTCTTTCTGTTGTTTCTAACCCAGATGTGGATCCAACAGCAGTGGCTTCGAGTGATTCAGTTCCTTATGACTGTAAGCGTGACCCAGTTTCTGATTTTCGTGATTGAGATAGAGGAGCATATCTACATGCATCCATCGATTATGTTTATTTTGTTAAAGCAGTAGGCGCAATTTCTTAAGCTGTTGATGGAGAAAACGTTTATATGGGTGATTATGGGCAGACTATATAGGCCTTGGCACCTTCCGTCTTTAGATTCGAACAATATTTCTTCCAATCATTCTTCCAATCAGTTGGTTATGCTGTTGATGGAGCAGTTGATTGAGCAGTGCTGGATTCAGTTGTTGACTCAGCAGAAGTAGATCTAACAGCAGGAGAAGTAGCAAGACCAGCACCTGTCGATTATGCCATTGAAGCAGCACCTAGAGCAGTACCTAGAGCAAAGAATATAGAGGCAGGAGCAGCAGTAGATATAGGAGCATCAAAGGGCTGTGACTGGTTTGATATTTGGCTATGCTCGGCTGCTATGACCACCTTTTGGCAATGTGATAGGCTATCGACAATGACCTACCTTCTGTAAATGATCAGCTATGGGCAATGCCCTTCTGTATATGACTGGATATGTATGGGAATATGCCTTGAGGTGCTCTATGAGTATATCTGCTATGATGCTCAAATGGCGAATCAACGTATGTAAGCTTTGTAATTCATTTATTCCATCCATTCGAGGTAGGAACCCTGTGTTCCGTAGCGGTAAGTTAGGGGTATGGGGGAACTTACTCTCTCGGGTAAGGTGTCTCGATAGGGTCCTTAACTTATCAAAGAGCAGCACCGATTGATTTTGAGATTGAAATATTTATTGATTGATTGGATTGATGAGGATTAGGAGCCCTGAAGGCATGGATTAGTTACTCGAGCTACCTTCCCTCCCTCCCATCGTTAACTTGATTGTTTGTTGTTTCCTTCCTCCTTGCTGGCCATCCTAACTTCCTCAACTTAACCGGGCTCTTGGCTGGCCTAATTTTTTTCGTTGACTTCCTCCATGAAAGCATGCTCACTTCCAAATCCCATAACCGAGGGTGAAGAAAGGGCCCACTTTGAATAAAACCCGGTTTCACAAACAAATGCCACAACCCCGGAGCCCAAATCATTTGATTTAGTACAGACAGCTACTTTCATCTATGTATTTATGCATGTACTACGGTTTAGAAGCAAATAATAATAAAATTCATGCCCTTTCGTTTTGATTTTTCGGGCTAATGGGAGAGAGCATCAGGGGATACAAACAACTACCAAACTATTTCTTGTTGGGATCCACTCCTTTAAAGGGTGGGCAAGGTCGGGGCACACTTATTCTTTGAGAGAGACAAGCCCACTCTCATTCATGCATGTTGAGGGACCTAACAACGAAGGAATAAACCAACCTGCATAAAGAGAAATACGCTCAGATTCATAAACCTTTCATGTATGTAATGACCCACCTCTTAAAATATCACTGTGGTCTTCATGTCTTTTGAAGGTCGGGATTTAGTTTACCTGGTTCCACGCACATAGGCATAAAAATTTCACAGGGATACTAGTACTCATTATATAACATTATAGTACCCACCATGAGATGTTAGAAAGCAAGATCTGGATCAAGATGCAGAACCATTGCTATAGCTAGTTGGAGATTCTGATCGATATCGAGTAGTTCTACCAGCGCCTCGTACAGATACGGATCAGATCCAGAAGTAGATTCACCAGCAACATAAGCGATTGATCTTGTCAAACCCATTTAAGTTGATCCCACGGAGTCATAAAATTGAATATAACCTTTCCCGTAGTTCCAACCAGTTTCTCATATGCCACTACAGTTCTACTTGTAGATACTAACTCTTTGACAAAAAATATAAGGTGTGTGTCAATGTATGCACCTAGTATTGGATTGGAACACCCTGAGCCATCCAATGCACCTCAAAATGGTCCACATGTCTGAGTAGGTAAAAAGTACTGCAGAACCACAAATACAGGTTAGCAAGGTTGGAATTGGCATTTCTTTTTATAACTCCAATATATGGTAGAAAGGGGGTATGTATAAGCTTTGTTGTGTCCTCCCAAGAATGCAATGTGCTCTTATGTGTTTCCTCCACCCTCTCACAGGGGTCTCTACCAAAGTGAGATCCAATGCTGCTAATATCCTTTACTCTACCACAATTTGCTCCATCACTTGTTCCACAAAATTGATAATGTCAATGATTTGTCCCCCACGAAAGGAGGAAAGACGAGGGAAAGACGCTACTCCAATTCACAATGAAGGGATTGGATCTTTCTTAGCCGCCACGTACCCTTATGTATGGATCCAACTCTGCCGATGGTAGTGTAACTTGCTCCGATGTTATCTCTTGCGACCTTTGCTGCAGGGTCTAAATATGGATATGGAAATGGCTTTGCCCATGCCTTTGAAACTTGATCAACTCGATCAATTGGGATATGCAAGAGGATCTGAAACTAGCTCTGATGCTGGGTGATCAACTGCCTTTGGTGCCTATACCTCTGTCTCCTTTCTACTTGGAAAATAATTTTCAATCCTTTATACAATGATACTAGTTGATAAACTTTATTATCCTCTTGATCCACCAGTTGGAGATCCTGCAGCATCGCCTTTTGTTCCAAGAAGTGATGATCCAGCATTAGCTAATGTTCTCATAACATAAGTAGTAATGTGATAGAAAATATTTGGGAGTATGATCAATGGTTTTGGAATCTAATGAGCCACTTCAGTTACACCATCCAGTAGGTGTAGCACAAGGAATGGTTTATTGGTGGGCCATTACCTCACCTATAGATACCATTGTTGCAACGACAATTGTTGATGTAGTTAGAAGTTTTAGAGTTTGCAATGTGGTTGGAGTCCATCAGTGGATTGGTTGATCATCTATTCCAAGATTGGCTTCAAGATTGGTGTAGTTCTAGTATAAGCTAACAACCCTTATATAAATAGAAAAGGGGAATAAATAGATGCATCACATTCTGTGCCTCCATCATGAAATGCGTAATTACGTATATAAATATAGCACATTCTCTTCTATATGATCCTCTGGCACTTCAATCTGAAAGGAGCGCCTTCTTTTTTGTTTTACCGGGTGGTCTTCCTTCCCCTTCCAATTATATATGCAAGCGGACCTGAAATAAAGAATAAATAAGACTTTGACCTTGCTGCCTTTGATCCAGCAGCCAAGGATGCACTTTAATTAGGCTTTTTCACTCGTTAGGTAACAACATTAACTCCCTCTCCTCGTATGGTGGGTGTCGACTTGGTTAACATCATCTCGCCCGTATGGTAGAAACTAGGAATGTGTGTGATGGGGGTGATCATCTATCATCTCTTGGATATCTATCTTGTGATGGGGGACTACTCAATCTCTCTCCCATATCATTCGTGCCGACATGGATGCAAAGGCTTATTCTTAGTAGAAATTGGAAAACTAGGATAGGACATCACATTATTAACCCATGGCGGGGTAGTGTATACCAAAACACTGGAACAAAGCAAAGGGGAAACATGGTCAACCGAATGATGAGAAGCATTGGTAAATGCAAGCTGATCAATTGTGACAATGATTCCATTGTAAGGAAAATTCATCACACAAAAGAACGTAGACACGATAACATTCATAGCATATACATAATTATAATAAGTCTATGAAAGTCCAATGGGGCCTCTATAACTATAACATTGACTATGATAGTCTTTCCACCTAACAAAATAGGCAACTGAGGAAGAATCCCCAAGGGTTCACTAGGTCTTCTATCCAAGGTCAACAACTTATCCACCACCAGTAGCAGTGATAGGTCCAGATTGAGCATTTTATCTTGGGGTGATTCGCTTAACCAGAACCAGTTGATCCAGCAGCAGTATGAACCAATAGAACCAACGGCTGGAACAACGGCATCCGCATCAATGGCAGCAGCATCAATGGATGACACCGATATCATATAAATTACGAGGCCAGAACAAGGTAGGAAGCATAAAAGATAGGTGCCGAGACATCACTTACAGTTACAGATCGATATTTAGTTCCATATCCTGGAGCAGATACTCAAGGGACTGTATATTATGTTGATCCTGATCCAGATTATGATGTTACAAATCGAGACCCAGAAACATGAGTTGATTGTGTAGTTGGTTCTTATCGATGAAGCAGCCAAGGGGGCATATTCTACAGAGCGAGAACGGGTGTACCTTCCATCTCGAGAGACATATTCTGACTTTTGAGATACAGAACCTCCAACTCTCTTTAGGGCTGATGACCACACATTCAGACTGGTGAGCGAGAAACCCCTAAAAGGTTGTTTCCGTGCATTTGAGCACCACTTTAGCCACGCGTGAGGTTAAGTAGCACAACGCAACCCACCCATTTCATCTGATTAATGAATCACTACTCCTATCCTAATAAAGGTCAAAATCACTACTATAAAGAAAGAAAGAAATCCTACTATAAAGTAGATCTAAAAGTAGATATCTGTTTTTCCCTAGCCTTGCTTGAGTAGTGGCCTCTAAGATAAATTTTCACATTATATACATAATTACATATATAACGAATGAATGCATAATTACTGCTATAATTCCTCACCATATGAATAGTGAGTCCCTCCGGGCCTCTCCTTTAGTCGAGAGTTCGACAGGCTCACCCTCACCATATGAATAGTGAGACCCCTAACGGGTCCTACCGAGCCTCTCCTTTAGAGAGAGTTCGATAGGCTCACCCTTGGCGGAGGTTTTGGACATTCTCCCTACGAGATTGGCCATTTGACCGTGGTGGAGGTTCTTCAACCTTGCCCGATGCGGACAAGCGGGTCAACCTCCTCTTCCTTAATCCATATGATTAAGTTGGCATGGATAAACAGTGATAAGAGTCTCGTTTGTGATATAGTGTTATAACCATTAGTTCTATCACACCACTTGTATTTACGTAATAAATATGATTCTAAAATCTCATAGAGCATTCACTGAGCAGAGTTCCATGCTAGTTTACCTAACTAATTGGGTTATATATGTAATGAAAGCAGTAATGATACTAGTATAAGTACCCTATCATAGGTAATCACGTAAACAATGGGATGTATTCATCTATACGCTTTGATTGATCATGTTTGTTCTGTTACCTTATCGTATTATTCATAATATAGACTAATAGGATAGATCTTATCGGTGTCTGTAATTAGTGATATGAGTGTTCAAGATTAACGAATACTGGCCATATTAGGAGAACTAAGCATATCCATAATCTATGTGAATCGTATGCTCTAAGCTTAGTGGTATTGCTTTCTATACATTACCTGTACTTGATAGGTGGTCTTACATACTATTAAACCAATATGATACGCTACATAATTAGGTAATCAAGTCGTATCCATTGTGAACAAGTAACGGTTTGGTCATTACAAGTGGTGAAACTAGTGCAGATGAAACTGATCTCATTGATTATGATTATACTTATATCTCATGTACTGGTATGGGTTTGACTCATAGTATACTTGCTCGAATTGATACGGTGAAGCTAATATGATACGGTGTCTTGTTTACTCTATTCAGCCCATTCGATTAGCTAGTGATAGTGTAGAATGATCAAGTAAGCACATATCTAATTACGAACACTGTTCATAAGATTATGGAAAGTACTCTCTCTACATGTATATGATATAATGTCCTTGTGAGTGTGCAGTCATGCGTTTAAACGGATCATTCCACTTAAAAAGAAAGAGAATACCTCCACCCTCGACGGAACCACAGCCCTAGATACACCCCTCGACCTAGACCCTAGACCGCACCCTTGAAACTTCAACGACTACTCGACGCTTGACCTCCTACTCCAATGATTACTCCAACAACTATGAAAACTTCGACCCTCCCCACCTTGACCCTTACCCCCTACAGAACAGGAGTGACTCAACTTGGCTTGGTTACTCGGATTGTGCTACTCGACTTGGCTCTTGGTTACCGGGTTACTCAACTGGGATACTACGCTTTGATACTAGGCTTGGATACCGAGCTTTGAAAGGATAGGCTTTTCAGAAGAGCTTTTCATACATGGATAGGCGTGTCAATACATCTTTGGGCAATGATTTGCTTTGATAGGCATTGAAGGAAAGGCCTTTCAAGACTCTCTCTCTAGGCAGTATAAGTCTTATGATAGGCTTTTCAGAAGATATGATAGGCTAGATTTCATTGGCGACATTCAAATGTCTTAATAAGGTTAGCTATCATAAACAAGGGCACTAACTGAAGCTCCCTCCCCCACCCAGGTTCCAAGCGTGAACTTGTTGCCTGCTATTGTCGTCCCTAACAGGCCTTCCTTCCTTTCCAGCCGTAGCCACCTATATATCTGCCCCAGGTTCCCTGCGCTACCCTACAACCAGCTGTAGCCTATCTATATCCCCCATGCCACCCACAGTAAGCTAATGAGAAAGGCTTTGTGTGAAGGTCAAAACCTAGATACATTCCTTGTTTGTGGCATGAAGGTCTTTCTTAACGCGGATGGATACATGCAAATCCAAGAAGCTGAGGGTCGGAATCTGTTGAGCGTAGCGAGCGGCCCCCCCTCTAATATAAGTAAACAGAGTGTAAGCCACACTGATGAACTCTTTCCTACACACTGTCCTCTTTCCTCAAGTACACGCGAGCTAGGCATTTTCTATTTCTACGTTGGCTGTAGAGATCAGCGGGCGGAATCAATCGAGGTCTCAATCAGGTCAATATAAGGTCTTCGGTCAGGCAGCAAGGTCTTCGGTCAATTCAAAAGTTCGATGAAGGCAGCGAGGTCTCATTCAGGTCGAAGGTGGCAAGGTCAAGTAGGTAGAGATAAGATATCAGGAGGTAGAGATCTCAGGCAAGCATCAAGAGATATCGATCAGCAAGCAGGTAGGTTTCGATTATACTTTTTCTTCCGTAGATTCTCAAGATAGGGAGATATAAGTAAGCTTTAGGGGAGATTGTCATGACCTAATATCGTATACAAAGAGATATCGAATTATAGCAGTAATTATGAATTCATTCATTATATATGTAATTACACTAAGGTAAGGATTCGTTAGAAAGAAGGTCTGGTTATGTCTGCCAGCCTGTTTATCTGTTTGCTTGCCTCTATTTGCCTGCTTGACTTACTACCTCATAACGCCACCTCTTCTTCCTTGCCCTCCTCAACCTCGTAACCTCGGCCGAGTCGATGGCAGCTTTTGAGTCAAGCGTGCGTTAGCACCCTTCAGGCCTATTGTCGAGCAAGCAATCCTTCCATCCAAAGACAGACAGGAGGGGGATGCTGAAGCGCTTTGGGGTTACACCGCTTAGAAGGGAATGTTAAAACACTACCAGGAGAAGACTTATAAGGGGATGGAAACACGCGAAGGGGGATTGGAACCGCTTAGATGGTCAGGTTGAGGTGCACGCTAAATATCGGGCATGTTCACACGCTTTAGAATAAGTTCAACCCTTCCCAGGATAATACTTAGAGGGGCATGTTGAGGTGCACACATCCAAATACTGACTTAGAAGGGGATGTTAAAGCGCTCCCATCCAACCATCCACATGAATACAAAGCCTACCTATTTGGGTGGTCAATCCTATTTATTAACCCGGCTATGTGGGGTGGGAAATGCAGTACTAGAAGGTGGCGTCTGGTAAGTAGCTGGTAATTAATATTTACTGAACTTGGCCTTCACAAACTGGGAAATTAAGTGCTATAAGGTGGCATATGGGGGTAGTGATAGGGATAGAACGTTGTCGAAGTAAATGTGGGAATTTTCCTAATAAAAGGTATTTATTGCTCGTCCTTCATAGGGCGAGGTGGCCTGCCCACTTCAATGGCCCAATAGATTGGAAATTCAGTAAGAAAAGGTAGCATATAGGGTGGAAAATCTAGTCAATTCACCTAGCCACATGGGGAAATGGAATAAGTACAGAACAAGTAAGGTAGGGGGTGGTTCGTGTTCTACTCATAAGTAATGATTCTCCGGGCGCTAGCCCGGGCCAGCAAAGTGTATAAAGCCTAGGTGTTATAAGATAATAAAGAAAACTACTATAGTTCGGTTCATCTCTAGTTGAATAGCATATCGAGGGGGGTCTATCTTCACAGTGTATCGTGTGCTCCAGAGGGAGTGTGCATGGTCAATTCAAAGCTCTCGGTAGGGTGGTAATAGGATCAATGAGAAGCTCTCGGTAGGGTGGTAAGCAGTATAAAAGCTAAGTTCACATATTCTGATAAGAGCTCGTGTTTCAGAAGGAGTTATAAACAGTGGCGGTTCCGTTCTTCACACGATGGAGTTATTAACATTCTCTGGCTGGCGTTGGAGTTATGACCATGAGGCGTTAAGGCTATGGCGGTTGCATTCTTCACTGTGGAAGCATTTGGTTCAATCAGTGGGTAAGCTGGGTTCGTTCGGTGGGGTGTGGCTTGTTTTATAATCTCGTAAGTAATTCTTGGTATCCGGGCGATTAGCCCGGGCCAGTTCCTTCTCAAAAGCCTGGGTGTTATAAGATAATAAAGAAAGCTCCTAGTGTTATGTCAAAGCTATAGGTTCATAGCATCTGGAGGGGTATATCTTCTCAGTGTTCTGTGTCATTAGAGGGCGTATCCATGTACAATTCCAAGCTACTCCAGGTAGGGCGGTAAGTTCATCAATTGAAAGCTCGAGGCCCGGTAGGGTGAAGTAATGAACTCTTGACTAAAGGCCGCCATCGACTCACTATTCATATGGTGAGGTGTTCTCCAAGTATAGTGGTAAGTGTCTAGCTAAGTTTCTCATTTACTTCGCTAGGATTTCGTGACTAAGGCGGTAAGGTTCAAGTGGTGGGTTAATCAGCTGGGAGAGTGCATGTTTTTCCCATTTCTCTGTCCGCTCCTACCTGTCTGTGTCGCACAACCTTTGTCCTTTGGGTTGGTTTATTCATAACTATATTCGGTTCTAATATCCGGGAAGATAAGAAAGTCTATTTTGTCAGGTAAGGTTTCAGTCAAATGCGAGTAAGCAAAGGTTCTCTGGGCGATAGCCCGGTCAAGCAGAGTCTATCATTAATCGATGGTATAATTAAGTAAGTAAAGCTAAGTGTGCGAGGTTCCTATCTAGGTAATAATAATTCCAGGGTGTATAACTCTTAAGTGCTCCGTGTTTTAAGATTCCAGGGTGTTTCCATTGCCATATCTGTCTTCTCCTTCTAGCGTGTTCAAAAGCCCTCTCTTAAGGGTGTTTCCATTGCCATTCCATAATCCAGGTAGGGTGGTAATTGATTCTAAAGAAAAGTTCAATAAATAAATCCCTAGGTGATAAGAGTTATCCATTCAGTTGGTAATCTATCAGGTTCTGGCGGTAAGTTCATCTGTTGGGTAGAAAGCATTCGGTTCCATCTCTCAGTGCGCTCCCACGATCCATCGATCCATCGATCCATCCTCTCCTGCGTGGACCTCCCCAGTCCCTGTCAATTAAGTAATCGGATTGGAGCGGTTCCAGGTTATAAAGAACAAGGTTATATACAGGTAAGATTCTCGGGTCGATATCTGAAGCGAGAAGCAAGATGAAATATATTCATCTTATAAAGAATATATAGGTGAGATATCATCTTCGGATCTCTCTACAGGTCAGTAATTGATTCTTCCCTTGCCAATATCGGGGTCTAGGGTGCCATTATGTGTTTCCACGGTAATATAAGGTTAGTATCTTCAGGTAGGGATTCCACCCAATGCAAGCCATTCAAGCAATGCCAAGCGGGGAAAGCATAATATAATATATATAATCATAGCGGTATAATAAGATATAAAAAAGATAGCTCTACGGTGATCCTCAACTCAATTCAATCCATCCCTCTGGCTAACTTGTCAAACACGCACCCACCCGGTACGGTAAAGTAATTCCCCGATCTTCAACGTGGACCTCAAAATATCCATCTCTGTATTCTCCAAGTAGGGTGGTAAGTCAAAAGCTAAGTGAATTCAATCAATAAGCTAGGTGTTTTCCATTCAGTAAGTGTTAAGGTTCAGGCGGGTAATAAGTTGGGTATAAAGCCAGTTGTGAAATCAGTCTATGTCTCTATCTGGTTGGGGTGTTCATAACTATGTTCCGGTCTAATATGCGGTAAGAAGTGTAAGTAGGGTTGGGCAGTAAAGTCTTCGTTCTCTGTGTTCTAATATCGTAAGTAATGTTTCTGCTAAGTAAGGTTCATAGATAGTTCCAGGGTGAAGCAATGTGCGAGGATAGGAGTGTTAACGCTAACCATTCATATGGTTAGGAGCAACTCTCTTTTGGGGGAGGGGCCCCAAAAGAGAGGAAATTAAAGAACTAAAGGCCACAATCATTTCTATATCAAAAGTGTGGGGTGTAATCATATCTCAAGGTTGTTCCATTCAAGAAATTCCCTTATCCGTCTTCTCCTAGGAGCGGTGGGGAAGGTTTGTTTTCCATCGCAAGGTTCTCGAGAGGTCGCAATATATCTAAGGATATCTTCATTTCAAAAAGTTCAGTAGGTAAGGAACGAAGTAGCTTGTCTGCATCGGGCAAGGGTCTCGTCTCTAGCAGTTCCAGGTTTTAAGGAAGGTTCTATCCAGGGTCTAAAGATTAAGCGATCCTTCATAACTCAAAATATCTTCTCCCCTCGAGGATTGGGGTGGGTGGGTAAATAGTGGTCGAGCCTGCTTGCGCATCCTCACCATATGAATAGTGAGCCCCTAACCAGACGTTGGTCGAGTGATTTCATTCCTCACCATATGAATAGTGAGTCCCTACCGGGCCTTGTCCGATTATAGACAAGTGATTTCATTCCCGGCTTCGCGTGGCCGAATGGATAAGCCCCCCTCCCGTGGGTACTCTTTCCGGGGGCAGGTTGGTTGCCACTATTTTATTCGCTGCGGAAGTGCGGAAGTGATCATATTCTTATCCTTTATTATCCGCATCTAACGAAATAATACTCTATCTAAATACATACTCTATCTAACCCCGAGGAAGCATGTCTCGTGAGGGTCACCTAAGCGCAACGCTGTACTACGCGGCTCTCCTATAAAGACTTGCCCACCTATAGATAGATTAATATTTGGACCAAATAGAATAATCTATTTTGAAGCAGGAAGCATATTCATTATCTTCTATAGAAGAGTATCACCTTTGTCCCTGCTTTCCAAAGTATGTCTTTGCTTGTCCCACTGAAGAGAGAAAGGCTTGTCCCAGGTTGCCTATGCTTTCCTTTGAGGGCACTATCGGAATATTTCCTTGTTAAATGCCCTTACCTTCCCCTTACCTTAGGAATAACGGTTCATGAGGATCTCCCACCCACCCGCTCAGATGGAGGCACAGTTCAATTCCCTTACCTTATAGCTAGTATTAGGATTAGCACTATAGTGACCTTATAGCTACGATTGTGGACCTTTTTTTCGCTGTTGCTGGTCCTAGCTAAGGATTTCTTCTTTCCTGGTTGGGAGAGAAGTAGATAAGCTCTCCTTAGGGCTATCCTTTATACTATATAAATATATACTATACTATACTATAGTATATATTTATAGTATAGTATGTTAGTAAGTCTGCCTCTGCCTCTGTATCCAAGTATAGATACCATTTATGAGTCCCGATAACTAATGAGTTTGAGGCTCGGTAACTAATGATAACTAATGAGGAGGGTTGGTTGCTGAGCTATACTATAAAGGCAACCTTATTAGTCTTAGTGTCTCTCGCTAAGGCTTGCTTAAGTCAATGTCTAAAGCTCAAAGTAGGGAGGCATAACGGTAGCTAAGGCTTGGCTCATCGTATGAGATGAAGGCTAAGGCTTCCTTGGCGCCTGGGCATATCTATAATCTATATTTATGTAGTCTCTATGTAGATGGGTCATATCAAGGGGTAGGCATCGTAATGCCATATATAAAGAAAGCTATGGTGAATTTTAGCGATGTGCTTGAGCAGATCTAATCTATACTATAGGTCACGTTACCTTTTCTATACTATACTATCTATTACTGGGCATAACTCTCTATTTTATAAATGACGGTTGTCTGAATAGAAAAGAGAAAGTTCTAACCTTTATAAGTACAACAGCCTCCCTCCCCCTATCACCCAACCTCTCCCTCTCCCCTATCACCCAACCTCTCCCTCTCCCCTATCTCCCTACACAGACTGGACCCCTATCTACCTACACAGACCTTTCCCCCCTCTCTCCCTACACAGACCGGCCCCTTCAATTCATAAATGGAAGCTGTCACTTCCGGATTCATGGAAATTCATGACGAAATGACATATATAGTAGTCGGTCTGCCTCCCCCTCAAACCAAACCTCTCCCCTCGGGGATTGGGGTGGGTGGGTAAATAGTGGTCGAGTCTGCCATCGTTGGTCGAGCGATGCAACATCTATAACTTGTATTGTTATCTCCCTCACCATATGAATAGTGAGTCCCTCACCATATGAATAGTGAGCCCCTCACCATATGAATAGTGAGCCCCTACCAGGCCTACCGGGCCTTGCTCTCTCAACATTGATTGAGTTCAACCAATAGAGATATTCATCTACTGCTTGCTCCTTCTCCCCTGACCTGCATCTACTGCTTGCTACTTGTCCCCTGACCTTAAAGGCCATTTCCGTGGATAAGAAAGTATCGCTACTTTAGACAATCGAATATAAATAGATTAATAAAAGTAATATAGGTAAGAAATAAGTCCTTCAAAGCCCATTTCTGTGAATAGCATAATTACATATATAATATCTCTCATGAATGATTGGAATCACTGGTCGAAATGAACCAAATTGATCTCTCAAAATTGCATAATTACATATATAATAGCAGCATTCACTCTCTATCGATCGAATCAGGTCTTACACATATCTAATTCATTCACGCATAATTACATATATAATGAATCGCAGTCTCTGATAGATCAATTGGAAGTGTCCGATAGATAACTACAAATGTTTATCAAACATGGGAAGGGATATCGCAACGGTACTTTCATTCATTGTTTTAATTCCCATTCGCATTAGAATTCCCTCGCCTTAAGCGTAGGTACCATTGTTGCTCGACATCGTCAGATCCTCTACCCCAAAACTATGGATAATGGGTAAAGGAACCTCCATTTGTTCCCACCATACTAACTAATAGAGAACCTATTCAAATAAATCCTGCATGCCCAGGTTGTACTATAGGTCCTAGGGTTCCGGCTGAACTACCACTGCTTTGAATACCACTAGGTTGTACTGAACCACTTCCACTTCCTTCTATAACGTAACATAATAGGTAAATAATAGTGTAAAACATCATAGTGATGAATGAATATGACCAGATATTATATACATAATATCTTAGATAGTAATATGACCAGACCGCGTCACATAGTAATGTAGGTGAATTGCATAAAGTCAGTCATTGAAGGTCATTGGCGCATAAAGGTCCTAAGTCATTGAAGGATAACCAGCCACGGTTTATTGAGGCCACGGGTTTATCGATAAACTGCCCAACTAAGTTGGGTAAGATTGGAAGGAGGGATTCGCCATCTACCAAAACCATCTTCCAAAGAGAGATTCAATCCATCTACCAAAGCCATCTCCATCTACCAAAGAAGTCCAATCTACCACTACCGAATTGACGACGAGATTAGTAAGATTACGATGACTGCTCAATCGTGTGGATGAATGTGGTGGTCATTCATTGAATTAGAACTAGGACTACAACTGGATGTGCGAGAGGGGAATGCAGAACCAAACTGAATACTACTGGGTGTGCGTATGAGAGGGGAAGAAAGCTTCCTCTTTCTATTGTCCAATAATGTGCGAAAGCCATGAAAAATGGTGATGGAACACACACCACATCCGCGTTCACTAGTGCTCTCTATTTAAAGGGTGGTGTTTTTGCCTTAAAGATCTCTGACTAGCTGCCCTATCCATTCATCTCTATTGAATTGATTCACGAGCAGGCACAACACAGAATGGAAGTAGAGTCATATGCAACACCTACTTATATCGGTGGCATTCGTCATCCTTACCCTTCCAGCTAGTCCGGCTTTCCCTGATTACTAGACCCATCTAACTAACTGGTTCTCACCAACTAGCGACATAGATCCCTGCCCACCCACCGTACGCGAACGACGCTTTCCGAATTGACTGATCCGCCTACTCCCCTTAGTGCTTTTTTGGGGAAAGGGTAAGTGCTAGTTGAATGCACATAACATAGCAGGGTTGGAGAATCAGTGGTAGGACACCCCTTTCTGAATGTGCTTTAGATCTGATCAGTTCGTAATAAATAGATCCGGGAAAGAATACTGACTGGGATCGGCCTAATCTACTCATCTACTCATAATGGGTGGTCCTAGTCATACCTAAATGGATAAGTGTTCTATAGTAGTTTCATTAATGGGGATCGTCAGCGAGCCTACTAGTATGGGCCTTTTAGGGATATTTGGTAAACCAGGAAGAGGGAGTGATCTAAGCAAGATGTATCCCCCTCTCTTTGTTGGCCCTTATATCTCTATATCTTACCTATCCCAACAAGCAAGAGGTGGCTGGTCGACACCAATTTCCTTTTTTTCTCAGCCCGTGCCCCCCGGGGCCGGCATTGATTGATCATTCATTTCAAGGGGGGTACTGCGTTAGAGAGCCCACCGCTTCAACTGCAGCACTGCCCGCTTACCACCGCAGCACATTACCCCACTCGATTAGGAATGGAAGGAACTTGCTAGCATTTAAACCTCCTGAGTTAGGAGATAGGAGAACTAATTATTAAGAAAAAACAACAAATAAGTATGGTTTCTTTTTCCGGTAGCCAAGCCAAGGATCCGTGCCTATAAGCCTAACCTATAATCAGCCTAGCCTAGTAACCAAGCCCAGGTAGGAACTAAGGTTCCGTATATGTAAGTGTTGTAGGAACCCTGTGTTCCGCATATGTAAGTGAGGTAGGGGTATGGGGTACCTCTCTTTCGGGTATGGTGTTTCAACGCCTGTGGGACTCTCTCGTCGTCTAGCGTTAAGGGGACTTGGAATGGGTGAAGGAGTTAGGGGAAGGGGTGCTAAGGATAACCTCCCCCTGGCTGCTCCTTCGGGCCAGCAGCAGTAGCAGCATGTCATTTCTATATCCGTGCTCACTTGGATGAACCTCAATCTCACCCGTCTGGTGCCACCCTGGCTCAATGGATATGCTCACCTGGTAACAACATGTATAAATATTCTTGTTCTGGTGGTAACTTTGGGTCCTTCCTTCTCTCGTGTATGGTGGGAATGGTGGGGACCTTCTCTGTTCTCTCTAGGCCATTGATGTGGGACTACTTATTCTCTCGGGTATGTTTGTTGAACAGGGGTCTGTCTGTTGAACAGGGTAAGGTGTTTGACCGGGGTATGGTGAACGGGTCCTTAATAAGATCCCACCTGAAGCACTAGAATGATTGGGAGTCAGGGATCAAACGTTGGTATCTATGGATGTTAATAACTATGTTAACAAATGAAAAAGTGGGAATATCACTGACAGGAGGGTTGCTACAGTATAAAAGCATATTAAGGATGGCATGGGTGACATGGGAACTATGATAGGTCATGGTCCTCTATGCCCATGGGATTATTAGTTAACGCTACATTATGAAAATACATATAATGGGTTACTAAAGGTAGTTGGGGGTAGATTAGAAAATGTGATAGAAAAAGGGACCATTACCTCATCCCTAGAGGTTTTCAATCAACTACACAGCTCACGTCCCAATATGAGGTGACATCCGCAGATAAGGAACCTCACCTCGACCCTACAATGAATACTCCAACCTTGACTTACTCCCCTACTCCAACCTTTCACCTTAGATGGGAGGAGGTGATACAACCTGCCCACCCATTTATACAAAATAGCGAAATGCTAGCTTGGTGTTGCGTGCTTATGACACGAAACTGCAGACGTTATTATTACGCCTTACCTCTTGGTGATATTGGCATTGCTATATTTTATTGAATTGATTGATCGAGACTGAATGGATTCTATGTGCAGTGATTGAATGTCGTCGTGCAGTGAACGGCTTCGTGCAGTGAGTGAGGAGGCGTTAGCCGTTCCCCAAGTTCTCAACAGGTGAGATAGAAGTACCCCTTTCCACCATACCTTGATAGTTCCCCATACCCCGGCAAGGGACTATGTGCAGTTAATGAAGGAAGGCGTTACTCATGTCAGCCACTTATGATATATAGCCAACCATCTCGGCAAGCGTAGCGTGTTTCTGAATGAATATTTCCAAGTTCTGATATCACCTTGGTGGCACTTATTGAGCCTTTAGCTCCTATTTTTCCCAGTTCCCCTTGGCGACGGTATGCTTATTCTGCTATTCATCATCATTCAATGAATTCAATGCATCTTCGCATCTTTGCTAGCAGAGCTTTGAAGCTGACTTTTTCATATCTATTTTGGCGGCACTTTGACCACTGGATAAATGTGTTTGTACCATGCTACCTACCACCTGGACACCGTACCGGCTCACAGACTTTCACTTAGTACAGTCAAGTCATTCACGGGCGGCTTCCTAAACACCTTGCCTTAATTAATCGTTCCTAGGCACTAGTGCTCTTGTTCGGGATGGGCTGAAACCCCCAATACATATTTATTAATTAAGACAGCTTTGCTTGCTAGCTAGGACTTGATAGAAGACCAAATTACCTTAACTTAGATATTTGGAAGGCTCGCTTAGTGGTCTAGAAACAATCATCAAATTCTACAGCGCAAGTTCCTAATTGCGAATAAATAAGCCAATGATGGAGGCCTACCTGGAGTCCAGTGCTATGATTCGTAGAAGAGACAACGTTCCCGTTCCTTAGCCTCAGCAGATCATGATCCCCACGATCTCCGTGAATGGACACCTGCACATGCAAGAAACAACACGAATACAAGCATAAAATCTAGAATACGCAACTATATATCAGTCAGAAAGGATATAACTCATTATTAACATAAGTGAAAAACAGAGTGGAACCATAACCAGTAGTCATTCATTAATAAGCAATCGAAAGAGAGTGCAACCAATGTTCTGATGCCGCGGTCTCCTTTGGAAGGGTCCCCAGTCGTTCATGTCTCGCGAAGCTTGCCAGGGAAATGGCAATCCTCTCTAGAGTCTCTCGACAATAGTCTCCTTACTTGAGTCGGCCTTAAGGGAAGAAAGAGGGCTCTTACAACACAAAGGCTCTTCGGAATTTGGAGATTCAAAGCTTAGGCACTTCCAGACTAGCTTGCAATGGCAATAGGCAAGCTTTTATAGATGGGGAAGGAGGGAGTTGGGATCCCTATTATTGTGGGATTGGCCCTATCATCAAGGAAGGTTCCATGAAAGGTGGCAAACCACTTCCCTTCCATGGAACTCCCGTAGCCAAACCTCCCAACTCAAGATAGGCAATGGTTTTTGAGTTTGTTGAAACACAACTTCCGCCATATTTATTTAAAAAACACTCCTTAAATTGGCTGGTGCGACTGCGACTCTGGGACAGAGCGCCACTTGGCGCGGCCTCTTTGCAGGATTTTCCCCATTGGCGTGAGTGATGAACTGTCTGCCTGCGCCAATGCAAAAGGAGATGTTTTCATGGTTTTTTGCAAGGAGATGTCTTTAGGGAAATTGAAGCTCATTTTTAGAGGAATGCATTGATAATGATTTCAAGGCATGACAATGTTCACAGGTCACAAAATGGGTCCTCCATTGTGCAGGACGGGGAATGGTAGGGACGGTGACAAATTACTGTGTAACACTATGCTTAGGGTAAATATCTCTATTATAGAGCTCCTTCACGCTATAAGATTCATTGTGGTATTCACTTTCCAAGAAAGGGAGTACTTATTAAATAGGAAGCTCTTTCATACAAGTAGTAAGGCAGGCTCCACCCACGCCAGGGATACCACTAATCTCTTTCATTATAAAGGACCTTTATGAAACGACTAGCGACTATGATTGGCTACTGCTCTGACAACAGGAAATGACTAGTGGCTATGGGTGTTAATTACCTTAAGGCACGTCCTATGGGTCACGGAATATGGGGTACGATACTGCGCACGTACAACTGAGCACAGATTAGAGTTTCATGCACGTAGTATAGGTTTATTCTATCACTTAGAAGAGTTCTAGCAGCAATGAGAAGAGCTCTATCTGACCGGCTATGAAACTATTGCCTATGGGCTATGACTGGCACTGACACCTACCTAGCATTGATTGCATTGAATCTTGGATCGACTCTTGTCATTGAGTGCATTGAAACCTAGCACGGAAACCTGGATGTAGTACTGGCATATAGTGATTGAACCTGTCATGGAGTACCATCATTGGCGCCTGTATCGACTAGCGGCACGGACTATGAACCTGTATCAACTAGCGACTATCGGCAATGAGTTTCAAGCAATTTCTAGATGCTATTGGCTAACCCTATGACAATGACTACCACCTGCTGGCTGGAAATAGTGACCACCTTCCTGTCAATGAGACTGTCTATGGGCAATTGGCTATCGGAAATGAGAACTGACTATGAGTGTCACTGACCTTAAAGCGAGTACTCTACTCCTGGCAATGACAACTGGGTATTGAAAAGGACCTTTATGAAATGACTAGCGGCTATCAGCTAGTGTGTTTGGTAGTGGGTAGAGGTTCTAGGTTCTAGGTTCTAAGTTCTAGGGTCGAAGGCTATGTTTCTGTCGAGATCTAGGGTCGATGTCTAGGAAGAGATTGAGGGTAGAGGTCTATGTTTGACTTGTAGGGTAGAGCTATGTCTGGAAGCTATGGCTTCCAATGATTGGCTATCAAATGCCCTTATGGCAATGAACACTATCTATGTTTGGCTATATGACTGCAAAGTCCACCTCCTGTCAATGATACTGGCTATCGACCTCAGCCTTAGTCCATGTCAATAAGCTCTAGATACACTAGCTTTCGTCATTGCATTAGCTGCATGGACTGTAAGGTTTTGCTTACTTACTTGAATGAGCTTCCCTCTTACAAGTTCAAGCTATAGCCTTACTACTAGTAATAGAGACTTAGTCTTGAGTCTATGCCCTATGGTTTTACTGATGGTGTTTACTTACTTGAATTAGCTTCAGTCTTACGAGTAAGGTCCATGCACTTGAGACTGACTTAAGCTGCTCCATGGTAAGAAGCCTTAATAGACTCTCTTACATGCACTTAGTTTCATGGAGTTACTTAGAGTTCTAGCCTCTATCGACAAGCCTTAGTCTTAAGCCGTATGGACTTAGCACTTTAGACTCCTTCCGGTTGTCCATGCACTTTAGACTGCCGGTACTAGCCAGACTATTAGCCTTAGTAAGATCCATGCACTATGGTCTGCCTTAAACCGTAAAATGACTACTTATGCTGGTGTTGCTGCTGGTCGTACTACTGCTAGCTTTGGATCTTCTATCTATGCGTAACCATTAACAGCTTAACCGACTGCTTAACCTACCGGATCAATGGCTTAAGCTGGTATTGCTACTGCTACTGGGACTGGGTCAACAACTAACTTTGGGACTGGAAGAGATGCTGCTGGATAAGCTCGTATAGCTATGCTTACTTTGCTACTGCACCCTTACAGCAGATCAGATAACTTCTAGAATGGAATTACAACCATCACTCCTTCCTTAGCGTCTTCGGACAACGAAGGTTCTTTGCTGACATCCTCAAGGGACGGTTTAGGCCATCCCCAGAATGTTTGATCCCATAGCAGACATCGAATGACAGTTCCGACACGCATGAAAAGGTTGGTTGATGACACCCCCTTCCGGTCGGACAAGGCTTTAGGGCATGGCCGGTGATGAAGGCGGAAGATGAAAGGGTTTCCCTCCAACTCTCTATTGGCCTGATGACCACACGACTGAAGCCCCTTCAAGGCTGTTTCCGTGCATTCTATCACCACTTTAGACACATTTTAGGGATAACAATCTCATTTCATTCCATCATTCCATTCGAGCCTTAAAGTAAAGCGCATCATGACTGGAAGAAAGAAGTGAGCGAAATCGATCGATCGACAGACCATAATTACATATATAATATATGAATTCAGATTAGCACCTACTTACCTTCCCGATTACAGGAAGCGCGATGGTGGCCCTTTAGTCGAAAGTTCATCCCTCACCCTCACCATATGAATAGTGAGCTCGATGGCGGCCTTTTAGTCGAGCCCCCTACCGGGTCCTAACGGGTCCTCCCGGGTGATGTCGGCCCTCACCTTTTTAGGGAAGGTGAGCGATAAATCCCTTAGGGTCGAGCCTGCTAATGCATCCTTGTCTGATTACAGACAAGCGATATAAATTTATCCCTTGGCAGAGGTTTTCTACTTTTTCTCTACTATATTTTCCATTTTCCCTTGGCGGAGCTTTGCAATATTGAGCAACGCAAGTCATTCATGCATAATTACATATCTAATATAGCTATTCCTCCCACTTCAGGATGGCCCAGAGAGAGTTCGATTTTGTTGGGCACCGTCTCGTTATCCATCCCTTTCCCATCTTAGATTGAGCCCAACATCTTTATCTTATCCCAGCCAGATCCTTCCGGTTGCCCTCCTTATTAGAGTTTCCAAATTCCTTGTCGACTTTCATTCCTGCCTTTATTCTACTTATGCTATATGCTATTCTACTTCGCTAGCAACTCCTCGAGAAGGAAAGAAACATAGGCTCAGCTCAAAGAAAACTACAGCTCGAAATAAGCCAAGGGATTTGACTTCCACTCACGAAATAAAGAAAAACGGGAAGCGCTATTGGAAGGATGCGGGCGGGAAGAGCCATCTCAGATAGAGCAGATGGGGAAATAGATATTGAATGAATGAAAGGTGTGCCAGCATATATGTATTTATAACATAAAAACCAAAAGCGGTGAGCTGACCTACCAACGTGTGCATGTTTTATCTATGAATTCTTTACTGTAGTCACATCCTCATAAATAGTTCTATTCGATAGTCTAATTGCAGTCTATTAGGTGATAACGGAGCTCTTCCGTGGGGAAGCATATAACCATATTGAGTACTCGCACCTTAGCTATTCTATGTGATCTTCCTTTTTCCCCCTATCGACCTATGCCACTATTGCCTGCCCTATTGGCTTCCTATCGCCTGCTATCGCTAGCCTAGAATGAAAGGGAGGGCATCAACTAGCCTACCAGAAATGCTTGAACAAACTCCAATACCAAGATTGGATCCTGCTGAAGCAATAGTTCGCCCTCCGACTTCGATTTATTTTGCGCCTTAAAAATTGAGTGGCATTATGAGCATTTCGTACCACAATCACTGGCTATGACTTCCTTCTTACTGCTTTCTAGGTACCCACTCAACCAGACATACACTGACATACAAGGACTGATAGAGACCTCTACCCTACAGACATAGATAAGGCAAGAGTGTTTAGTAACCTTTCCTTGTAGCCTAGTATGAACGAGTAGCCCTAGGATGAACGACCTGTGTTGGACCTTTTCTTCTAGGTATGAACGGATAGAAACAGGTAGGAAGCAGTACAACCTTACTGGTACAACCAACCTTATTGGTATGAACGTAGAGCAACAGGACTGGTAGTAGCAATTGGGATGAGTAATCAATCTCCTTATCTTTTCAACGCCTTTGATTCTTTTCGAAGGGAGAACGTAGGAAGTGGTACAACCTGACTGGTAACTGGTATGAATAGCCCATACGTATAATTAGAAGGGAAACGTATCATAAGGCAAGGCGAGAGTATGGCAAAGAGTGTGGCTATTTTCTTGCTATTCTATATTAGCTGGAATAATCAATCTATCCTGAAGCACACTAGCGGTAACCCTATCCATATCCCTAAATGAATCTATCCCTGACAGTGAGTAATAAATATATTATCCCCGGGCGCATGCTTTACAAGTCATAAGGCAAGCCCCCACCTTTTCCCACCTTGTAGCAAGTCATAAGGCAAGCATAATATAGTATATTAGAAAGATATATCTTATTATATATGCGTTGAAGAAGGATTGATCTACACTACTTCCCTCCCGCTCAACTACAAGGATTACTCCCAGCTACTCTCTCTCGGAACTACAACAACCCCAATCCCACCCACCCTATCTTAGCTGATGACAGAAGCACCGCTCCCATACCTCTGCACACACCGCTACTACCGCTACTACCACTCCCACCAAGCAAACAACTAGGCATATATGAAGGAAAAGGAAGCTGGCAGGACCTCAAATCACGTCTAGAATAGTTCTCTCGGTAACGATAGAGTTTACCCCCTTATTATAAATAAATTATTCCCCCTCCCTCTTGTTTCACTCAATGAGCGAAAAAGAAATATAACACTGCTTTCATAATTTATGAGACCCTCCGACCACCCACAACCCTTACTCAGAATCTGATCCAAATAAGAATATTCAATATAAGACTCACCTTTTTGTAAGACTCCTACTTCAACGTCGTTGCATAAGGCGTGTCGGCGAACGGATCTACTACATAAGGTGGCGAATCAGGATCATAAATGTATTATATAGGTTAAGCTAACATCATAAAGCTCGACCCCTTTCCTCATGGGAAAGCTCGCTACCGCGCCGGGTGGGATAGTCAGTGGGTGAAAGGATTCTTTTACCTTTATCTGGATTCTATAAAAACGAACTTAGTTTCTTTATCGTGGAATCATGCTGCTGCAAGCGCGGGGGGAAATTATAGTACACCTTATATGCAGTACACCGCAAATGCAGGGATGCAGTACGAATGCCCTATACCTACATAAGATAATGTATGGGATTATGTATGGCATGAATATTAATGAAACATAACTTAACTAAAATCACTGCTGTTGCACAGGACCAAATCCCAAATGACTACTATTGTGGATCGAACAGAAAAGCAGAATATTTCTCCAACTTGACTCCTTCTCCATGACCCGGTCGGCCACTGGAACAAGACTAATAATCCAGCCAGCTCCACTAAGGTAGAGAACATGAAGATTGTCGCTCACGGATTACAACTAATGAAGACTAGACCTAAGTTGGATTTCTCCTATGTTTGTGAGACAAGGAGATAACTAAGCGGAAACAAGGAGCTTTCATCGCTATCAACTCTCAGGCTATGCGATATCGAAAGGGTTGGATAAGTGCAAAGCGGTCCAACAACTGCTGCTCTATAGGCCCCGTCCCATCCCAACGAGGCTCTCTAATGGACCATAATCCAAACCAATCCATCTGGCAGTGAAACAATATCTGCTAAAGGTAAAACCCTCTCGGCTAATCTAAAATCCTGCAGGGGAGCATGGGAAGCTCCAACAAGTTTTTCCTCGACTAATTGAAAATCAATTTGGTACTTCTAAGAAAAGGTATGTCCCCACCCATCCATCTAGCCGCCCCGCTGGCTATGTAATCCAGAATCGGGGGGAGGATGGGTATAAAAGTAAGCTACAAAAAGGTCATTTCCTCGTGGAATCGATCCAATAATGCACCCGTCCGTGTCTTCTCATAAGTTCTGGGAGTAGTATATAAATCAAATAAGGCGCTGGAAGGCTGATTGTGATTCATAAGCCATAGAGTTTGTCGAGGCACGTTAACGATACGATTTATATAAGAGCATGGGGTAATCAATAATTTGATTTGTCCACGAGTCGGGTGGTGGGTGGGAGCGAGTGGGAGGCTACTTACCCTCTCAGAGACTAGAAATAAAGCTAGGAGATCGATTCTTGTCATTAGTTGAGGTATGCGACCTGAGCGAGTTCATTCTCATATTTTGATCCATCCATTAGTAGCAGCACCAGTTTATCCAGTAGCTAGCCGCATCAGTTGCTTCAAAGATTAGGTTTCGTCTAGAGAGGTTTGGTTTCTATCATCTAGATAAAAGTAGCCACTTAGTTCCCGACAAGATTAGGTGGTTTCTAGAGACAAGCTTATTCGATCCCGTTTTCGTTCGTTCAAGATTAGGTGGTTTATAGAACAAGCTTGCTTATCCGATCCGCTTTCATCTAGAGACACGTTGTGATCCATTAGTAAGCTTCATCTGTATCTATATTCCGTATCTATAGATTGATAGATATAATCTGTAAGTAAGCCTCCTCCGTAGAGGTACCACACTAGTAAGTCTCATATGTAGATGTCAACTAGTAAGCTTCATCTTTATCTATAGATTGTATAGATAGAATCTGTATTTTGCCCGAAACCCAACCACTGTGGGTTAGGTGAGCAGCAGCCATGGATGAACGAATATCAGATCCAGGGTAGGTGGGGTTATGCAACAGATAGGCATCATCGGGATTCGTCATAATAGCGTAAGTAACAAATATGCCTACCCTTCATTAATTCATTCGACTAGGGACTATAAGAAACACTGCCCATCAGGAAAATAGAACCAGCTATGTGTGTCTATCAGCAATGATCGGCTCCTTCTGACTATGATTGACTGGAACTGACTAGAACTTAATGATATGACTATTACAGCACTGACTAGAGCTTAATGCACTGACAAGAGCAGCTTCATGCTGCACCGAAAAGAACTTCTAGGAAGAACTGTTTCCAGCCTAGTTGAGTAACCCAGTAGCTAAACTGATTAGCAAAGCCGATTAGCCCATTCGATTAGCACAACAGCTATCCTAGTTGAATAGCGAGCAGCCACATTCGATTAGCCAAGCAGCCAAGTATCCAAGCCCAGCTATGATCGGCTTACAATGATTGGCTATCGGAAATGACTGTTAATTGGCTATGCCCTTCCGGCTATGAGACTGGCAAAAGCCTTTCCCTGAAGATCTAGTCCCTCTTTGAATGGCCCTCCCTGAATGGCTCTATGTGTATTGCGTATGATCCTCAAATGTGAATTAACGTATGTAACGCATCATCCATCAATTCGAGGTAGGAACATTTCCATGATTCTATAGCGGTAGAGGTAGAGGTTCGAGGTAGAGTGTATAGTTATATGATTCCGTGACCACCTCCTTATCGGCGACCTCCTGTAAATGATACGGGTTATTACTGGTTGGCTACAACTACTGGGCTGTGGTCTATTGGCAATGACCCTCCCTATGGCTGAGACTCACTCACCCGTACCGTAGTATTGGGTGGATGTGTAAGGTTGTGAAGGGGACTCTATCGTGGGGGTCCTATTCTCATGTTGGTAACGTGGGGGGCCATTTCCTCTCGTCCAACCCCGGCTCCTTACTCCCGGGGTGAAAATATAAGAAAGAAAGCCATCATCTATTTCCTTTTCCTTGCCTCACGTGATAGCCACACTCTCTAGCGTATGGCGGGTAAACTCACTTGGTTACTTACTCACCACTTCACTTGGTGTCCTTCCTTGGCATTTCCTTGGCGGGTTCCTCACTTGTTGAACTAGGCATACTAGGTAGGCTGGGCGGGCTCCTTACTTGTTGGACTTCCCTTTTCTAATCTGTTGGCAACCTGGTAACCTAAACCACTATCTCGTATCATGGCATATGACTTCAGTCTTTCGTCATCTGGTGTTAAGGACATACCCTTTTCTCTTGGCCAGTGATTTGGTTCCTTCATGATATCTCAGCCATTGCTGGTTGAAGGGAAGTGGTGAGTAAGGACTCCATAATCAGAGGTTGGGTGAAGGCAGTAAGTAAAAGAAAATAGGCATAAGAGGTTCATAGTAAGTCGCCTCCCCATCCCGCTCATAAAGCATTTCTTGAGCAAGTGTGTTTGAAAGCCTTGCTGTCTGTATCCCTCCCATCCAATAGCTTGTCTCCTCTCTCTATTGGAAGCCGCCCCGTCCGTTCAACGCTACGCTGCTGTAAGTGTGGGGCATTCCCTAAGTGGGTTAAGTAGTCAATAGAATAGGTTATTGAAGCAGGTAGGTTGGTGCATAGGTAAGTAAATAAATATGGGTTGTTGTCAAAGATAGGGGGGTTATTGGAAATACTTAAGTAAAGAGAATAGGTGGGTTGGAAACAGTAAAGGTAAAGGGAAGGGTTGTTCATAGCTGTCCCTCCTAAGAGATTACTAAAGGAAAGTGTGAAGAATATCTAGGCAATGTCTGTACAGAGAAACATCCGATCATAACACATATGGGGAATATATCTAGGTATGAGGAGTGTCAGGATGTTCTCTAGGGCTGAGGTCAGAGGAGTCTTAGGGTCCAAAGGCTATTCCCAAGGGAGTTTACTATATGGAGGGTAAGTCATAGGGTCTAGGGATCGAGGATTGCAAGGTTCGTTCAAAGGAGTTTAAGGATGTTCCTGTAGTTTCCCAAGGATTCATACCAAGGCAGTAAGTATGAGTTGTATGGATGGGGTTCCCGAGGATGCGTACCAAGTATGGAGGTATGAGGAGTGTCAGGAGGGTCCCAAGGAGAAGGTATGAGGGGGTGTCAAGGAAGGTTGATAATAATGTTTCCAAGGAGTAGGTGGATGAGGGTCCCAAGGATGAGTTTAAGGATCGAGGGCAGTGTATCCGTCCAGGTCCGGTTAGTGTCAAGTCGTTCCTGGTCAGTGGGAATCCGTTATTGTCCTGGTAATTGGTAACACTGCATGTATTGGTGGTTCATTTCATCGGTGCACCTCACTCAAACTACTTCCTTCATTATTGCATTATATACATGAATATACACACAAAATAAGCTAAGAAACTTATATCGTGCTTACTTTTCCCCCTTTTCAAAATCATATTTTCATTGGCCCTACCAAATCAATTCTTCCAGCCAACCGCCAGCAAGCGTAAAATACTGTTTTCCTCTAGCCTGCAAAGTAAGAAAGCATAAAGGAACCCGACCTAAAAGGAAATCGATTGCATCCCCCCGATCATAAGTAAACATCTGGAAAAGGCTATGTTCATTAATAATAAAATCAATTGATGAGCTCGTACCCCTCAAAAAGAGGTTTTGACAAAGGCGAAACGTGAACTGAGAAGGTTTTCTTGAATCTGCACCAAGCGAACATTGTGTCTGCACCGAACCTGTCTAGTCCCGCTCCTCAACATCATACATTAAGGAGGCGCTCAACCTGTCTGGTTTCACCCCAACAAATCAGAAGACCTCTTTATAAAATTACTCTTATTGTTGTTGGTTAATGCTTCCACATGAAAATTGGTTGTCGGAGCCTGCCCTTAAGAAAGGACCCTGTTTCACTAGCAAATACGGACACTAGCCTTTAGCCTTAGTAAGTTCCATAGAGTTAAAGCCTTACAGTGAAAGCCTTACAGTTGTCTATAGAGTAAGGTTCCATAGCCTTAGTCTTCAGCAGTAAGGTTACAAGCACTTTAGACTTTGAGTTAAAGCCATACAGTAAAGACTACTAGCCTTAAGGTCTTGCCATATGTGACTAGCACTAAAGACTTCTAGTTGTGTCCATAAGGTACTAGCCATAAGGTTAAGGTCCATTAGGTAAGAAAGAGGCCTAACTTGGGCACCTTATTAGTTTTTTAGCCTTAGCTCTATATTGAGTTTAGAAGAAGTAGTATTAGTTGTTCTATTTATCCTTTTTCCTTTAGTAGTGCTTAAGACTATCTCTAAGCTTGAATGAAGTAGTAGTATAAGTTGTTATCTCCTTCTCCTTTCTCGATTCTCTAAATTCTATCTATACTCTCTGTTGAAAGGCATAGCTTTAGCTATATCTTCCAGTCACTAACACACGCTTCTTCTCTTATCAATTCCAGGCAAGTAAGAAGGTAAGTCAAGAAGGTGATACCATAGTTTCGTTTCGCACTTGCTGTTCGGCCCGGTCTCGCAGGAATGAACTGACCTGTCATATTTTGAGATTTCCATCGTTCAATTGAATCTCATGCCTTATATGAGATTCTCCATAGTGGAACTGATGCGTGTGTACTTTATATCTTGTATTATCTACGCTATGCTCAATAGCTCTATGCAACACTTGTGCTTTTTATGTAGGGACCACGTGTCCCGTATCGGTAAGCTCTGTAGGAACTATGGTTCCGTGTAGGTAAGCTAGGTAGGGATGTGTCCCGTATGTTCAGTCCATAGGATTGACCCAAGAGGCCCACCTATCAATACTACTGATGCCATGAGTCTTTCAACACCAAGAGTCTTTTTCAATGGTGGAGGTTTTGGACCTTCTCCCTACGAGATAGGCCATTTTCTCTTGGCGGAGGTTTGCAATATTGAGCAACTCATGAATCCAGCTCTTAAGGAAGGAAAGATCCTCATTAACCCACCTATCTCTATCAATACGTTATAGCACACTCACCGGCCTTAGGATGTTGCAAGACATTAATTTAATATGCCTGTCATTAAGATAGCTTCCCACAATCGAAGACAACTATGTTCAAAAATCTCCTTCCTGGGTGGGCTTAAGGCTCTTTATTTTTCTTATTTATTATGGGAAATTCCCTAATATAAGTGGGCGTATGGGCAGTAGCCGACCGGTAATGTATATTTCCTGACTCTGGCCTTACGAAGATGGGAAATTCAGGAAGCAAAGTGGGCGTATAAAGATTCTATAGAGTGAACCGTGGCCTATCAAGTTCTCTTACGTGAACCTGGTCTTACGAAGATGGGAATTTCCGTAATAAAAGTGGGTGTTGCGAATGCTTCAGTGTCCCAAGAAACTATTGCCCTATCTGTCGTTCATGTTGATTAGGAGGGAGAGGAGCCCTATCTGTCGTTCATGCCAGCGAACTAACGCCGAAATCCCGTTTTGGATAATGTCACCCGTTGATCGGAAGAAGCCTGAGCCCTTTCTCATTTATAGGGCACGATCGAACACCCATCTGAGCAAGTAGCCTCCCTACCAACGACAAATTCCCGATAACTCAAATCAATCATCAACTGGCCAACTAACGGCATACTGCCCATCGGAAAACGTCCTTCGTTCCTATCTTTCACCCTACCAAAGTGAGTTGTATAAAATGAATTGAAAAACTTCTTACTTGAAGAAACCCATCTCTTCCACGACTCCGACCCTGCAGTACTATCTATTGGAGTGGTTCCAAGACCCGCTTCGACACATGCAAGTCGAGCAAGCTTGCTGCCATGCTTCCTTCCCGGGGATGGAATGCAGCCAGTCGCTTGAAACCATTCTTAAGATAGATTTCTATTCCCCTTTTTCTGTGAGGAATACTTCAAAAATATATTGAATACTTAAGAGCAATATAGCTGTAAAGATAGAAAATCTAGGCAGTAAACCTAACTAGGGAAGGCACTGAACCAGATCGATGAGAGCACCTATGAGTAGTAGAAGTGTAGTACGGCCTATCAGTTACCGCTTACGTCCCGCACTTACAAACACTCAAAATCTCTTAACAAAATGGGGATGAAAGATGACCTTTATCCCACCCACCTTGAAGGGGTGAAAGTGGCTATAAAGCGCCTTAAAATGCGGGGATATCAAAGAATCTCGTTCGTGACAAGACGTAATGCATGGGTGTATAAGTTATCAGGGTAGTAATCCACCTCACACACTCTTGGGAAAGGTCAACGTAGATATGCGATCTTGTATTATAGTATCGCGATGTATTTCTTTATTGATCTAGATATTTCAATTGGGCACTGTAGAAGTCAACCCCATTGGATTAGTCCCATTGGTTTATTCCCACTATATGGATTTCACAAACTAAGTGAGTGATACCATTGCACTCCACCCATTGCAGCCAAGTACAACAACACCTACGTCACTGGAACATAACCCTCAAGGAGGAGAAAATAGATAGACCGGGGGAGCTTACACTACAGGAGATGGGATCAATATACTATTTATCTCTATTAATGTCTGGTGGGTAATGTCAGACTGTATCTCTATGCTGGGAAGAGGCCATTGCATATTCAGATTACTTATTACAAATGGAACCTGCACTAACAACAACTACCTCCTGTTAATTCTTTTTGGGATTTGCTTTTGGGAAGAAGGCCAGCTTTGTTGTCTCTGCCAGGTGCTGCTTCTTATTCCTGTGAAAGGGTAGTCAATTTTCGAACCACTGGGGACCTTCTTTCAATGCTCGGTTCGGCTATTGGATGAATACCCTCCTATGGATGGATACCCTATGGTTGCTGCTACTCATCCCCCGTCCCACCCTGAAAAAGGTCAACGTAGATATGCGCAATATTGTCATTTGTCTTTTTCCCCCATTGTTGATGCCCCATTGGATCACAAGAGTAACCCCATTGGGATTGGAATAGAACTATTGTGGGATTATTCCCCTTGTTGATCCCCCATTGGAGATTGTATGTTCCATTGGCTTATTTCCCTCCCAATATAGTGATTCATTTCCTCACCATATGAATAGTGAGTCAATGGCGGCCTTTAGTCGAGAGTTCGACAGGCTCACCCTACCGAGCCTTGCCCTCCTTCTTATTGATTGACACCTGGCATCAACACTTGGAGAACCTAGCGGCATGTCTGCGAAAGTGGGCCCGGGTGCAAGGGGGCATACCAGAGAAAAAATATATGACAGGGTATAGTTGAGTAACAATAATCTCCATTTTAGATCCCCGATGAGGGAGGAGGAATGGATTCATTGAACCCATAAAAATGAGGTTGTTACTAAAATTCCAAATGAGCCAAGGTTTTTCAATCTGTCCCACCCGAACCAACACCATATGGATTCAACAACGGGTTGTCTATTTAGGGTAGGGAGGTGCTAAGGATCACCTCAAATGGCAAAGGTCAACGTATAAATGCGAGTCTCATATGTTAATATGATGATTTTCTATCGGAAATTTCTGTATCCAGACAGCTATAGAGAGAGTAAGGTTGCCTATGCAATAGGTACTACTAGCCTTACAGAAAAACTTTCCAGACACTTTCTTTTGTACTTGCCCTTGTGGAGTAAGTTCCATGGAAGCTAGCCTTTTCATAGCCTTAGTCTTAATGGGATTTTCTACTTCCTCTTGGTTGGCTATTTATCCAATAAGTATCCCCCATTTGTTGTAAACTTGGTGGGATTTCTTTCAAAAGACCAGGATCCCGCTTGCTTGACGTTAGGAGAGCAAGGAAGGTATTCCTATTTTCAAATCAAGATTGTATGGGTCAACAAACATAGCCTAATGTATATGCTCGTGAAGTAACTTACTTACTATTGTGGCAGACTTAAGCCAATAGGATGGATATTTCACCTTCCGAGTTAATAACAGAGTACCTATGTGCATTCACCCACTCGAAGCTAATTGCTCGTACTCATGCATGGGGAGTAAATGGGGCTCACCAAGAACCAGACTGTAAGGTCTCCTCTCTAGACAAGTAGAGCGGAAACAACTAGAGTAGTTCTTAGAGATGCGAGTTTTGTAAAGCCTCAATTTAGATGAAGTTGACATATTGTTCCAACAAACTTATTTTTACTTCCTGCCTCGACCGAACCTGCTGAGGCCATTGAGAAATAGAAATCGATGTCTGGTGGTAATGTAAGAAAGAAAATACAGTATGGAACTTGCGGATTAGAGCTCCTTAGAGCTAGCTCCCATGGAGATTATTCCACTGTATTATTTCCACCCAATAGGATACGTAGCTTCCCAAGTAGTACTTCCTAACTACAATTAGTATATTTCTATATTCCCTAAGTAAGATTGCATATTCAAATTACCAATTACAATGGCACAAAGTGAAACGTATAGATGCGATATCACGTAGTATATTGTATATTGCTGTATTTATTTCTTGTTACATACCAAAGGAAAAGTGTGGAATTATTCCCCTTATGGACCCATCCCAGGCTACGTGATGGGCTATTGGCTAGACCAGCTGGCAAGGACAAGTGAAACGTAGATATGCAACACGTAGATATGCTAGTTGTTAGGGTAATTGGTGCACCTCACACTAGGGACTACTTTTGTGTGCTCTCCGCTCATACCGGCCAGCAGCATAAGCATAAGCATCATAATCAGATTCCACTCAGTATCTGTATCTAACTCACTCTGTCGGGATTGGGTAATGAATGAACGTATGGCTTCACGTAGACTTCACTTCTATGAAGCGGATTATAGCGGATTCTAGTTTCTCCCATAGGCATTGACTGGAAGTGAAGAGTAGTACCGACATATAGTGAATCAACACTTGGAAATCATAGGGTAGGGATTAGTTACGTGCCTCCTTAGTTCATGTTTGACTACTCGGTTTGACTACTAGGCTAAACTACTAGGAATTACTTGCAATGTCGGCTATTGACCGCGGCTACATGGCTAAATCAATATATCATATGTAACCAAGAATGTTTCTTCTGTTTTCACCAATGGGGGAAATTATTGATCCTTCCTCTCAGCTATGGAAAAGCTACGCGTAGATATGCGAGTTTGGTCGAGCCTCTCAATCTTCAACATCCTAACCCTAGGGAGTCAACTTCCGGAAATGGCCTCTCCCTTTTGGTCGAGCCTGCTGTCACATCCTAGTACAGGAAGAACAAAATCCAGTTATGTTCCCCGTATGGTTTATTGAACCCATCAAAAATAGGTTTTTACTAAGGATGCGTAAGCAGGCTCGACCAACGGGAGAGGCAAAACGCCAAATGGTCAAGGTTTTTCAATATCTGGTCACAAAAAAAAACAACGACTGGGCTTGGGGCTCTTGGCATGACCACCCTTACTTACTCACCTCACTCATGAACTTACTGGGCACGTAGTAACATGAAGAGCTCTAGTTCCTCCCCAGAGAGAAACTTCCATAGCTGAGAGGAAGGTAAGAGATGTTATCCAAGCTTATTGAGTTAGCTTATCGAGTTAGTTCCTCGAGTTACCAGGCTAACCAGTAAGTAGTCCCAGTGTGAGGTGCACCCATTCACCAGACGATGAGAGAAATTGAAATAAAAAAAATATAAAATTTTTATGTAATTAAAAAATAAAAAATAAAAAATTAAAACGAATTAAATTTCAAATATAAAAATTAAATTAAAACAAATTTTTTTTTTAATTTTTTGAATTTAAAAAAAATAAAAATAAAAATATATATATATATATATATATATATATATTAAAAAAATTAAAATTAAAAAAAAAAAGAATTTTTTGATCGTGGTGGCGCCGCCAATCGGCCTCCCGCCTAGGTGGCGGCGGAGGCCAGCCGCTGGGCGGGAGGCCGATTCCAGGAATCGCCCTGAGGTCGATTCCGGGAATCGCCCTCCCGCGACAGGAGGCCGATTCCAAGAATTGCCCTCCCGCTGCGGGAGGCTGATTCCCGGAATCACCCTCCCGCCGAGAATCGCCCTCCCGCGGTGGGAGGGAGGGAGATTCCCGGAATCGGCCTTAGGGCGATTCCCAGAATCAGCCTCCCGCGCCGCGGCAGGGCGATTCTCGAAATCGGCCTTAGGGCGATTCCCAGAATCAGCCTCCCGCGCCGCAGCAGGGCGATTCCCGGAATCGGCCTCCCGCCGCGGGAGGGTGATTCCCGGAACCAGCCTCAGGGCGATTCCCAGAATCGACCTCCCGCCGCGGGAGGGCGATTCTCGGAATCAGCCTCCTGCCTAGTGGCCGACCTCCGCTGCCACTTGGGCGGGTGGCCGATTGGCGGCGCCACCACGATCATTTTTTTTTTTTTTAATATATTTTTTAATTTGATTTTTTTTTTTTTAAATTCAAATTTTTTATTTTAAATTTAAATTGTTTTTTTTAGATTAATTATTTTTTAAAATTTAAAATTTATTTATTAAATTTATTAAATCTTAATTTAATTTTTTTTTTTTTTTTATAAATCTTTTAGTTTATTTAGTTTTTCATTTTTAAAATTTATAAATTATTTCATTTAAAAAAAAAAAGTAAATTTATGGATATTTGTTTTTTAATTATTTGCACGTGGTTTTTTTCATTTTTTTTGTTTTTTAATGATAGTTTTTTTTTGTTTTTTTTAATTTTAGTTCTTTTATTTTAATTTTCTTTTTCAATTTTTTATTTTTTATTTATTTTTTCTTATTATTATTATTATTATTTTAATTTTAATTTTTAAATTTAATTTTTTCTTTTTTGTATTTTATTTTATTTTATCTAAATTTTAATTTTGTAATTTAAATTAATTTATAAATTTTCTATTTAATTTTTTTTTTTTTTAATTATATGGTTTTTTTTAATAACTTAGAAAAAAATGTTTTTGAAGTTTTTTTTAAAATTTTTTTGGTTAATTTTTGTTTTTTTTCTTTAAATTATGTGTTTTTTTTTTTCAAAATTTGTCATTTCTTTTGATATAATTTTCGAATTTTTTGTTTTTTTTTTGTTTTATTTATTTATTTTTGTTTAAATTTTTTATTTTTATGAGTTAATTTTGTTTTTTTTTACATTTTTATTGTTTTTATATATATATATTTTTATCTAAGTTTTGTGTTTTATTACCAACATGAAAATCACCACTCTAAAAAAAAAAGAAGGTTGATCCCACATCAATACATTTCAAAATTAGCATGAAAATCACCGCTCTAAAAAAAAAAAGTTGATGCTGCATCATTACGTTTCAAAATTAGCATGAAAAACACTAACATTTTAAAACAAATATTCATACTTCATAAATAAAAATATTAGAGTGACGAAAATGTGCTCAAAAAAGAAGAAGGGTGATTCTGCATCACCACTTTTCAAAATCGGGTGCTTTTTATGCTACCAAAAAAAAGTAGGTAATAGTGCGGTTACCAATTTCATCGGTAACACTATTACTAATCCCAGTGGGCATTTTCCTCATTTTCCATATCATGTTACTGGTTAATCTTAGACTCTTCTCGATGGGCCACCTTATTGAGCATGTATCCTTATACATGCTGTCAATTATCTCATGTTTCGGCAAACACAACTCCTTCATATATCTTGTCTACTCCTACTTATTTAAGGGCTTCCTCTCTGAGTTATTGTCCCACTACTTGCACTAGATTGGATTATGACAATGACTGCTTGGTTTCCTCTTGGTGGTGTCGTATTTTCAGGGATTGCTATGGTGGGGGTAGTATGGGATGGCCTTGTGGATGTTGTTGGTGGAGCTGCATTTTATGTTGGTTCTGAGTTTGTAGTATATGTGCACACTGCACTTGACTCATGCTGACTCCTCTATGACTTCCAATTTGGATTGAGTTTGGGGGTTTCACTGTATTCCTCGGGTGCACTTTCTGGGTGGTGCCCCTGACTCATGGTTTTGTGTATACTTGGGGACAAAATTGGGATTTCTACGTTTCATTGTCTCTGTTTTTTAGACATGTCTTCTTTTGGTTTGATACCTTCTTGGAAGTTGTCTGAGAACTATTATTGCGATTGTCTTGGTGGTTTGGACATTCTACAGGAGGTGCTCGCATATTTTTCTAGAGGCGCACATTTTTTTTCTTATCTCTACTAGAAAGGGTGGTGGATTTCTCCGGCATGTTTTTCTCCCATTTCCGGTGACAGTGGATTTTTTTTTTTTTTCATGCTGACTCCTCTATGACTTCCAATTTGGATTGAGTTTGGGGGTTTCACTGTATTCCTCGGGTGCACTTTCTGGGTGGTGCCCCCGACTCATGGTTTTGTGTATACTTGGGGACAAAATCGGGATTTCTACGTTTCATTGTCTCTGTTTTGTAGACATGTCTTCTTTTGGTTTGATACCTTCTTGGAAGTTGTCTGAGAACTGTTATTGCGATTGTCTTGGTGGTTTGGACATTCTACAGGAGGTGCTCGCATATTTTTCTAGAGGCGCACACTTTTTTTCTTATCTCTACTAGAAAGGGTGGTGGATTTCTCCGGCATGTTTTTCTCCCATTTCCGGTGACAGTGGATTTTTTTATTTTATTTATTTATTTATTTATTTTTTGTTCCGACATTCAAATATATGTTTTTTGACCCACCCATTTTGGGGTGATCTATGGTCTTGACATTATTTGGATATTTCCAAATTTGGTGTCATATCTATTTATAATTTGTCCTAGGTGATGCACTAACATTCTGGTTGGTGGTATATATTATATTTCCCTTTTTTTGGACAGGTGGTTGTCCGAGAAACACTCTGAGGGGTGCAGTAATAAATTCTACCTCAGATCTCTCGCAACTTGGGGCCAACTTCCTTCAGAGACCTCACACTACATTTATTTTTTCCTTGGGTGGTGAGTTGGCGGTGGGTGAGGTCAAATTTTTCCTATATTCCCTAGGGATTTCTCTGATTTTTACACTGTTCATCACTGACACTCAGGGTGTGGCACCTTCCACATTTATTTGTCCACTGTGTTATTTTCCACGGGCTATATGTGGTTTGGTATTTGTAATTTTCCTAAAGCCTCGTAGTTCGAGTGATATTTTTATATGGGGCATTGTCTGGCCTACCTAGATGTTGATGTGGAGGCCCATGAGGAGTTCATTCGGGCCACTTTGGGGACGAAGAGGAAATTTTATTTGAAGGGTTTTCATATGGGATAGACTACCATGGCACAACTTGATGCCAATCTTGGTGGGAAGGTTCCAGATACGTCGACACATAACCCTCCAGCTATTGATGGTCCTGGAAGTGATTTCCCTCGGCGAGAGCAGGTTCGACGAAGGGGTGGTAAGGTAATCAAACTTCTCATTTCGGATATGATATCATGTGGGATCACGTTACTAGTCTACATAAGAGAGCATTAGTGGGTCGATGGATTTTCGCTGAAGGATCAAAGATGGATATGAAAGAATGAGTCAAGAACAACTGGTCATCGATTTTGGGATACAATCTGAAGGTTAGCACCCTTATGAACTCATCATTCAGTTTTCATTTCTTACACCTCGATGACGCTGAGAAGATTCTTAATATACCTTGGGTTAATGGATGAATATTCTTAATGCTTCACAAATGGTATATAGGGTTTAACCCTCTGCTGAATACTCCGCTGTTTGGGCTAAGTTGTTGGGACTTCCTATTGAATATTGGACTTGGAGGGCTCTCATGGCTATCAGGAATGCAATTGGGAAGCTTTTCTATTTGGACCCGAAGGTTATGGGAGAGAGGGATAAGAGGGTCACTTGGATCTTGGTGGAGGTTAAATTCTCGCGGGGACTTCCTGAAAACATGGACCTTGAATGGGGTTCACTGCGTATCAGACAAAGGATTGATTACTGGGGGATTCCTTTCAAGTGTCTCAATTGACATCATACATGACATTTGATGAGCCGATTTCTAGGTAGGGGTTGCCTACATATGGGTACTTCTCGGTGCTACAATGGACGATTTGGGGGACAATTATTCCACTATGAGGCACGAGATTTAGAAGACTCATATAGAGGTAATTCTTCTTCCTTCATGAAAAATATTTTGTACATGTATCTTCCTCTTTGCCTCCTATTACTCCTCCATCTCTTGATCCGTTGCTCCAGGATTCTATTCGTATTTTGGTCCCCCCCTCCTCGCATCATGGAGGATCCATCATCGAGGCCTATAACTTAGAATTCATTCCCCTCTGCGGATGGTTTATACTAGACATATGAAATTATCCTCCCTCAGTTTGTCACTCTTGTGCAAGATCCCCCCCAATCTCCCCCCTCATCTCCCCCTAATCCCAACGTATCTCCCACCATGCCCCCTCTTAAATTGGCTTCCATCCCACCCTATCACACTCCCACTGTCCTAGACCCTATTTCCTCCCCACATAACTCCGTGGCGAGTGATATCAAATTCCTCTTACTCAACCATGTCAATGATATACAGATGATGTCTATACACAAGGGAGATACCCTTCCCTCTTCCCCTCACATTAGTCCATCTTCGGGCCGAAATATCATAGTTTGAAAAACCTGTAAGAAGGGTAGTAGAAATTTCTGTGGCTGCCTCACAACTTGACATCATAACCTTGATGAATAGACCGATTTATTGGATGTTCTGATAATGGTATCTGCTGAATCTGGGGCCCTTGGAGAAATGATTCCCACTGAAAGGACATCATGATGAACATACTCTCTCTGAATCTGATAGTTTTGAGGGATCACTCCAAACAATTGAGCTTGGGATATTTGATTTGATCGATGCGCCCAACTTTCATACTTATTCAAGAAACCCTCTCTGTTTCCTCTAGGGCGATCACATACTTCCGAGAGATGTTCCCTTCTTGGAACATCGTAGCAGACAATTTAGTTTGCATTTCTGAGGGATTTATTACCTTTTGGGATCCCCACTTGGTGCGTTTCCATGCATTTGGCCTGTTTGCGGGCATTCTCCTATATGGAAAATTTTCGGGGAATTTCTTGTCGTGTGCATATCCTCAACCTATATGCACCTTGTAGAAGACGAACTACATTTTGGGACTGCATGCAAAAGAGTGATTTACTCAAGATTGGTGGTTTGATTATGGCAGGCGATTACAATGCGACCCTTTTGGCTTAGGATTCATGGGGTGTTCACTGCAGGTTGGTCCAGCTATCTGATAGACTATATAATCTATTTGCAGAGAACCATTTGGTCGACATTTTTTCAAGCCCCCTGTCGCCTACTTGGAATAATCGTCACGAGGGGGTCGATCACATTGGAAAACGACTAGATTGTTTTCTTGTATAGGAAAAGCTGGTAGAGGTTCTGGATAATGTAAAATCATATGTATTGCGGACATATATTTCATACCAATTCCCTATAATACTACTATGGAGGCATGAAGAGATTAGTCTTGGGATCCCGTTTAAATTTATTAGGATTTTTTTGGAGGATGTTGAATACAAGGAGTTGGTTGAGACAACATGGAAGGATCTTGACGGGTCTGGTGATTCGACGATGAGGAAAATATCTCACAAACTTGATATTATTATGTGCAGGACTAAACAATGGGAAAATGAGAAGAAAAAAAAGATGATCGTTGAATTAAAAGAAATTACAGGAGAAATCTCATGATTTGGGAGGGAGCTAGAACACATATTACCTTATGGCCTATACTTGGAGAGGTTGTTGTCACTGGAAAATAGAAAGAACGAGATTTTAAAGATACAGGAGATCACTTGGCGGCACAAAATTCAAGCGATTTGGATTCAGGAGGGGGATGGAAACAATTTTTTTTTTCACAATTATGCTAATCTCAGGAGGCAGATAAATGCTATATGGAAAATAGAAGCTGAGGACGGGAAGATAAAATATTCCACTTCAAAAATCCAAGGAGAGGCTCTCAATCACTTTGACTCCTTCTACAGAGCCAAAGAAGGTGTTGATTATATGGACCAATTTTGGGCTCTGGAATTCTATCCACATACGTTCAATGACTTAACAAATGATCTCCTCTATCACCCAATGGAGCTAGAGGAAGTTCACACGGTCCTCAAATAATTTTATAGGGACAAAATCTCAGGTCCAAATGGTTGGACCATGGAGTTTTTCTTACACTTTTTTGACTTAATGGGGTAGAGACTACTGGGGGTGGTGGAGGAATATCAGACCCAAGTATATATCACTGGAACTATCAACTCCAACTTCCTGGCTCTCATCCCCAAGTCTTCAGGTTCGAGGCATTTGGGGGACTTCAGACCGATTTCACTATGTAACATCATCTACAAGACGATCTATAAGTTGATTGCAAGGCACATAAGGGGGGTTTTATCATCATTCATTACAAGAGAACAATTTGGATTTCTCCCAAATCGTCTCATCCATGACGCTACTGCTACTTCCCAAGACTGCATCCACACTATCCATGCTCATAATAATAAGGTCGTGATCACGGAGGTAGATTTCCATAAGGCCCATGACTGCATGGACTGGTCATATATGCGTCTTATCCTACACAATAATGGAATTTGGACCAGGAATTTAGAATGGATCATGTCCTATATTACTTCTGTATGTTATGTGGTCATTATTGATGGTAATACCACTCCTTTTTTCTGTGATAGTAGAGGTATCCGTCAGGGGTGTTCCCTCTCCCCTCTATTTTTCATTTTGATTATGGATGGTTTGAGCTTACACATGGACATTGCGAGAGATTGTAGTCTTTTCCAAGTTTTAGATATTTCCAGGGATGTCAATATCACACATTTTGTTTGTTTGTTGATGACATCTTAACATTTGGAGTCCTTTTATAGAGCATAGTGGTCCTAATTTCATTATATATTTCTCAGATATGGGGCGACCTCTGTTTTAATTGAAAAAAACAACAAATCTATACTATATTTCACTTATGGGGATTAGGTGGATATAGAACACATTGCAGGAATTTTTTGGAGTTATAACTGCCCCGCTGAAGTTTGGTATCAACTGCTTGGGGTTTATACTTAAGCCCAATAATTATAAAAATCCAGATTGGCAATGGATGGTAGATAGATACAAGAAGAGACTTAACACCTAGACACACGAATGGCTCTCATTGGGGGGTAGATACATGCTCATACAAGCAGTACTTCAACAACTATCTATTTATTGGGCTCACCTATACTGGATTTCTTTGGGCATTATAGCCAAGATAAACATTATAATCTCCCGTTTTTTATGGAGCAGCACTAGATTGATCACTAAATAAAATTTGTGCAAGTGGTGTGGCTTGAATTTACCCAAGGAATTTGGGAGTTGGGGTTTCCTGGAACAAAGGATTTTCGATATTGCATTGTTAACAAAATCCTTTTAGAGGGCCCTGAAGGGTGGCAGAATTTGGTAGGACATTATACATGCCAAATATTTGAAAAGGCATGGACTCTGATTTTTTTTTAGAAATTTCCAATCCCTACATCTCGGGGGTTGCTAATTTGGAGGAGCTTCATCAAAATTCTTCCCTGGTGGCATATCGAGATGCAATCAGAGTTTGGAAGAGGCCATACGATTCTCATTGGAACATATAGCATAACTGGGGTAACCAGAGAACAACATATGGGTTTTCATACTTTATTGTCTATACAATCCAAATGTTTTATCTTACTATACCAAGAAATCAAACAATGGATGGCGGGTTGCCCTATCTGGACTTCGGCAGTGGACATGGGCTTGACAGGACAAGATGCGGGGGAATGAAATTGATACATTGTAAATCTTCAAATGGTTGTTTTGTATCACCGGGACAATGGTGACAATTGCATATGGGGTGCGAATATTCATAATCACTTGATTGTTGTAGAAGACGCATACCAATATTTTATGATAAATGCATTGGAACTTCGCCACACATCCTTGTTTTAAAAAATATGGAAGTGGTGCCTTCCACTCAAAATTATTTTATTTGCATGGCTTGTGTGGAAGAACAGAGCCTTAACGTGGGACACCATACAAAATAGGCGTCATTTGGGCCCATGTATATGTTCACTATGCAGAGTTTGTTTAGAATCAGGGGTACACATCTTCTTCCATTGCCCATCTACTCGAAAGATATGGGGATACATAGCACACATGCTAAGGATACGTGATGGTATATCAAATGGTATGGAGGATTTTATTGAACAATGATTTGCAGGAGTTAGGAGCTATAAGGAAATACCACTTTTCACAATTTGGGAAATATAGAATGCAGGGAACAAGTATATATTTGAGGGAAGGCAGATCAATATTAGTATGATATGTCATAATATACTTGGATGGTTGTCTTACTCCTCCATAGAACATGATAAGAAATTGCAAAATCCACATCAGATTCCCTCCCAACAGATCCAATTACCTACAATATTTTTCGATGGGGTGGCTCAATATGGTGTATGTGGGTGCAACACGTTTATAAAACTACAATAGGGCTCATAATATGATATTTTATGGAATGGAGGAACTGGAACCAACACTAGCGCATAGATTATGGAATTTTGGGGTTTACTCTAGTTCACAAGGGAGAGGAAGATAAATTGATTCCATATATTTGGGGATTCCAGATCTATCATTCTGGGCATCCAGGGACTTATTGATTATAATCCACCTCTCCTATCAGGATGGATTGAGAGGATCAAGATCTTAATGGCCAAGACCAATATAGGATATATTTCACACATATACATGGAGGCAAATAAGGATGAAAATGCGCTCTCAAAGGAAGGTCTCTGAGGCACCTTTGGTCATATGAAATTTAGATATTCTGTAGAAGGAAACATCCGAGAGTTGGGTACACTTATTCTGCCTTAATATGGTTTTAATATTTTTGGGAATCTAGATTTTGTAGATTGTTCTTGCTGCCATTTAGTTTATATTCAATTGGCCTATTTTACTTGGCATCACTATTTTTATTATGTTATATATTTTTGTAAAATTTAGTTGTACAAGGTTTGAGTCAAAGAAGAAGATACCTGGAAGACCATCTTAAAAACTAGGAAAGGTTTGCATGAGTGGTTAGTCATGCCATTCATCATGTAACACACCAACTACGTTTATGATATTAATGAATGATGTACTATGCCCTTTTATAAATTTATTTGTTATTTTCTATTTGGATGATATATTGGTATATAGTGCTACATGGGAAGAGAAAATCTCACATTTCATGCAAGTGTTGGAGACATTAAAGAAGCACCAACTGCTAGAAAATCTCAAGAAGTGTGAGTTTGAAAAACTATATTTGGTGTATATGAGGTATGTGATAGGTGGAGAAGAGTTGAAGATATATCCTACCAAGATGGAGGTCATCATGAAATGCGTGGTGTCTACTAATGTTTTTGAGGTTACGATTTTCATTGGAGCAACACAATACTTGAGGAAATTCATAGCCTCAATTTTAACGATAGCAACATTGCTCCATGCCATAAAAACAAGTGGTAAGAGTTTTCAGTGGGGAAAGGGTCAAGAGAGGGCTTTCGAGGAACTAAAGAATAAGATTAGTTAGGCACCAGTTTTGGCATTACCAAAATTGTGACATACCTTTGAAGTGGAGATAGATGTGAGTGGGTATGTTATGGGAGTGGTCTAGATGCAGGGAGGAATTCTTGTATGCTACCATTCTAAATTATTTCACAGGGAAATTCTTAACTACCCTACCTATGACAAGGAACTCTATGACCTGTGTAAAATGTGAAGATGTGGAAGCACAATCTGATGGGAAAGGAGACAATAATCCACATAGATCACCAACCACTGCAATAATTGCAGGACCAGAGTAAGCTACATAAAACTAGGCATTACAAGTGGATGGGGTTTCTACAATAGTTTCATTTGGTGATCAAGTAAAAGAAGGGAAACAAAAAAAAATGGACAACATGCTCTCAAGGCCACCGACATCAGGATCAAATATTTGGGGACTCTTGTGCACATGGAGGAATTTACCATGATGCATATAGAGAGTCATATTCATAGGATGAGGACTTCGAGGAGGTGTTTCAGTATTTGCAAAGTTACATTCATGTGCACGATGGTGAAAACACTGTTGAATGGAATTTCCAGGATGGGTTAATATATAGGAGGGATAAGCTATGTGTTCCTAAAGGTGGGTGGTTGTATTTGATTAGAGAGGCCCACACCTCCAATGTTGTAGGGAACTTTGGTATAGGGAATAGGATGGCCAACTTGTATAGGTATGTGTATTGGCCCAAGATGCAAGAGTAGGTAGCTAGGCTCATAAGATGATGCATGCTTTGTTGTACCAACGAGACTAGAAGCTGGAAACAAGATCTATATCATCCCTTACCTGTACCCACTCATCCTTGGGAAAACATTTCCATGGACATTTTGGGAGGTTTCCCAACAACTAGGAAGGGACATGACTACCTACTTGTGATAGTTGATAGGTTCAACAAGATGTGTGATTTGATGCCTTATAAGAATACCATTAGTGGAAAAGAAGAAAAATAATTGTTCTTTGGATAGGTATGGGTGAAATTTGGGATACCAAGGAGCATCATTGTAGACAGGGGCACAATATTTCTTAGTGCATTTTAGACTACACTGTGGGAGAAGATGGACACAAAGTTGAAAATACCTACAAAATTCCATCCACAGACATATGGGTAGAAACAAGTAGTCAGTAGGACTTTAATGCAACTTTTGAGGGGAAGACAAGGATTAAAATATGGTATATATACAAAATTATTACAACAGAGCAGTCCACGCTTCTATAGGAAAGTACCCATTTGAAACTTGTTTTGGATACTTGTCGCCTTCATCTTTAGACATTGCATATGGATAACAAGGAGCAGTGAGGGAATATTTTACAAGAGACACCTTGAGGGCTGAAAATTTTATAGAGAAGATCAGGCATATCCATATATAGGTACAAGAGACACTGCAAAAGTCAAAATATAAATATATAAGTCTAGGTATGATCGACATTGAAAAAATAAATTGTTCAAGGTGGGAGACAAAGTATGGCTACATTTCAACAAGAAGAGGCTATAAGGGTCTGGTAAGAAAATATGGGCTCTACGGCATGGTATCTTTGAGATATAAGAAAATGTGGTTTATAATTCCTATTTACTTAGTTTACCACCATACATGAGCATTTGCTCAGTTGTGCATGTAGAGAATTTGAAACTCTATGAGCTATCCATGCTATATTAGGAATATGAACGAGTCCTACGTTCCATGGAGGATTTGACACCAGATGATCAAGAAGAGTTGAAATAAGATAAAATTTTGTAGAAGAGGTCCAGATCTACAAGAAAGAGGCACCATGAGCTTTGGTAGATTGGGATGAAAGGTCAACTTCTAGGAAAAGATAAATGGTACACCAGAGAGAAGGTGGAGGAAAAATTTCCTGAACTCATTCAGTAGAAGCTTTTGGGGACCGAAATCCTTCCAAAATAGGGAGGTATAATTTGGAATGGATCAATATATTTTTTTTCATCCATCTCAATGCTTTGAGAGTTGAAAAAATGGAGGAATCAACTCTCAGGACCATTTTTACTGGTAGAACCCAGTTTGGAAAATTAGGGTTTGAAACCTTCTGGGAGCGCTTTGAGGCACCAAACGATGTTTTTTGGGGGTAAAACTTTTCCGCTTTGGCAAAAATCCTTTTTCTTTTGCCAATTTAACACACAAATACCTTTCCAATGACATAAGAATAATGTCATTCAGAGTCTATATGCGAAAATTATTCCACTCATAAGTTGACCTTCCTGTTTTCACCACCATAATTCAAGAGGATGCCACAACAACCCACATTATTCATGAAAAGGGGCCAGCCACGTGATTATGATGTAGAATAAAATAGAAGATTCTATATTGTAACTCTAGTTAAGAGTTGAGGTAGTCAAACCTAACTACTAGTAAGCTATCGGGTTGTGTTATAACTCAGCCACTAGGAGGAAAACGAGTGCCATTATTTTGAGTGCATTTGTTCCATAGCTATGAAAAAATAGGCAAGAGGGATAGGAAGTAGAGCACACAGAGAGGATTCATGCAATGTAGTAGCTGTTTAGTCAATTTAATGTCTTAAATTGCTATCATAAATCATCAACCAAGGTTCGTAATCTGATGAAGTGTGGTGCACTATATATGCTTAGTTAACCTTATTTATTACTTCGTTGTGTATGTTTTTATATTGTTTTGGGGGGTTTTGTTTCTTTATGTCTAAAAGAATTAATCTAAGAAATGAAAACTATGAAGTCTCTAAATGTTTAATGATCAACTAGACCTAATGAATTTTAATGTTGAAAACTAGTTTTGAAAAAAGGAAGAAAAATAAGTGTTCTTTAACTATTTTAAATTGCATAAAAATGAATCAAAAATTTGAATGGTTAGAACCTGATCTAAAAATAGAGAATTTATTCTAATCACTTTGATCTTATGGAATTTAAAGCTAAATTCTATTCTATCTTAATCTAATTCTACTCCATGGATTGAAATCATAAATCCTATGATTTAAGAATTGAAATGACAATGCTAATCTAAATGGAAAGCAAATGCAAAGCAATTGAAAGGTAACTATGATTCACTGCATGACCAAATACTTCAAATATCATTCAATTGGAAGATGACAAAGTCACCTTTTTGAGATGATTAATCAAGAACATGATTATACATTTAAATTGTAAACTTAATCTAAGAAAGCAATTAAAAAGCATGTAAAAAAGAAAGAAAACTAAACTAATGTATGACCAAATACTCAAATATCATTCAATTTTGGAAAATGACAAATTCGTCTTCTTGAGATGATTTGAAAAGCATATGATTATACATTTAATTGAAAATTTAATCTAGGAAAGCGTTATAAAAACATGTAAAAGAAAACTAAGATCATTGTATGCTCCAATGCTTCAAACACAATCCAATTTGGAAAATAGAAAAACTTCTTTCCTGAGATGCTTTGATAAGCATAAGATTACACAGTTAATTTAAAACTAATTCTAAGAAAGCATTCATGAATTTAATCTATGAAATAGTAAGAAATTTAATCTAAGAATCAATTGCAAGTTAACTATAAAAGCAATGCAAATCTAACTATGAATTGACAAAACAGAGCTAATAAAATTAAAAATTAAAAAACAACTAATGAAACCTCCTTTCCGTGCATGTGCCCTCCACAACAGAACAAGTTGAAAATCATAGCAGGCTATGCATGCATGAAAACGGATATGGAACAAACGAACATGGTCTTTGTATTATCGAAACAAATTTTTTAAGGCATACACAACATTCAAAATAATTAAGACTGTCTTCCGGTTTCAAAACGACCGGTATTTAAATAAATTTTAGTGTAACTGTCTTGAGGTATTTTCTCCTACAGATGGAAATTATAACTGAAATACAGAAGTAAAATCTAAGTAGCTAACTCTCTATTTGCTACGTCAGAGAAAATCGAGAGTCTTTCGTTCTCGGATCACGCCCTTTGACCAAAATTTGACCGCGAGCATAAGCACCTTTTTCTGTCGAATTCAAACAGGTGGATGGGTTGGGATCCACATGTGGATCATTCCAAATATTCCCATGTGACTCATTCCTCCATTATCTTCTCAAAACCTGTCAAAACATCATAGTAGCTGCAGAAACAAGAATTAGTTGCATAATATCACACGTTCTGTAGTTGAGTTACAAAAATTCATTTAAATAACAAGAAACGTCAAAATATAAAATAGAGACCACTCAAATGCATTCTATAAGATAGAATATGTCATTTATCATTGATTGGAGTTATGGATTTATGAAAAGGTAGGAAGAATTTTTTGGCGCTGGAATCAACACTTGGACTGTAGCAAGCACCTGACCAGACACATCTTAAACTATAAAGAAATTTCTTATGATTTGATTGGTTTTTTTGGAAAGTGGTTGGATCTCAAGCACTCTGAAAGGAATGTTGAACATATAAAAAATCTCTGACACATCTGAGGGAACTAATGTATGATGTGGTAGAAAAATTGAGTTTGTAGCCTGATGGTTAGAAGAATGGAAGAAAGACAGTGGGTCTGCAGGACAGAAATCCACTGCTAGGAGGAAAAATGACACAAATTCTAGGTCTGAAATCTAGACTGAAAGAATGCTTTTAAAAGACTTACAAGAATCTCACTTTACATTTAAAGAATCCCATTACAAGGAATGCTTTTGACTAACATGACCTCATGAATCAAGAATGTTTGGTGAATCAAGGCTGATAAAAATAGATTAACATGCATGCTAGATCAAAAGACTTACAAAAACATGAAACAAGGTTTGATTCCACCTCAAGGAACGCTTATGAACACTCTTCAATTTATACTCAATCGGGAAATCTTGGAACAAGACTTACAAAAATAGATCCATATGACTTGGAGGTTCACAAGATTGATAAAAACATAAGATAGATATTTTATGATAAATGTGGAAAGAAATATAAAGTATGTAAAAACAGAAGGGAAAACAATACACACACCATAAGATTTTGTGAATCCTAAAGAGTGTAACTGGAATATATTATGAGTTCAACAATACACACCTTTAGGAATAGCATGAGGATCAACAACAGGGCCAGGGCACTAGGCCCTGTGTCACCAACCATCTCTCCTCCCCCTTTCTCATTTGATCTCTTGGTTATAAATAGACCTTTGTTGAATACATATAATCTGACCAGCTGGTTAGATCATCGAACTATTACCTTGACACCTATCATAATTATAAGCTACTTTCCTCGAATTGAAAAATACAACTAGTCTCTAAAAGAATTATACTTCTAATAGGACTCTATTTTTACATTTATTACATTCATTTCTTCCATAGTGGAACAATTACATGATAAGGATTTTATGTTCGAGTGGAATTCATCATCACTGAAACATAAATGCACCCTCTAGATTTAGGGAACAATAGTTCTATTTTTTAGGAAAAGATAAACACCACTTTAATTCTTATCTCCATGCTGAACTAGACGAGTGACACGTCTGTCGAATCTTGAATCTTTGCTGGGATGGCCCACTGTCAGCTTGGATTGCCTCCACGTGGTTGGCTGCCTCAATTCACTGATATGATGGTAAATGAGCTGAGAATTGTGTGGGCATATATGCTGTATGAATTGAACACTTTCTACTGTCTGACTCAAACTTTCTGTCTTGTTTTCACCCGAAATCCTTTTGCCATGTTAAAACCCTCTTTGTGAATAAAACAATGTGAAAACCAATATACCCATACTTGAAACCTTTTAAACTTTATTTTTGAAGTGGCATCACATCCACACACTTCGAAACCTTTACAGTTTAGTTTATAAAAAATACAACCGGCAATGTGATGCGAAGGGGAGGTGACGTGGAGGGTCGGTGGGACCAGACCACAATGCATATCACAATTCGTAACTTTTAGTTATAAGCACGGAGGATGTAAATACCAAAAACTGCAAAGTGTGATGCGCAGGGGAGGAGGTGAATGACGTGGTAGGGAAGAAGTGAGACCGGATCGGAGGCGCACATCGCAACTTTTATTTTTTTGTTATAAGCTATGGGGTTAACATCTAAACTTTGCGATGTGTGAGGAGAGGTACCCACTACTATGTAGTGGAGTTTTATGAATCAGCGAAGGTTTAAGCGGTAAGTGTTATGAATTTTATATGGTATATCAATGTATTGCGATGACTATGCAATGGGGGGAAACTACTGAGGTGGGGCCGACCTACCGCATCACAATTAAAATAAATATGTTGCGGGCGCTCACAAAGGTAAAACCAATGTGATGCGATGCATTCACAATTTCAAATCAAAAATCGTGTTTTTCAAAATTTAGTTCCAATGTAAAACACATAAAATCTGCGAAATGCGACAAGGGCCCCACTTTGATCGCAATCGAGGAATGAAAAGAAATGAAACGGTAAAGGTGGAAGGGTAACGTGGAAAGGCGGAAAAAGGGTAAGTTTAATGATTTTCAATAGAAAATGAAATGAAAAGGGAAGCGTGGTGGGTAAAATGGGTCCCACTTCATCATATTTTGTCCTTCGAAAGGTTTGTAGGAGATGGTAATGTAAATGGTTTTGGGTTTTGGTCTATGGGAAAAATGATTTTGAATGTATGGGATTATATGAATGGGGAAGGAGTCCAAAAGGGAAAAACACAGGCCTAGTCTCAAAAAGTGTCAAATTGTAGCAATAGGGTAGGGGGAAACTTTGAATATGAGTAAAAAATTAGTGCTAACAGAAGTGATGAAAAAGGGTGTCAGAGAAAGAACAATTTTGAGGTTCAACATACCCCCACTAAGAAGCCATTGCATGTCCTCATGCAATTACCAAAAATGTGAACTTTCTTCTCCTATTGCATTTTTTTAGATACCTCTACTAATAAATCCAGTTTTATCTTCTTTCTTTTCATTGAGGTGACTGCCATCCTGGGCTTTCTCATAAGGAGTTTGTACTTGAGGTTGATGATTGCCCTGTTTAGAGATTTGTTATTTTTCTTTAGCTTGCTATTCTTTTTGTACCACGGTCCCAAATATAGGATGGTGTTATCACTTATGACTTTCTCCAAGTGGTTCTGCTGTTTTAAAGCTTCATTTTCCTATATAATGTGCCTATTCAGTAACTCTTTCTCATAGATTTCTTGCTTGAGGGTGTGTTAGCGCTCGAATCTACCTTAGGTTGAAATAAGGTAAAACTCAAGGCAACATCAAACCAAGCTTAGCCTCGTAGCTAGCCCTACGAGGACAGGAGAGGGCTCTTTCTGGGTCTATCTCGGCAAAAGGTCTTCAAAGGGGCTGAGATGACCTATATTGGATACTGATTTTAGGCTAGTAAACAAATAGGAGGGAAATAATTTAATGAAGGGCTGGATTTTCTGGGCTGTATGGGACCAAGGACAGCATGAGCAGAGAGATTTAATCAAAGGCACAGAGTATTTCATAAGGCGAGATAGGCATGAGGTTTTAGCAATCAAATTTAATTTAAATGGGGTGAAAAGACTGTTTAAGAAGACTGAAAATGGCATTAACCAATGAATCCCTTCCAGGTAGAAGAAGACACACAAATTCTGAACATTTCCTCAAGGCAGAGCAAGAAATGAATTCTACCTTTCTTACTGTAAAAGTATTCAGCTAAAAACGATTATGAATGAACTGTGAACATAACAAAAACATATGAAACATAAAGAAGAAACACATGCTAAACTCATACCGCAAGAATCTTACAAATCAGAGCTGCACCATTTAATTATTTCTCTGTCAAACTGTACAATGCAAACGCTGGGTTTTTCCTCCACACGTTTCCCAAAACTCAGACCCCTTTACAAATGATTTACAATATAATAAATAGCTTCAGATGTTGAAAAATAAATCGACCAAATAAAGAATTTGTTTAATCATTAATAACAAACAAGACTGAAAAGCCCATCATCTGTTTTGAAGACAAAACATCGCTCCCCTTGAATCTGTCGATGACCAATAAAAAAGTGAAATCTGTAGGTGTAACTCCTTTGAATCGCAACTGAAAATAAAAATAGGCCTCCAATCCTATTTCTCTGCTTATGGTTGATATCTACGTTCTAATTTTGGCTTTCAGTCTTTGACTGCTATTTTTCCATCTATTGTTTGAATAAAAACAATTTTTTTTAATAAAATTAGCTTTTCGCCTTTTTGAGCAAAGTCTGGACCATTTGGGAAAAGTGTCCAGCAATATGTGTTTGCCCATTTCTACGTCTTGCAAAATTTCTAGAAGGAGTTGATTCCCATCAGCATCAAGGCACCTGTTGATTACTTCCTGCAGTAATTCATCTTCCTCTATTGTTGTCAGTAGCTTTCTAATAAGGTTTTTACATCTCTCTAGAAGCCACTTATTGATAATTGTGTTATTTTCAACAGATATTTGCAATCCTGAAAACGCAAGATGTCCAATTGCTTTGCGAAGATTTGGTGGTGCTGTATGATATCGTAAAGCAGCTAGCAAGGAAAATGAAGGTTTTCTATCCCACTGCAAATAAAGGTGATTCCTCTCCCACTTTTTCACAGTCGACATATCATGATCTAAGTCAATATAAATCTTGTCATTTGGATTATCACTGAGAATGAATCCATAATGCTCAAGGAGCTCCAAGTTGGTATATTTCCCATAGCACAGCGGGACCTGTTCCCCTTACATATATCGCTCCCTTGCATAAAGGCAATATGCACCAACTTTTGCCTCCAATCCACCATCAGTCAACCTTTCATTCAAGCTATTACTTCCACTGTTGTCAGACATTTCCTTAATTCTATCTTGGTTCAGAGATAGATTTCTCTTTAGTATATATTATTTTCACAATGCACAGGAACAAAGGTTGAGGAACACTGGAAACACATCGAACCACGGACTTCGTTCTTAGATACAGTATCTTCAACAACTTCCATATTAATTCCAGGAGCAGCATAATTAAACAAATCTCCCACTGGACACAAGCAATCAGCATCATCCCATGGGACATGCAATGTATGGGAAGATACTCACGGTAGCAAAGGCCCAACGCCATGATTTTAAATTTGCGAATCGGCGTTTAATCCTACTGCATTCATTAAAACTTGTGACTCCTCCCATTCTTGATGTATCCCTACCATAACCCTTTAGGCAACCTTCACAGCATCCTCAACCTGTATGGAGGATAGATTGGGGTGTCTCTCCAAGGCTTCCGCAAGCTGAGAAGCCATAGTATTAAGACAAACTTCATAATCTCGACTATTCCCATTGTGCCCTCCAAAACGTTTGCTCCAATACCATCTCATGATCTGTAGAGCAGGAATATTTGTTTGACTTTGAAAAATTGAAGATTAATTTATAAATTTCGGGCTTGAGGGCTCAATGCGCCGCGGCCTTTGGGTGCGCCGCGCCTGTGGTAGAACACTCTGTCACTTTTGGCTCTATGCGCCGCGTCAATCTTATGCGTCGCGCCCCTCTCTTATGCGCCACACCTGCTTTTTCACCAACAATTTTGATTTTCACATTGACTTTCGTTTCCTCCATGATTGGTCTTGACTTCAATGATGTTATTGATATCTCTTAGTATGAAAATGATTTAGGAAGACACCAAACTATTTTTATGGCATGAGCTTTGATACTTTAATTTGGAAAACTTTCTTTCTGATTTTGCAGGCTTTGGCACTTTGCTCATATCTTTAATGTAAACTCTGTCTTTTGTTTCCTCTTGACTTTAGGATTTATGATGAACTTACTTTGTCTGCTTGCAGGGATGGTGGCATGTCTTGGCGAAGGATGACCAGAGGCTGTCTGAAGAACTGTATAATTTAAAAAAAACCTTGACAATCATGTATTAAACAAACTTAATGATTTCTTCTTCAAAACAGAGTTTTGAAGAAGAAATGTCCTTCGGCATTATTAATGATGAGAATCTTGAAATGATAACTTATTGAACCTCCCTCTAGCCTGCAGGCGTTATTTAACAATTCTGAAGACCAAACCCTAGACTGAGAAACTAAAATGACTCTTTTTGACCAAAATAGCATTAATGACTGCGAATGACGAGAAATGAACTTTGGTGAATTTGACTCTGACGGAGGACTGAAAAGACCGAGTCTAACAGGGTGTTAACCATAGGTTCTTGTGGAATGATATGTTGTTCTTGCATGTTTGAATTCACTTCTACATTTCCTTTCTCCAATGACTCAATATAGTCATATATCTCTTGTTGTGTTGGGTCAATGCCTGGAGATTTTATGCTTGGACTGCCTTCAAAATTATGTACAAGAGAATGTGTAGGACTATGTGGATGAGAGACATTGATGGGTGATGGAATTTGAGGTTCCTCATCTAAATTCACAAACTCTGTTCCTTGTGATGGTGTCTTCTTCATGTATTTTCGGAGTCTAGAGCTTCTCCTTGGCTGTGGAGGGTTTAAGTTTTCTTCACTTGTAGCTTTGCTCTTCTTCTCCGTTTTACCTCTTCTCTTGACTCCACCTTGTTTCTTATTTTTCATCAACTCCACAAGGGTGAGTTCCTCTTCTTCTTCTTGTAGTGGAGGTGAAGGTTTGTCCTCAATGCTTGTATCAATCTTCCTTCTTCTACTTTTTCTAGTCTTGTCTTCCTTAGGTTGCTCTGTCTCATCTTGGAAATGGTTTCTGATTAGGAAACTATCCCAAGAGTCTCCTACACTTTTCAAATGGAATTCAAGAAGTATTTTTATTAACCCATGATGGTGCATAGTGTTTTCTATGAACTGAATTATTTTACGTACATTTGTGGACATCCTTTTTAAAATATTCAGTAGAAAGAAAGGGATGTTTATTTCTACATCCTCCAAAAATTTCATTAACAACTGAGCATGATAAAAAAACACACAACCAAATCTGCCTTCACAAGTGATAAAATTCTGTAAAATTAAAAGCATATTTCTCCATTTATTCTTGAGTGCTGAGCTAGGAATACCTATCGTGTAAACAAAAGTGTCCATACCTGGATTCTTGAGGAAAACTTTCCATGCTTCACTTTGAAATTATTTGTTTTTAAACCATCTCTTGCCAGTTCTTGGGAGCTCTGTAACTTCATATATGAAGGCCTCAATCACTAAAAATTTTATGTCTCCTATTTCAACCTCTGTTTCGTTGAAAGACCTTGCAAAATAATTAGTGATCTCCTTATGGAATTTGTCAAATTTTCCTATAAACCTGAGCCATTTAACCTTCTACAACATCTCTTTGATCTGAGGATAACCCTCCATGAATTTTTCTCCCACTGGTTCAACCCTCACTATCAAACCCATGTCTCATGTCGTGAAGATTCTTGCCTTCAGAATTGTTCTTCTCTGTGTGAAATGAATTGAGTTTCGGATCTGGTTAAGGACATCGAGGGTTTGTAGGAAAACATGAGTGAAATGAATACTTGATGGGGTTTCAAGAAACATGGATGAATGGGTTACAGAAGTAGGATATGATCGTTTAATCATAAATGGGAAAATCCGTTATGGATTGTTATGAGATACGATACGGATGATGTGGTTAGTTTATGAAATTATGTGAGTCGAAATCAAATCAAATGATGACATATTGAGGCAGCATGTGATCATCTACATTATATATGCTAATGTTTTTATCTTATTATTTAAACAAATTTTTGTAACATGCCTTTAGAACTAACCTTTTGTTGCTATTTCCTTGGTGTTGATTCTTCAGACATCCTTCAACATGATCTTCAAATGGAATTCTCAATTTCTTGTGCTCAGTATTTTTGCTTCAGTAGGCTATAAGAAAATGTGACAAAGCTACAGAATGTGATATCAGCTGCAGAATGAAATGAAAACTGCATGAAAGTGTAGAGTAAGATTAGGTCATGTGAGTTAAAAGATATCACCTTGAGTCAAACACTTGTTTTATTCATAGCTAAAATTGTTTGAATTGGTGTCATCTAAAACAAAATTTTCATTTGGTATCAAGTTAAAGAGTGGTCATGCTTATCGAAAATGTTACTCTGAATGGTATTTTATAAACTTTGGTTCGATGAAATTATAAAATCTTCGTGAATCTAAACACATAACACATAATTATATATAAATCAATTTCTATTTTGTCAAAATTTCAGGAGTACTTTTGTTTTTCAAGGTAATCTTTCATAGCTAGAAAAGGTCATTATAGTTGAATTAGTGTTACTACATGCTATTATTCTATTATTTAGCTAATATTTAGGTGGTGGGTGGGTATTACCAAACATGAAAAGGAAATTTAATAGCTTATCACACCGTAGAGTTGGGTTGAAACGTCGATAACATGGTTTCAATAGAAACAATTCTAAAATAAAGTAAGGAAGTTGTTAAAATGGGTATTGAGAAATTTCTGTTGAGTGTAAATCAACTATTATTATAAATTTATGTTCACATTCAATAACCCATTGGTGCTTTAGATATATCTAATAAGAGATTAAATAGATAATCAGCATTTGTTTAAGGTTAAGTTTTTTCATTGTTATAAAGGACATATTAAATGGATCAATATATTAACCAACCAAGCGGTGGCCCTTTTTATATCCTTTGTCACAATATTTTTCCTTAATAATTATTTGAAGGAGGTGGAAGAATTAGGATCCTTTTTAAGTTTTATTTTTTTCTCCTAATTTTCCGATATCACCTTCCTATATATATATATATATATATATATATATATATATATATATATATATATATATATATATATATACATATTTGTTTTTTTGCAAGAATAATTATAATCTCCATCTTCCTAAGTGAATGATTTTCTTCAACACAATAGAGTATTTTATTCAACCAAATAAACTTACTATAATGGATCTTCAAGTTTCAAATGTCTATTTAGAGTGGAGACTAAGCCACCTTAAGGGAAATAATTATCATTCTCATTGTTGTAAGTAGAGAGAGCTCTATCCTACTAGATTTCCTTTTTGAAAGTCAATATAAAGAACATGTCACAATTGTTTTAGTAAGGCTTTGCATATGTTAAACTAGATCTCGGGTAGACTAGCCATAGATTTTAAAAATATATATATTCAAGGATTTGCATTTATTTTTAAGTTAGAGTTATTTTTTGTCTTTATATTTTAAATATTTTATCTTGAAATCTCCACTAATTGTTTCCACGTTGACCAAATTCATTTGCCACATCAGTTGTTTGAACTATGGGGAGTCTATGTACAAGTGGTGAATACCTCCCCTTTTTTTTCTCCAATGATGTCAGCATCCTTACGTCTCCACCTATAATCCATAACTTATCTTGGTGAAGCTCCCTGATGCCCACCAAGTTTCTAATAAAGCCTACCTTTTTAGTCATCATAGTTAGTGTAGAGATTGTTGTTATGCATCTTGTTTCTTTTGATCCTAAGTAGCAGAATCTACTAGAGATTATCTTCGGGGTATCCATCTATTTCATAAATTCCACTTCATTTTGATTCTAGAATATATCCAATCCCCTTAGTTTCCCTGTAAGGTCTAGTGCGATGGTTTGAAATTCTCTCCAAAAATGAGAGGCTATTGATCTAACTTTATCGCTGTCACATTTAGTCTCCTGTAACATTACTATTGTAGGAAGTATCATATGGATTCTCTCTTTGAGAAGCATTCTTTTTCCTCAATAGTTAAGGCCTCTTATATTCCATGAATTTATCTTCATTTGGAAGGATGTTGGGCAAAGGAAAATACCTCCATTAAGAGATTCACTTCTCCATAATTGACAAGTTCATCCCCCATAATTAAATATTTTTTTTTTCCTTCCTTTGTATGCTTTGGACTATCTTTGAAGCTTGGTGTTTGGATTCTCAAACATGCTAGGGACGAAATCCAAACTAAACTCTCATTTGAGAGTTTTAAATAGAATCTAAACTGTCATACGAGAGTTTTAAATAGAATATAAACTCTCGTATAAGAGTTTTACATGGAATATCAACTCTCATATGAGAATTTTAAATGGAATATAATCTCTTAATTGGGAGTTTTAAATACAATCTAAACGCTCTACCAAGATTTTGTGTCTAAGAAATGTTTTTACCAAACTTCTTGGTCAAAATCTTGTGAAACTCTCATCCAAGAGCTTTTAACCTTGGCATTAATTTGACAAATTTCTTAGACAAAATATTCTAAAACTCTACTTTTAGAAATTTTGAACTCTCGTACGAGAAAATTTGTCGACTTTTTTCTTAGCCAAGAAACTCATAAACAACAACACAATTTATCGCTACTCTCCAAAAAGTGTTTCCCAATTTCATGTTTTCACCTATATGGAATTTAAAAATTATTATTATTAATAATACAATTTAATTCCATCCATAAATAAATTACACAAACACATTTAATATTGTGGTTGATATATGTTGATCGGTTTCATTTTTCATAAGTCGATTAGCATATAAAAGTTGGAAAATGTTGTTGATCCGCACCTTTCAACCACATTAGTAAATGTGGTTGTGCTAGTTACACTTGACATGTGTGTGGTGGGTTCATTGACCATGGTTGAAAATGGTTAACAAGGGTTAATGAGGTTCATCAAGGTTGACGAGGTTGATGATGGTCAAACTTACATTAATGTTAATGATAATGTTACAAAAAATGTTACATTAATGGTTGAGATGGTTGATGGTATTAACATAGTTGAAGAGGGTTGACCATTATTGACCATATTCAACCAAAGAGATATTGGTTGACTATTATGGTTGACCATATTCAACTATACGTGTTAAATTTTTCTTAGGGCTATATTGTTGTTTTCTTTGATAATTTCATTTCGTTATTTCCATATTAAATTCACCCCACAACATCATAACATTATTCACATTTACATTATTATTCAACAACATATGCAACTATATAGAAAAAATAATATCATCAACAATGCAGTGGAACATAGAACACTAAAAAGAATTCACACATAGAGACACCAAGATTGGTTGGAGAACAGGGAAAAACCCACTATGGGGAAAACCCTTTCAAATTCTTCTTCTTATCAGATTGTCATTGAATTATTAAGCAAAAGAGAGTAAAATGATCCATATATTCAATCATAAACCTATCGAACAAAATCAACTAATCAACATCCATAAGATGAACCTAAAAGATATAATAACCAAAACCCTGCTTCAGATTCCTGCGGTCAACTGTTAGTCTGCGATCAATTGTCGAACATTGTGGTCAACCGATGAAAACTTCAGTCAACTGAAAAACTAAACCCTAGGTCCCAACCACATGGAGAAAGTGTCGTGCATGTGGTTGAAACCCTTCAACCACACACATAGGCTTGAATGCCTGCGGTGGTGACTGAAAATTGTCTGTGTCTGCCCGCGGCTAAGAGCCAAAAACCTAGAGAGCTTTAGACTCTGCAATTTCAGACCTACGCGAGCCAATATCTGTGAATCGCCTCAGACCTATACGAGAAAAAACAAAGAAAGAGAATAAAATAATGATCCAAGATGATGTCCAAATGAGGTTGAGGTCACTTATGTTTATATCCTTCCAAGGGTTTCCAATTTTCTTTAGGGCCGACCTGAGCAAATATGAACTTATGGGATTTAATTCAAAAATATACTTTCCCTTGCCCAAATTGAGCACTTCAATAGTCAAAATTGGTCCTCTTGAAAAGATGAATCTTGTCCCATGGTTGGAATGTGTCAATGAGCTACCAAATTAACAATAAAGACCTTGATTGACATATAGAATTAAAAAAATATTAACAAAATTTAATGTCGTTCATAAATAAAATATTCCAATAAGTAAGGTTGCACTATATTGATATGAATTTAAAAATATATTAATAATAAGAAAAATGTTTTAATGTGAACATAGTGGTCCATATATCAAAATGAAATGACCATTTTAAGTAAACTATTTTAATGTTAATTATGTATATATTATATATAGTTTTTAAAAATATATGTATATATTATACAAAACAATTGAAAAGAAAAAAATCCTATGGGTTGAGTTGCATTATGTTCATTCCATGTGGCATAAAATATACGGTGATAGGGCTTACATTTCTTCTTAAAAAAGATGGTTGATAGCTCTATTTTATTTTTATTTTTTTAACCAGAGAGAGTATATATTTTGTATTTAAGCGCGCCTGCTCGTGATAAAAATGCGAGGATTTTTACATAAAAAATCAGAGTATATCCTTGGCTACAGATGTGAAATTTGGGCCAACTCTTATACTAGTTTTTTTACCAGCCATCACATTATTAAAATTCAACACTATTTTCCTGCTACTAAAAACATTACAGAACTGCGATAGGAGATATATACATGTATGATTGGATATATTACAAAAAAATTAGAGGGTGCCAAAGGAGTGTCTACTCCTCCATTGGACCTAGAGAGTTGAGGTCTAGCGGCTTGGGCACCTCCTCATCCTTTTTGCAATTGTCTACCAACTTTAGCTTTAGCCTGTCAATCTCCAGCCTGTGGGCTTCAACTTCGTCTTCCAAACTTCAGATTTTCTCTTTTCCTCAAGTTGATGCTCCTTGATCTCAATGGAATCCTTGTGCTGGTGCACACACATTTGTAGAACAACAATCTCGTTTCTAAATTCACCATGTTCCAGGGTGCATGACTCATAATTCAACTTGTTGTTGCCAATTCCTTGAGCCCATTCGACACTAATTACACTCCCAGTCCTAGGCCTGTGGAGGCCCCAGGAACCCAAGCCTATGCTCTCATCAACAGAGCTACGATAACCACTCATCTTGACATACACTAGAGGGTAGACAACCTCAAACCCATAACCAAAATGGTAGACGACCTCGCAAGTCACATGCATGGGAAAATAGATGACCCAGGACCTCCTAAAGGACCCAATACACTAGAAGAAAACATAACAGACACATAAGCCAGTGCACAGGGCCTTCCAGTCCACCTCAATTCCCACAGACAGGTAATTCACTGAACCCTCATGCCAATTCCCCAGGTTCTATCTTCGGATGATTGGACCTAGAGCCCTCCAAGCAGTACAGAGAGACCCCAGAGCACCTTCAGCAAAACAACCGACAAACACCACCATTTCGCAAAGTGTTACCACTACTCTTGACCACTGACCTCAAATGAAGGGACAAAGCCAAAGATTCCTTAGCTTCCCCTACCAGAGGCTTTATGCTTTTACTCATACTGTTATCCCTTATATAACCACATGCAGTACACCAACAAAGGAGGAATGAAGTCATATTACCAGTGCTACTGGATTCCCAATGCTAATACCTAATTTCATAAACTTGCACAACTTCTCGTAAATCCCTTTCCACCTTATTCCCACAATCCTCCTATGCTTTACAGATCTCGGGGAGTAAATGCTTTCCCATCAATTCACCATTCCCATGAACATAGTGCCAAAATGTTGGCGTATGCAAGAGAGATGAAAGTAGGGACTGTGTATACACACACCTGAGCTGTAGCAGGCACCAGGTGGAGGGTGTTCATGATGCATAACGCCATGTTGCAGAGTGATTTAAATATACGTTATGACATGAGAGCCAAGAGCAAGGCAGGGGAAATAAATAATCAATATACTTTGGGTAATTATTAATTCAAGAGGCCAGCAAAGACGAGGCCACATGTAGGAGGGCGGGAGGAAATGATAGTCATGCCAACTTGGAGGGGTAAGGGGGAGGAGGAGGGAGGGTGGGGATAGGGGGGGGGAGGGGAGGAAGTAAGGGGTTAGGGAGAAGGGGGATAGGGGGCCAATGAGAAGGCCAAAGAAGAGATGAATAGGGGGTATACCAAGCCTCCAAGGGAGGGGAAGGGAGGGAGAGGGAAGAGGGTTCCGAAGGTTGCTGGGGGAGAGGGATTAGAAGGTAGTCAACGAATCCCATCGGATCTAAGTAGCTATTGTTATTCCCATCTGCAAGGTTAGATATTATCTTCACCTTAGGATTCTTAGTCATAATTATGGAATACATAGGTAACCTTGAATACCATTCACCAAAATGGCTTCTTATTTGATTCTATAAGATAGATTGGCTTGTTTTTTTTCCTCGTTGTTATTTCCCCTGCGATTATTGTAGAAACTTAGTTCATCAAGTAAAGGGGTCATTCCTTGGGTCCTCTTGATGAATTGGTTTAGGAGAGTGTTTTTAGATGAAGTATTATTTCTCATATGGTTCATTATTATCATGGAGTCTCCAAGGATTTGGACCTTTTTTATGCCTTTAGTGATGGCCATATTCATTCCAAAGAGTAACCCATAAGCCTAAACTTGTTTGTTTGTTCTCTAGCCTAGAATCCAGGCATACCTGTCTTTGATATTTCCATCAATATTTATGAGAATCCATCCCCCTCCTGCCACCCCAGGATTTGATTTTGAAGGCCCATAAAATTGCAGAGTCCATATCCCCAAATTTCTCAAACACTCCTCCATTTCTTCGGAGGACAATTTGAGAATCCACTGAGCATCGTCCGAGAGCTCTTTTCTTCTAAGTTTTGGGGTTGGGAGGGTGATCCATCTTCTCATCCAAGCTATTTCATCCTGATCTAATGAGTGATCAAGCTCCGACCTATGCAGATCCATGCACTTTGCAAGGGAATTAAAGGCCCCAATATTGGAAGAAGGTTTTCCATCAAGAAGATAGCCATGTTCCTCATCAGTAATACTTTCCAGCATATATACTTTGGGAGGGTAGACCAGATATTCTGGAAGGAAGATTTGGTCTTAAGGAAGCCCGAGTAGGACTTGGGCTAAGAATGGAAAAAAAAGAGGACGTCAGATGGCCACCTGACTCTGCTAAACAGAGGCCCTAGTGCCATTGCCCAAACCTGCTTAGTTGTATTGCACTGCAAAAAGAGGTGTTGTATAGATTCTTCCGCCCATTCACATAATGGACATCTTGAGGGGCTTATCTGGCCATGTTTTTTAAGGTTTTCAACAGTTAATATTTTTTTGTGAGCCAGTGCCCCACAAAAGAAATTTACTTTTGGGATTTCATTGGGCTTCCATATTTGATTCCAAATAGGTGATTTCGTGGGGACCTGAGCCTGGAAGAGTAGATGTTCATATCCTTTTCTGACTGAATATTTTCCATTCATCCAACTCCAACTGTCATCTATGATTTGATCAATAGGGTCACATCCTCTTAGTTTCTCTATAAGTTAATCCGTTTGGTTTCTCAGTTCCTCAAGAATGTTCTCAAGCTTCCATCTCTTCCATTTACCATTTTGGTCCCAATCCAAGATTTGTTCCATCTTGACAACTCCTCTTTGCCTCAACATGGCTTGGAGGTCTCACAAATCCATGTCTAATTCCAAGGGTAGTTTTCCCAGGATGGAGTCTCTGAATATGTCTATTATGTCTCCTTTACCTGTGACTTTGCTAAGGTTTTACTTTATAATGTTTGAAGTAGCTCTTATGAGAGCCCCAATGGGGGATTCCACTACATTCCCCACACCACTATCATGCTGGGGGTAGTACTTTTATTTGATCACCTACTTCCACCATATTTTTTGTGAAACAATCATATTCCAGTATATTTTGGCCCCTAAAGCAGTATTAGCCATCTTAGGTTCTCTGATCCCTAGGCCACCATGATGTTTTGGGGCTCTAACCATTTTCCAGTTCACCAAGTGGTATTTTTTTGGTATTAACCTTCCCACCTTGCCATAGAAATTTCCTTATGAACATCCTCAGTTGATGCAAGACATATTTTGGGGCCTCGAGTGCCGATAATTGATAAAGGGGGATGGCTTACAGGACAAACTTCACTAATATAGTTCTGTCTGCAGTATTGAGCTAAATGACACCCTAGTTAACAAAATTTTCTTTTATTTCATCTGTAACTTTTTTCCAGGCTTGGGGGCTTTCTCTTCTTAGTGAAATTGGAATTCCTAGGTAGATGAAGTCCCTCCAGCCTCTCACAGATTTAAACCTAAGTATCTCCTCTATTTTTTTTCCCCTGACTTGAGCCAACTATAAATGTGACTCTTGTTGTTGTTAATAGCCCCCCCGCCCCGAGGCCTTTAGAAATATGTCCAAGTTCCTTTTTAATTTTCAAGAAATCACTGACGAAGCCCATCCTAAGAAGACAGTATCATCTGCAAATTGGCCATGGTTTATGCTTCTTATCCCTTCCTTGTACCTTATTCCAGGGAGATTCATTGAGGTTCTTTCATGTTCTAACTTCCAACTCAAAGCTTCAACCATAATTATGTATAAGAATTGGGAAAGGGGGCACACTTGTCGCAATCCCATAGAGGATTTGAAGAACCCGACCACTCTACCATTTACGAGTGGGGAAACCCAAAGAGAGCAGATACATAGTTTGATCCATATTATGAACTTTTCTCCATTCCCATTTTCTTGAGGATTTTCCAAAGAACTCTTGCTTTACCCTATCGAATTAGGAATTGGCCATGTCCAACTTAATAATCATGCCTTCATACCCTCTATGCCACGTTGAGTCAATAGCCTCATGTATGAGGATAATGTTGTCAAATATTTGTCTGCTCAGCATGAAACCCCATTGGTTGTCGGATATCATGAGAGGCAACAAGGACTTGAGTCTAAGAGCTAGGATTTTTTAGAAGATTTTATAGGAGACATTGTAGAGGGAAACATGCCTGAATCTTGCAAAGGAGGAGGGGTTGGCCTTTTGAGGGATCAGAGCCAGGAAAGAGGACTTGATGCCCCCTCCCATTACAAAATTCTTAAAGGAATAACTCACCATTTTGCATAAATATTTTTGGATTACATCCCAGAAAAAGTGGTAGAAGCAAGCTATGAAACTGTCAGGCCCCGGGGCTTTGTCCGAAGAGAAGGACAAAATCACTCTCTTTAATTCCTCATTCGTAGGGGGGAGAGTAAGTTTAAAGTTCATATCCTCCGAAATTACTTCCAGAATGGGGTCGAGGAAACAATAATCATCCTCCACTTCCCCCCTAAGGCCACTCGTGTAAAGGTTCCCAAAATGCTCAACATAAGCTCCCTTAAGTTCCTCAAAGCCATTGATAGATCTCCTTCCATGGCTTATTTGTGATATCTTGTTTTTTGATTCTCTGAATTTGGGTTGTTTATGGAAGAATTTTTCATTTCTATCACCAACCCTTAGCCAATTATTCCTTGACTTAAGTCTCTAGTATTCCTCCTCTTTCCCGAGGTTCGTATGAAGGGATTTTAATGTCTCTGCTTCCTTCTAGAAATTTGAAACACAAACCTCCTTATTTTCCATATCTCCTTGGATTGTTGCTAGTTTTTCTTCCATAATTTTGATGCTCCCCATTCTCCCTGAA